>CM042870.1:19232766-19300266 GCA_023658055.1 Thaleichthys pacificus
CTGGAAACACAAACGGACGGGGTTCAACAGGGAGGGAAAGAGATGTCACTGTTCGAAGGGACGGTTTGAGCCATAGAAAGGAATGGATTAAAAGTGCAGTTAAAGTCCGGGAGAATACTCAAGGAACGTATAGGGTTATCAAATCGGGATCAGAATTTGGCGGTTAGCATCGCATCTCTCTGGATTAGCAGTAGTCCTTCAACAACTCGTGCTGCATTCGGTCTGACTGAAACTTACTGTAATTGCTGAGAATGTACAGGTCCGCTAGAGCTTGTCATGTGACGCTGTCGTGATGTCCTTTCCATTTTCCTCAACATCCTTTTACTGGAAACTGGGCTACTAATTGTTGGAATGCTGCTTCAGCATTCCAAGTATTGTTCTTTGAATCTTTATTCAACTTCTTAATATTCTTCTTCTATTTCTTCTGCAACATCTTTCAGCGCCTTCAAATCTTCAGCTATTAAAACCGTTCAGATATCAAAAAATTCAGCAGTTTCAGGCTATGACTGCTATATCTTTTCAGCTTTGTACCTCTTATGCTTGAATTAATATAAATCAATATTCATAATATTTTTAACATGGTTTTCCAATGGAGTTTTTTTTTAAATCCTCTTAAACTTCTTCAACTTTCAAATCCTTCTTCTTCCTCAATCCTTCAGCTACAGACACCATTTAAACTTTAAAATGTTGAAAAAACCCTAAACTATTTTTTTTTTATTCAGCTTTTTAATATCTAATCAACCTTTTTCAATATCACTGATTATGTTTCATGACTTTTTCAAGCCGTTTCTGATATTTACATGGGTGTGTACGTGAAAGCCTAGAGTGCAGACTGGAACGCTTAGACTGGAGGGGAGCTTCGGATGTCGTTGAAAAATATTTCTAGTTTGCCAGCATTGCCACAATTTTCGCTCTTCATGCTTCATTTTTGGATCAATAGATTAGCTAATTTTGTGCTGGTCGTAGACAGTTGTCTGTTGAATCCAACAGACGTACACATTTGTTCAGAGCCCCACGAAAGCGAGACAAAGTCCAACTCTCGCCCCATAGAGACCAATGCAAATCTGGTGACAAAATCGTCAGAGAAAGCAAAAAGAACAAGATTTTGAAACTGCCGGTAGAGTCGTATTTCTGACCGCACAGAAATATAAAGGACATCTCTGGTTTCGGCAAAGTCTTGGGTCTCGGAAAATATCCTTATTTTTTGGATTGGACGTATAGTTTTGCGTCTAGGTTAACTTGTTTGAGGTGTGGATTCTAGGTACATTTCTGTTATTCGCTCTACCCCAGCGCGTTAGCGATCATAGCTGCACCATTACCGTGGCAACCAAACAGTGTGCCACTCAGTCTCTTACACAGGTGATTGTAATACCAATCACCTGTGATTCACCATAAACCGACCAATTGTCGGTTTATGCCAATAATACGATTAGGCTACTCCGTTTACATGTGTCTTTTTATTAATCGTTGTATGCTCCACGGACAAAACTTGCACCATCATCCTTCTGCAACAAAGTGTCGCCGTGTCTTCCTGTATCGGCCCTACTGCTGTATGTTTCATTCAATCAACATTGAATCCTACTAAACCGAGTAAACGCACTCAATGATAGGCTACATCTGCTACTGCTATTACGATCCCAACTATAATTTCAGCTGTTAAAACTATAATATTATTGTTACAACTAGCTAGCCTACTTCTTCTGTTTAACAGTTCAGCTTGCAGCTTCTCCCGCATTGTAGGCTATTTAAGCACTTAGCTTTGTTAGATGATGCAGTTCAGCTTCCACACTGACTCTTGTGTGACTCACACATTTTTGAAATTCATTTCAGCTTTCAGCTTGCGGGTATTTTCTCATTTCTGTATTTTCAGCAATTAAAAATAAATACATCAATCTTTCAGCATTCCAACGCATTTTCTGCAGGAAATGCACTTTCTAGTTAACTGCTGATATGATCATGTGGGCTAATTACATCAATGGATCCCAAGGGACCCCCAGCCTCAACCATATCTGCATATTCAGCGTCTGTGCTAAATCGTGACACATGTTGGACTGATGAGGAAGGGCTTTTAGGCGTACATGGTAGTGGAAACAATGTTGAAATAGAATACAGTAGAGAAGAATAGAGTAGATTGTAGTATAGTAGTAGTAGGTAGAGATTCGTAGATTATGCTGCAGTATGGTTGAGTAGAGTAGGGCAGAGCAGAGCATGAGAGGGCAGGCCAGGGCAGGTAGATCAGGGCAGGGCAGGGCATGAGAGGGCAGGCCAGGGCAGGGCAGGAGGCAGGGTAGGACAGGGCAGAGCATGAGAGGGCAGGCCAGGGCAGGTAGATCAGGGCAGGGCCGAGCATGAGAGGGCAGGCCAGGGCAGGTAGATCAGGGCAGGGCAGAGCATGAGAGGGCAGGCCAGGGCAGGTAGATCAGGGCAGGGCAGAGCATGAGAGGGCAGGCCAGGGCAGGTAGATCAGGGCAGGGCAGAGCATGAGAGGGCAGGCCAGGGCAGGTAGATCAGGACAGGGCAGAGCATGAGAGGGCAGGCCAGGGCAGGTAGATCAGGGCAGGACAGGGCAGAGCATGAGAGGGCAGGCCAGGGCAGGTAGATCAGGACAGGGCAGAGCATGAGAGGGCAGGCCAGGGCAGGTAGATCAGGGCAGGACAGGGCAGAGCATGAGAGGGCAGGCCAGGGCAGGTAGATCAGGACAGGGCAGAGCATGAGAGGGCAGGCCAGGGCAGGTAGATCAGGGCAGGGCAGAGCATGAGAGGGCAGGCCAGGGCAGGTAGATCAGGGCAGGACAGGGCAGAGCATGAGAGGGCAGGCCAGGGCAGGTAGATCAGGGCAGGACAGGGCAGAGCATGAGAGGGCAGGCCAGGGCAGGTAGATCAGGGCAGGACAGAGCATGAGAGGGCAGGCCAGGGCAGGTAGATCAGGGCAGGACAGGACAGGGCATGAGAGGGCAGGCCAGGGCAGGTAGATCAGGGCAGGACAGGGCAGAGCATGAGAGGGCAGGCCAGGGCAGGTAGATCAGGACAGGGCAGAGCATGAGAGGGCAGGCCAGGGCAGGTAGATCAGGGCAGGGCAGGGCATGAGAGGGCAGGCCAGGGCAGGAGGCAGGGTAGGACAGGGCAGAGCATGAGAGGGCAGGCCAGGGCAGGTAGATCAGGGCAGGGCCGAGCATGAGAGGGCAGGCCAGGGCAGGTAGATCAGGGCAGGGCAGAGCATGAGAGGGCAGGCCAGGGCAGGTAGATCAGGGCAGGGCAGAGCATGAGAGGGCAGGCCAGGGCAGGTAGATCAGGGCAGGGCAGAGCATGAGAGGGCAGGCCAGGGCAGGTAGATCAGGACAGGGCAGAGCATGAGAGGGCAGGCCAGGGCAGGTAGATCAGGGCAGGACAGGGCAGAGCATGAGAGGGCAGGCCAGGGCAGGTAGATCAGGACAGGGCAGAGCATGAGAGGGCAGGCCAGGGCAGGTAGATCAGGGCAGGACAGGGCAGAGCATGAGAGGGCAGGCCAGGGCAGGTAGATCAGGACAGGGCAGAGCATGAGAGGGCAGGCCAGGGCAGGTAGATCAGGGCAGGGCAGAGCATGAGAGGGCAGGCCAGGGCAGGTAGATCAGGGCAGGACAGGGCAGAGCATGAGAGGGCAGGCCAGGGCAGGTAGATCAGGGCAGGACAGGGCAGAGCATGAGAGGGCAGGCCAGGGCAGGTAGATCAGGGCAGGACAGAGCATGAGAGGGCAGGCCAGGGCAGGTAGATCAGGGCAGGACAGGACAGGGCATGAGAGGGCAGGCCAGGGCAGGTAGATCAGGGCAGGACAGGGCAGAGCATGAGAGGGCAGGCCAGGGCAGGAGGCAGGGTTGGTACCTGGATGCCCAGGATGATGCAGAGGTACCATGGAGGGACGTCGGTGACGCAGTAGGCCAGCTTGTTCCTGTTCTCTTCCCCGGAAAACTCAGACTCGTCGCCATCCTTCTCCTCTGACAGGTCGCACAAATGGCTGTCGGTCTGCATCACACACACGTACGCATACGCACACACAAGAACGCACACACACATGTACATGCACAATTTCTTCATGTGTTTTTCATCCCTCAGTTCAATGTCCCACTCCACCGGCGTGGGACAGGATTCTCCTTGGAGCCTTTAACGACCACTGATGCAAATATCTCGAGAACACCCTAATCTCTGTCAACTCCTTGTTTGAGTTTCAGTTCTCTCAATGTACCTGTGCAGATTGTGATAAGCTTGCTTTCCTCATACCAACAAAGCCTGCATCATTGATTAATCCTGCATTCCAGAAGTTTCACACATTTTACTAGCTAACTCTCCAACCCATTTAGATATAGTGTTGTATAAGATGTTATAAGATGTTCCCAACTTAAGGTCATCTCTCCTCAGAAAAAGTAATTATGGCAACATACCACTTTAGTATTTCTAAGGGGTAACAGTCCATTGTAAATCTCTATCGTATCATATAATTGGCATTCCCATACTTACACAAACACCCGTAAAAGTAGAATGTAAGTAATTGTTTTCATACTCACAGCGAATGCATAGCTGTCCAGGCCATTGCTGTCTTTCTCAGGGGGCATCGTCTTATCTCAGGTAGAATTCTAGGCCAGGGTCCCGATTTCAATAAATACAGAAAGAGAGAGAGAAAGAGAGTGTGGATGGTTGATGTTTGAGAAGTGTTTGTGTACAAGTGAGAGAAGGTGGGAGGAATGGGGCAAGGGGTGGGACTAAGAGAGAGAGGGAGACAGAAGAGAGGGAGGAGTGAGAGAGACACAGAAGGCAAGAGAGAAAGAGGGGAGGGAGGGAGTTAAAGAGGGAGTGAGAGACAGGAAGAGAGAGAGGAGGAGGAAGAAGGAAAGAGAGGTAAGGGGAGGGAGGGAGAGGAGAGAGAGAGTGGGAGAGAGGGAGGGAGAGTGAGGAAGCTAACTACTGCTGTTGCTGATTGTGAAAATGTCAGGAAGCGTCTACTAAATGAATAAATGTAATGTAAATAGACCATTTTTTTCTGTGTCTTTTAAAAAACAGTGCCTGTTTCACTTGTGTGTCTGTTAACTGCAACTGTATCCCACATAACCTCACCTTGCTCACTATGGTGTCCTCAGTGCACTTCATTAAAACCTACAACAGAGCTGAAAGCGGTCATTTAGGTAGGGGGGGAGGGAGGGTTGGGGAGTGTTTCTTGCACGGGTGTGATTGTCTTTTTCAACTGATACCGTTCTGCACTTTTGCCCTTGTTAGAACACACACTGGAGCCCCGTCTTGTTTCTAATATATATTAAAGAAACTTGGGTTCATCAAAGATCATTGTTTATTAACTAGGTATCAACTAGCAAACTGTCAACATGTGCACCCAGCTTGGTGTGTCTCTTCTACTACAGAACCTGCTGCTGTGTCATCAAGATCGGCCTACAGATCACAGGTTTAAAAAAGCTAGTCGTTGCTGCCCTCTGGTGTTCGGAAGTAATAACAACCTCCGACCTGGTGTTACCTGGAGAACGTGTACTCTACGTTGGACAGATGGGATAACGTACTGGCCTGTGGTGGGGTAGGTTTCTTACTGTGTTGGCATCCAGTGATGTACAAGGCTCTCTGTGAAGCCATGCGCTTCCTGTCTGTACCTGTTCATGTCCTCCTGTAAATGTACATTTCAATCCTCTGGACCTACGTGTTCACATAGCGCTTTCTTTCTATGGAAAAAGATTGGCAGTGATGATCCGAGCACCCTTCTGAAAACATCAGACATGTTTCCGGGGGCAGCGGCCGCACAAGAGCTCTCCTCGTTGGAAACAATTGAAAAAGAGAGAGAGAGAGAGAGAGACTGAGAGAGAGAAAGAGAGAGAGGGGAGAGAGAGAGAAAGCCCTATAGACGCACGCCCTTAATGAGCCCACCTGATTCTAATGATAAGCTGGTTAATAAACAGTATGACAAGTTCATGTTTGTTAGAACTGGGGCTGGAATGAGAACGCCGCCACAGGAGGGTGTCTGTACGTTGTTCCATATCGTCTCCCTCTTGTTTAGATGACGCACCTGGACTCCAAACTGTGTTTAGACCCAGGACCTGCTCCAGGCGACACACCCATAGCTTTTCCTTGCCACTACCATGTGACACAGGTACCTAAGAGGGGCCATATATACTGTACACTCACTATTGATGTGTATAGGCCATATCCACTCACTTTCTTATTCCTAAGCATTTTTCAGAATCTAACTATGATTTCTAATATCTATTCGTATGCTCAGTTTATTTACTACCAAGGCACTGGAGAGCTTTACATGGTGGCACACAGTCACACACAATGATAACAGGTGTGTGGCTGACAGCCTGAACAATGAGCCCAGTTGACATCACTGTAAGGAGGCTGTGCAGAAAGGAATGGGCATTTACTGGGATTTCGCACAGGTGAATATTGTATACTTATATACTGAACAGATGTTTAGGAGTATTTGTGTTCTATTCTGCTGAATTCAGTAGTAGTAATATATTCTTCTTTTAATATGATGTCTCCTGTGGATCTGTCCTCTTCTAGGAAAAAGAGGTGAAGAACAGGATGACCAAGAGATGTTTGGAAGTTGTAGAAAGTCACTTAGTCCTTCGGACCTGCACTGGCCAAAAATGGGAAGCCAGATATGTAATTAAGGGCATGTGATTAAGGAGCATGAATCCGGTTGGATTTTATCTAAATAAACCAATTGTTATTTCAACAAATAAAACATAATTATGAATAAGACATGTTGGACAGTTGGAAGGATGGTAATTGTAGCTATATAAATATTGGGATTGTGGTGATGTTGTTTTTATATACATGATTATTATGCTATATGTTTCCGATGTTGCTGCTCTATGAATTTCATGGAATAGGCTTGTTCTAGGCTAAATAGCCTAATGATGTTTGTGCAATAAATAATGTGACAATTAAAATGTTTGTAGTTGTCCATTTTTATGTATGCTTCTCAATCTGTAGTAGGCCTATAGGTATCATGAGTTAAGAAAATATTAAGTGTCCATAACAAGTTTTATGATCCTGACCGATGGACGCAGTAAACCGAGATGATCCGAAGGTAGCCGAAAAACGAGTTGCTAAGCAACGGATGTGTTTGCGCTGAAGTCTTCCATTCTGTGGAGCTCCTTCACCAAAGTCAAACATTTATTACAACGGAAGATACAATGTACAATATTGATCTTCTTTCAGACCGCGTTGTTTCGGAAGGTCTGGAAAGAAGATGGAATAGAGAGCAGCTACGTCAAGATAGGATTTTTAATTCTAAAGTCAGAACAATTGGGGTAAGTTGTAGCTAGCTAGCTATCACCGACAAATTCGAATTTGATCATGCAAAAGTCTGCTCAGTACAGTACTGTACAGTACTGGTAGCTAAGTTTGCCGTTAACGTATTCGGTTCTCCACTTCAGGTCGATCAAGTTGCGCTTGATTCTCAAGTGAAGGAACGACGGGAAAGAGAGGATGTTGAAAAACAGTCAGTAAAGCAATGTGGTAAGTGTGCATACCATAGGTGTTAGGCCCACTGTATCAAGAACATAAGAAGAGTGACATTGATTTGAAGACATCTCCCTACTGTCTATGTAGTAGCCTACTGTAGCAGGACACCTATTTAGCGGGAGATGGCTGCAGGTCTGGGGAGGTTAACAGAGTAGGCTGCAGGGTGGGTTGTCGGCTTACATAGCCTACGGAAGTTGAATGGTGGTCGAGAGTAGCTACCAATTAACCAGTTGTTGAAAGACGACGGCTGTCTAATTAAATTAAACTGGATGGGATAAGTGGGAAGCAGTTACAGCCACAGCTATGTCCGCAGTCTATGTCCATGACTATTTTTTTACTATTTTGAAGTTTCTTGCTGACGTTCGTATTCCCTACAGCCGCTGACCTGGTGCGTAATGACCGCACGGCCTGCCTGCTCGAGCAGAGGCAGGCTAAGGATGAGCGCCAGCTGCAGGACGCAACTCGAGCCTTCCGTCAGGCCTTCCAGCAGCCGTGGAGCCGGCGGGAGTTCGACCTGAACGACAGCGAGCACCTGAAGACCCAGGAGGGAGTCCAGATGCTACCGGGCTTGACGGGGGAGGACACGGACCAGCGGGCCAGGCTGAAGAGACAGCGGGAACAGCTCAGAGAGTGGTCCGTTCAGCAGCAGAACGAGCTGAACACAGCCCGGTACCAGCAGAGCTTGGAAGGTAGCCTAAACTTCATATCTGACATTCCTGGTTTGTATCTCAGACGACGGTTTGTTAGTCACTCGTACTATTTTAAGCGTGTATTGTCATGTCGTATTGAAATGCCTGTTTTGTCTGTAGCAGAAGCATATGGGTGTGCCATTATGGCTTATATCTAAATGCCACATATGACAAGCTGTCATATGTGACATTTAGAAGTTTGGTTTCATGTCCCCCTTCCCCACACCCATGACTCTCTCCTTTCCCCACTTCTCCCCCCTTGCTCCTCTCTGCTCTCTGGTCATACTGGTGCTCTCTCCATGCAGAGCACCAGTATGACCGGGACAGAGTGGACCTGGACAACAGAGCTCTCCTGCTCCAGAACATCGAGGAGGAGAGAAGGAGGGCTGTGGCTCTAACCACCAAGGACTTCAACCTGGCCATGGTGAGTCAGCTGTTACCACATTAAGCACCTGTAGGTTGTGTAGGTTTTGTTTCACTGATCTACTGCTCTGTTGTTGTTGGTTTCGGGATGATTAAGTATAATAATAATTCATAATAAAAGAGAGTTTCGATCCATTTAAAGGCATAGAATGAACCATACAGGTTCATTCTATGAACGTTGTCATCAGCTTCTTTGTCTCTGCCTGCCTGACATCTGGTTGTCTGTCTGCCTGCCTGCCTGACATCTGGTTGCTTGTCTACCTACCTGTCTGCCTGACATCTGGTTGCCTGTCTACCTACCTGTCTGCCTGCCTGCCTGTCTGTCTGCCAGGCAGCAGCAGGCTCGGAGCGTCGTCATTCAGGAGCGGCAGCAGGAGGAGGAGGACAGGCGAGTCCACATCCTGAACCAGCAGCAGGGGGAGCTGCTGTCAGAGAGCCTGGAGCAGAGCACCAGCACGCTGGGCCTCGGGCGCCTCCGGCCTGACAGCTACAAGGGCCTCACCCCAGAACAGCAGCTCAGCATCATCCAACAGCAGCAGGAGCAGGTCGTGCAGGGGAGGGTCAGTACAGGACAGACTTCGGCCTGAAGGTTAACGCGAGTCTGTGGGGTTTTGTGTGTGTCAAAGGGGCGGATCTAGATATTTTCACCTGGGGGGGCGAGGGGGGGGGGGAGGTGGTAGTTGTAGGGTGGCATGGAGGGACAGCGTGAGCCAATACCACAATCAATTATTATAACATTGTAGTTTAAATAATAATATCAATCATATTTAATCAAATATACTATAATATAGAAAGTATATACATGATAGCATGGGGAGATTAGGGTGGCTGGTCCTTTTCTGCTGGGGGGGCAGCTGCCCCCCCTTGGATCAGCCAGTGTGCATGCAGGGTGTCGGCCTAGGAGTGTGACCCACGTGGGCGTTCCTCGTTCCTCCAGAGGCTCCAGGCAGAGAAGGTTCTGGAGGAGGCGCAGCAGGTCGAGCGGCGCCTGGCGGCGGCCCGGACGGCCGTGCTGCAGGAGCGGCAGCAGGCCCGTGTCGCCAGGCAGCTGCGGCGGGAGCTGGATGACACCAACGCACAGCTGGCCGCAGCACGCCTCGCAAAGTAGGGCCACCGGACGGGCAGTCTCTGGGGATGTGTTTTACAAGCCGATGGTTCGCTTGTGTCACACACACACACACACACACACACACACAATAGACTTGACTTTTTAGGAACAATTTCATTAAAATGATCAATCAGAAAAGACAAGTAAGGAACTATTGCCTACACAAGCTTAACCATGATGGTTTAGACTGTCAGACTGTGTCTTTATCAGGAAAGGTCTTGTAGTTCAACTGTTGAGCACCACAGCCCAGTGGAACAGTCAGTCTTACCAGAGACGGGCTTAGTTTAGCCTTGTGTGATGCCCTTCCTTAAAAGCCTGAGAAACAGTATGTATATCTCAGCATGTATATCTCAGCATGTATATCTCAGCATGTATATCTCTTTTCTCTGTTGTCCAACAGAAAGAACCTTGAGGGGGTCTACAGCAACGTACCAGACGAGAGCTACTTCTCCCAGTTCAACACCGGCAGTCGATGATGGAGAAACTGTGTACCATGTTCTGCTCATTGCATCATTATCACAGAGAGAATAGTTTACTTTTGTGTAAGAATGGAGACAATAAATAATAAGGCAAAACTATAAATTCTTAGTTTCTTTAAATAGAAGTTTTTTACTTTCCTTAAAAATTGTTTATTCATTTAATGCCCTACTCTGATCAGAATGCTACAGTTTCAATCCCCAAATTAATTCCATACAATAAAGCTTGTAATTATAAAAGAATAGATAAACAGCTGGACAACAAATTCATCAAACGCTCAGAGAAGTGTCAGAGAAGTGTTGTAATTCTTCCAGTCGTTGGAAAACAGTGTTGTTGACCCACAGATGCTACATGGTAAATCATGAGTAATAAAGTGCAAACACATTCCTAAGTAAAGAAAAAAGTTACACACAAAACAATATCATTTAACTTTGTAGTGGCTAGATTGCTAGTCAGGTAGCCTCCATTTTGTAGGAGCTCAGTGAGGTCTGATAGTCAAGGGAAGTGCAGTACACACCTCTACCACAAGAGGGCAATATGAACCAGCAGTGGCACTCAAGAGCCTCGCGTTGCCCTGTAGCACAGAACATTTTCCCTCATCTGTTTGTGATTCTTGTTGACTTTTCAGGTCAATTTCCCTCTGTTCCAGCACTGGACCTGCAGTCCCCTAGTGTCCAAAAGCACCAATGTCGATCAAGGTTTAACTAGCTAATTATCAACAGAGGTTCATTGTGGTTCTAAGTAATGGCTCATTTTCAAAACAACACAGTCCCTATCATGGCCTCCATCTTGTCCTCTACAGGACGTTCTCAGAGACAAACTTGTCCCAGCTGCGCTGCCACAGGTCTGAGGCCTTCTGCTTCATCTGGGGTGTGAGAGCGCTGTACCTGGAACACACAGCAGCACTGCTCAGAGGCTCTGTCCCACTGGAACATCACGTAAACACGGACACACACGTGGGAGAGCACACGCAAAGCGACGCATGCCATCTCACACACACATGGGAGTTGATTTCATTATACCTCTTTGAAATTGCAAATCTGACCCCTCCCCCCCCCACACACACACTTTTAATTTAGAAAATTATATTTAATGGCTGCATACTCAGTTATTAAAAAAGCTGTCCTACACACATTTGAAAACAAAACATACACATTGGACATGCACACACACACACACACACCAAGCTTACTTGATGGAGTTTAGGGCCAGCTGTTTCAGGGTCCTGATGTCCGAGCTCATTCCCCCTATGCCAACAAAGGCCTCGTAGAAGTCGTACGATAGGCCAGAGGAACCAAAGGTGGCCGGGTCATCTGAGCTGATGACCAATGGGTGGCCCTCGGACATGAGCACAGCGGCAGGGTGGTTCCTGAGATCGGACACCAGTTTCAGCACCTGGAGGACATTCAAAAGGGAGAGTTGACAGTTGATCTGCTAGTGACTTTGTGATATCTCGTGAAAATAACCAAAGGCAACACAAGGATGTGTTTAGCGAGGTGCTCGCACAAGATAAGAATGCTCGTGGTTGCAGTGGGTGGTCTGATACACTTCAGACTCCATGGATATACTCAACGGTGTCAACTGCACACATTTTAAAGCAGGGTGTAGGTTTGTTTTCAAATGTGGATGGGAGAGCTTTTCAGATGCGGTCCAGTAAATGTAACTTTCTTAAGCCTTGTGTTATCTTCGGGTCATTCTGACCCATCAGTCATTGTGACCCACCATCGTATTGCGACAACTTTACCGCATACAAAAACAAAGTGAAGCATTTTCTTTTAACCTGTCGGGCTGTCTCAGACCCCCCACATTGCAAAGGTTAAAATACATTATTTTTATTTGTTTTTGTATTGGGTAAAATTGGGTAAACACAACGATGGTTCGTTGTGAACCTTTGGGTCATGTGACCCGAATGCAGCACAAGGGGTTAAGAAAAGTGGAGGTGGACAGACTCTCTGTTTCCAATCAGGTTGGGCATGGTCAGTGTCTGGATGTGAGTACCAGGTGCTGGTTCAGGGTCTGTCCTTGCTGACCCTGAAGCAGGGGATAGCCGCTCAGGCTGTACCTGGTTGGAGATGGGGCACACCTCCACCGCCACCCCCATCTTCCTGGACAGCTCCTTGGCCACTGGGTGGCGCACCAGAGCAAAGCCGTGGCCGATACGAGAGGTGTTGAACAGCAGGGCGTCCAGCATGTTCTGGTCCACCTCTGTACCCTCCGCATCTGCAGACAAACATGGAAGAAACGGCTGCTTGATGGGGGACTTGAACAGCGGGCTGTGTCACGGGGAGGACAGCAGAGGGAGACTCTGTTCACGTTGGGCTGCGTTCTGTGGGTCGTCTCACCGGTCTCTCCAGCGTGGAAGAAGAATGGGAGGGCGACGCCTCTCTCTCCCGGGAGAGACAGAGCGTCTCTGAAGAACCAGAGGGGCCTTCCGCTGTCCTCTCGGCCCACCTGGAAGCACATGAGCAGGAAACTGAATCTGCGTACCACACAAGCTCTGCACCAGACATGCAGGTGCATGTGCCAAAGGTATTTAACGTAATAATCTATTTGAATACTACATAACGTATACACTACATAATGTAACTACATACATGATTTAACATTACTACAGCGTTAGTTAGTTATATCTGTGAGAATTACTATTGAAACTCACCAGATCAAAACCAGCCATGATTTCTGGATAGTCTCTCTGTAGTTCCATAGCCTCCTCAACAGCCTCTTTCACCATGGAGAGATTCATACCCCTAACACAAACACAACTGAATTATGCACTGTCGAGTCCCAGATGTTCATTTATTGAATTGTTTTGCCTCGTTACGACAGACTGACCTGTGGACTGTGAAGATGACCTTTGCCCCCAGAAAGTCGGGGTGTTCTGACACAAACATCCTGGTCACTTCCTGGTAGGTCCTCAGGCTCCAGGCTCTGTCATGGGTGCTGCCGTCCAGCTCGTAGGTCTGCACAGGACAGGCACACGGGGAGACACAAGCTCAGAGCTGGCGCCACCTATAGGCAGGGTAGGCAACTGCCTGGAGCCACAGGCTAGGAGGCGGGACCACAAGCTAGGAGGCGGGGCCTCAGGCTAGGAGGCAGGGCCTCCATAACCGTCACATCACTATACTAGTCCACCAAACAAGACTGGAAGAGCAAGTCCAAGTTGTTGTACACGTGAAAAGGTTAGGAATCATTGTTGTTTCAAGTGCTTTTTATTTATTCTGAAAGATGGAAGGGTTTGGGGAGCCTCCAAATGTCTAGAACCAGCCCTGCACAAACTGAAGGTCTAACGGGGCAGATTTGAGTCTTTGGGGAAGGTCATGGTATTGCAACCACCCCATTTCCTGTCCCAGGCAGATGGGATGTCAGGAGACAACCCAGGGAACCTTCTAGCAGGCCAGAAGACACAGTCACGCCCTTCATCAACACATTTCTCCCCACAGCTCACTGCGTGTCGGCAGCACCGGTGTGTTGTTTACCTCAGGTAGTAGAGCTCTGAGCTCCAGGTACATGATGTTGTCCATGTAGAACTGCCTCAGGCCTTCATAGAAGTAGTCCTTGAAGACGGGGGCGTGTGTGACCAGGCCCAGAGCCACGAGGAAGGCCTGCTCGAACGCCTTCCACACCACGGCCTGGCTGGGGTAGGCCTGGTCAGGGTCCTCCGTGAACAGGGTCAGGTTTCTCATGATGCTGAAAGCATGTGAAGGCCCAGGGGAATGCATGGATTTAGGGAGATTTGAAGAACCGTGCAACAAACTGTAAAATGTATATATGTAACAATACACTATTATGTATCCTGTCTCTATACCATCACTATAAAAAATGTAATCTTGCCCAGACCCCATGTTGCACATCCTTCCCTCTCTCTCTAAATTTTCTGTCTCTCTCTATACCATCACTATAAAAATGAATAAAATGCCCATAAGATACATATTAGAAACAAAGGAAGGAAGGGAGTTCTGAACTCACCTGCTGTCGAGGTCAGTGGTGTTCCTCAGCTTGGCTCTCAGTGTCTCCAGCAAGGCCCAGGGGGAGCAGTTGGCCAGAGGGGAGGGCTGGCGGGAGGAAAACAGGAAACGGATGGAGCTGTCATCCGTCAAACACATGTAGCAGTGTGGCCGGTACGTCACGTTCCTCACCAGCCACTCCACACCCACCAGGGAGAAGTCGTGCACATGAAGCGCCGCCCCTGAAACACACAGCAGTCAAACAGAGGCCTCTGAGTGTCAATAAACCAAAACAGGTATGAATGTTGTGTTCGGGGGACATTCAGGGACTCACCTTTGGGCATCCTCTGCAGCAGCCTGTAGATGGGGCTCTGCTGGATGAGGGACCGGGCCTTGAAAAAGTGCAAGGTCGGCGGGAAATCTGACCTCTCCATTTCCTGTTTCTTCAGCTTCTGGAGCTGCGCCCCGAGTTCCATCTCTGCCTCTGTCAAAAGCAGGGTGCCTCCCGTCTGCATCGACCCCTCCTGCCACATCAGGGACTCTCGGAGGCGGGGGTCAGGGCTGCCCCCGCACAGGGTCCCCCAGCTCAGCAGCAGGGGCAAGGTTAACAGAGTAGCCACCTGGTGGAGTCGTAGCCATGACAACATGGTCGAGCTGGTGAGCTGATCAACACCACTGCGCGCAGATTTAAGGAAAAACACAAAGAACAACAGTGACGGATTATTAAAAGTAATATGGGAAGCTATAACATTGAGTCATAATGCGGTCGGTCGTACAAAAGTCAAATACTATCTTTCAACATCATTTTATTTTGTTAAATACGTCGAATATGAACAATAGGCTGTATTGCCTCGAATGCAATTTCAAGCAGCACTGGCCCTTTAAGAAATGATCATAACAAAAGTTTAGATGACTTGTTAAAACACAATTAAATTAACCTGCACCACACATTAAACATAATTGAAAATGACAGTATGTGCATTTAAATAACCCAGGATCTAAGTAATTAGGTCAGTTCGTTTAAAAATAAGCAGGAACACTGATACTGACAGTAGGGTAACGACAGCTGTCGCCTGAGAAAATCTGGTCAACAAACCGATGGCACAGACCGTTGTTATTCCTTGGTGAAATCCGCCTAATGTGGGCCATTATTATTACCGTAACACTCTCTAACACTTCCGAGTTGCAAGTCTGGCGAAAACGTCTGACCGCCTGCACGTTTCACAGTAGCAAACTGGAGGTTTTAAAAACAGCCGTAATAACATTGTCGAGGCTACATATTGCCAAATGATAGGTTACGTAAGCGTAATGGGATCTCACCACTAAACAAGCATATCCGGCAAGTGACAGGAGTGATTATTTTAATGCTCTAATTATAACAAAATAATTGCATTTAAAACGTATTTTGTTCTCCGGCTTAGTCAAGGCTTCTGATGTCGAAGGCTCCTGTCCAACAACACTGGTGCACACGTCACATCCCGCTGTTGGAGTAGGGCTGTATGTCAAGCAGATGAAGTTGATTTAAAATGTCACTCTGCGAAGGGAAATTAAATTAGATTATGTCGCAGAGGTAGTTGTTTGGTACTTTGCAGTCCATTAAGTGTACGTGATGTGTCATTTACATATTTATTTTTAATCAAAAAGAACTGTGGAAGTGCGTATTGCTGCCTCTAATGCTGGACAGAGGAAGGGGTCTAAATGCTGCCGTTTAAAGATCCGGCCCTAACTGTGTCCAACTGGAAGGTCACCATCATCCTGCTACATGAATTGATGCATAAATTGGAAAGAATTAGCAAAACAAAGGTGCTGAATAAAATAAGGTATGAGGATTACATTAATGCATTTGCTTTGAAGCTAGTTATCAAGTCGAATCAACTTTGCTATTCAAGATAACCCTATACACTTTGTGGAGTTTATTTGGTAGGTATATTCATTGACATGCAATGCTAGGAATGAAAGCCCCTAACTGAACTTCCAGCGTGTTGTCATATACACTGGTATTTTGTTATATTGCTTCCCAAGAAAAACATTTACTTTTGATCTGTTAAACATTAAGACTAATATCTCTACTAGACGAAAACACACAAAAAAACACAGCCTGCTTTTTTCCAGGAAAAAGTTATTTATTCTAAGAAATGTACAGTATAGAAAATACTTCGGTCATTTCCAAAATAATCTATGTCAGTCAGATAAGAACTTGTAAACGTCACATAAAAATGGAACAGACAGTGTCTTTTTGATGCTGCCATGCTACTGAGGTAAATGTCAACTGTTTAAAAACAAAAAATACAACCAGACATCACATTTATATTAAAAACAAGTCCCAAAAAATGTACAAAATTTAAAAAGAGCAAATAAATATGATTCACATTTAATCCAATCTAGACGTTTTCTTTTTTTTTCTTTTTTTTACTAGTGCAGACAGGTGACAGCAGAGAGAAGGAGAGGAGTCAAACGAGGTGAACAGACTGCAGCGAGTAATGCCGTTTTGGACACAAACACAGCACATCTGCACACCTCGACAGCATCACAACCTCACAAACCATCGAAACCACACTGCCCTTCATACAGGGACAGCTGAACACCATCTCTGAGAAGATCTCATCTAGTACAAAAAAATTAAAAATAAAACCGTAATAAGCAAAACAGCAATACATCCTTTTACAGCACTGGAAGGACACATCTATACCGTCTCAAAGCTTCTAGCGTCTTCCTAGTCACCCCTCCTTAAAAACATCTTTGTATTTAATGCCTTGGATGCCCATCTGAGGGGGCACTACTTGAAAAGTCGCTACCCCAGACACAAGTTTGCCCAAGTCTAGGACTACAACATCTGAAAACAGATTTTCCAATGCTTACTACTTTTTAGACCAAGCTTCACCGAACCCATGTTGTTAAACAGGAACCCAGTGACCACAGGTCTATGCTCCAGACTCACCTGCCTCTACGGTACAAAGGCTTGCTACCTGCTAGCTGAACAGATGCAACTTACATACCTACAAAAATAATATAAAAAGCCCTTTTCTGATGACTAACCAGCCCAGAGCCTTCCCTCCTGCTCCTTGCTGACAGAACATCACAGGGCAGCAAGGGCTATGCTTAGGATGGTCGTAGTCTTACAACAGTTGCTGAATTGTCACAGGCTCCATAAAAAGTGCCAGAGTTTGGCACCGGTGACTAGATATGACAATATACACAACAGATATGAAATGGGGTTGTATATGTGTTAGTCCAAGGCCATTTCATGAATGTAGATTAGGTCTGATCCTAGACCTGGTCCTGATCCAGGATCAGACCTAATCTGTGTCTGTGAAAACACCTCTAGAAGTCAAATGATGGAGGAGAGGGAGGATTCGGTCTGCTGGGAGACCAGACAGCAGGGTCTTAGTGATTGCCAGTGCCTGGCTACATGAGGTAGATTAATTTGCTGCCATCCCTAACAGTTCATGTGGGGCGCCCAGGTGCAACATTGACGTGACACGACAGAGGGGGAAAGACTCGACTTCAACACAGGCAGAGGAGAACAGAAGATGGCCAGGTGATATCACATGTACACACAGCGAGATGGACAGGTGATATCCCGTGTACACACAGCGAGATGGACAGGTGATATCCCGTGTACTCACAGCGAGATGGACAGGTGATATCACATGTACACACAGCGAGATGGACAGGTGATATCCCGTGTACAGACACCGAGATGGACAGGTGATATCACATGTACACACAGCGAGATGGACAGGTGATATCCCGTGTACACACAGCGAGATGGACAGGTGATATCACATGTACACACAGCGAGATGGACAGGTGATATCACATGTACACACAGCGAGATGGATGGGGACAATAGCTACAATATTGAAAATGAACCAAAACAGGAATGTGGACTTTAATTACATGTTACCCCTCCTGCTTCTCCAGAAGGACAGAAAACAGAGATCAGTTTCACAGCGAAACTCAAACCGAGCAGATTGGCAGTGAGTCGGGACTGAACTCATTAGGACATTTTGCACACACACACACAGATGCCGTATAACCAGTTTCTTCACATAAAAAGGAGCTTTTTGTTTGTTTGTCACATTTCCAGTCCTAGTATTTCCCTTGTCGTGGTGCTTCTTCAACAAATCCATTAAAATACCCGTATAAAACTGTACACCCTGAGGATAAAGTATTTTGTTTGTTGACTTGTGGAGAAGGAGCACATGGATGTGTTTCTCTATTTAAAAAACAAGTCAGAAGAGATGCTACAGTGGGTTCGTATTCAGATAAAACCAGATTAAAATGCAGGTTATGCTATGCATGACAAGTTAGAAGGAGCAAATGGAGCACACATGAAAAAAATAAAACAAATAATTCAAAGACAGCAGGGCCGTTATAAATCGATTCAATCTGATATTTGCTCTGTGTGTGCATGTATCAGCCAGCAGGACACCTAGCAGTGGAGGACAGCGGTCATATTCTCCCTACTCAAGAGACAGAGGCCAGCTACACTAGAGAGTTGTACTTAACATATGTTCAAATATACAGGTGGGCACACAAGCACCATCTTCAACATCCAAGGCCACTAATTTCCAGTAAGTGTAGACTAATTATTCCTAGTGCATAGCAGACAGGGCAGGTATAACTCTCTCTGCAAGTCTCTATTAAATCAGCCTTCTCTCAGTGAAGGCAGCACCAACAGATGCATACAATTACACCAGATTCTTTGTTGTTGTTTCCATTTTGTTTTTTAGTTTTTTTAACAGTGCGTCTGCTCACAAAAAGCAGCCATTTTGTTTTCTCAGGACGGTCGTCTTGCCTTTGCGTCTCTGGTGCTTGAATACCATTTGGTGCAGTGACGGTTACAATACATCTAAACTCATTGACACGTACATTCAAAAAACAAAACAAAGGCCACTGCAGGCCCTGTGTGTCCACAGGGGTCCGCTGATGACGGCGTCTGGTCTACAGTCTCAAAGTACCTCCTTTCCTACACCTGAGATTCAAACGTTTGGGAAAAGAAAAGAAAGTCAAATAATAATACCACCGGCTGTTCTCCTGTTCTGCTTCCATGATCCTTCCCAGCCTCCCCCAGCCCTGCTTCCAGAGAGAGCCTCACCCAGCCTCCCCCAGCCCTGCTTCCAGAGAGCCTCACCCAGCTTCCCCCAGCCCTGCTTCCAGAGAGAGCCTCACCCAGCCTCCCCCAGCCCTGCTTCCAGAGAGCCTCACCCAGCTTCCCCCAGCCCTGCTTCCAGAGAGAGCCTCACCCAGCCTCCCCCAGCCCTGCTTCCAGAGAGAGCCTCACCCAGCTTCCCCCAGCCCTGCTTCCAGAGAGAGCCTCACCCAGCCTCCCCCAGCCCTGCTTCCAGAGAGAGCCTCACCCAGCTTCCCCCAGCCCTGCTTCCAGAGAGAGCCTCACCCAGCCCTGCTTCCAGAGAGAGCCTCACCCAGCCTCCCCCAGCCCTGCTTCCAGAGAGAGCCTCACCCAGCCTCCCCCAGCCCTGCTTCCAGAGAGAGCCTCACCCAGCCTCCCCCAGCCCTGCTTCCAGAGAGAGCCTCTCACAGCGGGGTGGAAGGGGTAGCAGAGCCTCAGAGCCCTGCATCTACGGAGGGAGGGATTGTGGGAGGGTGTTCTCCCACAGAGGCCAGTCCGGTGTATCCAGTGTTCCTACAGACCAGCCCAGGAGGACAGAGGGCTGACTACAGTCTCGACAGCAGGATGGTCAGTGGTCAGGCAGTCTCTCTCTGGCAGTCAGCCCACAGCAGAGTTCGCTGGGCAGACATTGTTGACGGTTGGCGCTCCACACGTGGTGACAGGCTAGATAACACAGTAAGTCTCTAGATGGTGTACGTCACCGGGGGTTCAGTAGACAACTACAACTTGATCCTGACAGAGATGCTCAAATAAATATGTCTCCTTTCTTGATGCCCGTTAAACATGCTCCTTGGTCTGGGTCTCCTGCGCTTCAGAGCTTCCTGGTGCCTTGGTACAAGTTCAGACTGGCGGAGAGAACAGCTTCCTGGTGCCTTGGTACAAGTTCAGACTGGCGGAGAGAACAGCTTCCTGGTGCCTTGGTACAAGTTAAGACTGGCGGGGGGAACAGCTTCCTGGTGCCTTGGTACAAGTTCAGACTGGCGGAGAGAACAGCTTCCTGGTGCCTTGGTACAAGTTCAGACTGGCGGAGAGAACAGCCAGTTCAGTCGCTCCAGTGAAGATACAGGATGTGACAGTCGCAGCCACTGACGGTTAAGAGGAAGCACGAATGTTGGTGTGGGTTCATGGATGATATACAGGCACAGATTTCAGATGTTTTTGTTGTATTCTTCCATAACCTGAAAATAAAAACCAGTTCAGAGTTAAGCGTTTCATGGTGACAGAGACTAGGATCAAAAAGGTTGCCATCCTTTGACATATCATTTACAGTCCAGTGATAGACAATACTAACTGTTATTCCCCCCCCCCAGACCGTGACTTACCCAGACGCTGCCTCCTACACCCCTTGCTTGCTGTTGGGACCACCAGGAGACCCAGTACACATCATCTGCCTGGAGGATCAACAACAAACAATAATAACCAAACAGATCATCTTCCCTTCTTCTCCCCTCATGGGAGCCCATTCCCTTCAGTGACTTGGCTCTCACTCAACTCTTCGATGCATCGGTGAGGTAGCTGTTTCAAAACTCTCCAATCTTTAAGTCCTTATGGGATGGGAGAAGGAGACACTAAGTGTGTGTGGCTCCCTGCTTTAAGAGCATACCATGTAGGCTGAGGCCTTTCCACAGGGATCTGGGTTCAATTCCAGCCCTGGACATTTCCTGCATTTCCTCCCCCCCCCCTCTCTCTCTCTCCCCTCCCTTCCCTGTCCCCCTGCACTGTCTCTCTATCCCCATGAAGCAAAAAAGCCCTAAAATACATGTAGAACATAAACAGGTCTGATCTCCGCTGTGTCTCTCTTACCCTGGGTGCAGGTAGTGTTCTGGGGCTAGGGCCCTCTGCTGCACCATCATGCCCTGGTAGTGCCCACCGGCCTGGGGGTGTCTGTACACGGCCAGGCCCATGCGATGGCTCTGCCCCGGGGAGTAGGGCAGCTGCTGGGGCCTCTGCAAGGCCTCCATCAGGTGGGGGTGGGGTCTCTGGGAGGCGTAGGGCCCTCTGGGGTAGGCCTGGCTCTGGTAGGGGCCCCGGGACATCATGTGTGGGGGTGGAGCCCCGCCCTGCTGCATGCCAGGGTGTATTGTACGGGGGTCGTACAGGTAGCCGGCGGGGGCGGCCGAGGGGTGCTGGCCACGCCTGCGGGAGGCGGCGTTGTGGCTGTCCAGGTCCAGGATCTGCTTGGGGCTCTCCGGACGCTCGGTGCCCTCCTCCAGACGGGCCAGCTTGGCGGGGCTCCCCTCCCCCGCGTGGTGGACCTCGGGCAGAGGGCTGGGGGAGAGCAGGCCGCCGCTGGAGCCCTCGGAGCCCAGAGGAGACACGCTGCTCTCCTTCAGGCGGCCGTTGGCGGAGGGCAGGTAGGTGTTGGAGGGCATGGGGTGGCGGGGCTGGTACTGGGGGCGGTGCCACTCGTCGGAGGGGTACCCCACCTGGCTGGTGCCCTGGGCCTGAGCCTGGGAGTAGAAGTGTTGCTGCTGGTACTGGGGAGGGTACATGTTGGGGCTGCCTTGCGGGTGCTGCTGGCCAGCCATGTGGTAGGGGAACACGGCCCCCTGTTGGCTGTAGGTGT
Source organism: Thaleichthys pacificus (assembly GCA_023658055.1). Classification (NCBI taxonomy): domain Eukaryota; kingdom Metazoa; phylum Chordata; class Actinopteri; order Osmeriformes; family Osmeridae; genus Thaleichthys; species Thaleichthys pacificus. The sequence goes on from CM042870.1 coordinate 19,254,613, forward strand.
GGTAGCGGGCTGGGCTGTGGTGGGGGCTGGCCATGGCCTGGTGCACGGTTTGGTTGGGGTACGGCTGGCGTTGAGAGGGAGGCATGGGCCGGCCCATTGGCTGGCTGTAATGACCGTGAGGAGGGCTGGCGTACTGGGCCACGCCTCCATTCTCCTGTGCCTGGGTTTGGGAGGGCATAGCTGGATTGTGCCCCGGGGACGGGCCCCTCGGCCCGGGCCCTTGCCTGGCCACGCTGCCCCCTAGCTGGGTGTTAGGCTTGGGGCTGAAGGCCTGCTGTCTGTAGATGCCGTTGGGGGCTGCGGTCTTCACCATGCCGGGGTTGCTGTGCTGCTGAGGACCAGAGCTGCCTCCTCCTCCTCCTCCCCCAGGATCGCCTCTGCCGGTGGGCTCACTGGGCTTCTGGTCCCCCTGGTCGGCCGGGCTGGGCTGGGGGGCCATCTGAGGCGCGGGGTGGCTGGGGGGCAGGGAGGTGAGGGGGGCCGGCTGGGGGGGCGTGGGCTTAGGCCCCTGTGGGGGAGCACTCTGGGGCATGCTGTGCATGGGGCCGGGCTGGGGAGGACCTTGCTGGAGGGGGTTCTGCTGGTGGCCCACTTGTTGTAGGGGATGGTTCTGGTGCTGAGGGTTTGGCTGGTGGACGTTCAGAGCGAGATGTGGAGGGAGGTTGGGATTCAGGGCGCTGCGGGAGAATTGTTGATGGGCGTTCGGGGGAGCTGTGCTCTCTGAGGAGCCAGGCTGAGGAGCAGGCTGCTGCTGGGCATTCTGGGTAGGCTGCTGGGAGCCATCCTGGGGATGACGCGTGCCCTGTGGGGCTCCGTTGTTGCTAGGATGTGCGGGAGCCGTGGAACAGCCGTTTGGAGGCGGCGTGGGCCGGTTCTGGGGCTGGGGGCGGGGGGAGCCCTGGAGGGCATCCTGTCCCCGGTTCGTCTCCCTCTCCTGGCTGTGGCCCTCGGAGACTGCTGGGTGTCCTGGTGCTTCAGACAGTGGCTCTCTGCTGCCGCTCTCCTGGGCTCCTCTGTCCCAGCTGGGGGCTGGAGGGGGGGGGCTCTGCAAGCCCTCGCCGGGCCTAGAGGGGCTGGGGACGGGGCGGCGCTCCTGGTCGCCATGGACACGGGACACACGCGGCACCTGGTTGGTTGCCATCTTGGGATCCAACGTCGAACCTGTCGAGGGAACAAAGAAAATTGGGTTGTTAATATTACCTGTTAATAGTATGTTAAAATGTGTTTACACCGTGAGCAAGGTCATCCTCTGCTCACTGCTTACAGAACTCAAGGATCTGAGGGTTGAACAGTGATGTTTGATTACATTTGTTCTTTAAAATAGTTTCTCTGCGTTGAGCGTGCATTGAGAGATGGGAGACAGATGGAGTTTTTGTAGAGTACCTCTAGTGATGAAATGTCCTCCGCTTACTCATGCCCTCAAAGCTTGTCACTTCACTGAACTAATGAATATTCAATTGGCCACTTACTGTGAGAAATAATTAAAATCAAATTGGAGGGGGTTGAGGGGGGATTGCTTATGAAATAAAGACAACATCCCAGGTCTAAGAACTGATACATATATTTTCCAGAGACACACAGAGAGAGAGAGAGAGAGAGAGAGAGAGAGAGAGAGAGAGAGAGAGAGAGAGAGAGAGAGAGAGACTGAGAGCATGAGAGATAAAGGGAAAGAGAGAGTGCGTGCGAGAGAGGGTGTGTGAGAGAGAACCAGAGAAACAGAGAGAGAGGAGAAGCCAGAGAAGGTTGTTGTGTACCTTTAGGCAGCGTAGCGTGTGGCTGAGTGGCAGGCTGGCTGTCTGGCCCATTGTCTCTGGCAGGGCGCAGCAGCTGAATCTCCGGGTGAGCAGGGGGGTGAGGGGCGGGGTGAGGGGCTGGGGCGCTGCCAACTCCCTGTGGGGGCCCTGGCGGCTGCTGCTGAAAGTTGCCCATGTGCTGTGGAGGGGTGGCAGCAGGGGGTCTGGAGGAGGCTGACAGCTGCTGCAGGGCCAGCATCTCTGGGCTCTCCAGCATGGAGGACAGGCGAGGCCTGGAGGAGTCCTGGGGCCCCAGGGGGGCCCGGGGGCCCATGGGCCCGGGAGAGCTCACAGATGTGGGCATGCGGTACTGGGCGCTGTGGGGAGGGTAGCCTGGGTGGGCGGCCTGCTCCGGCCAGGGCTTGGGGGGCATGTGGTGTGGAGGAGGGGCGCCGTGGGGGTTGTAGTGGAGCTGGTTGCCCATGCTGGGGTCCTGCATGCCAGGGCCCCCTGCAGGCCTCTCTGGGCCCTGGTGGTTCATGCCGGGCCACATGCCAGGGGGGCAGTAGCTGGGGTAACCATGGCGACCCAGGCCCTCGGGTCTCGGGTACCGGTTCCCCAAGGGGTGCAGGGTGTGGCCCTCGGGCCGCTGGCGAGATGGGTACATGCTCGCCTCCGGAGGGGGGGTGCAGAGGCCCCCGGACTGCAGGGCCAGGGGCCGGGGGCCCAGGGAGGGGCCGTGAGTTGGGCCCATGTATGGAGGCTGGGGCGAGGGCTGGAGGTGACGGGGATCTGGACCCATCTGGTACCTGGGGCCCACGTGATGATGGCTGTCCACCATGTGATGCTGCAACACAAGAGACCCCATCAGAAGATCACCTCCGTTAAAACCTGATCACAAGATCACTGCTTGAATAGGATCATGGTCATCATCACAAAATCATGTCCCCAGCTAGGTGGATACTATTTTTTATTTATTAAATTAAGTTTAATATGAGTAACCTTGTAATTAGTGTTGGGTGATATTAATGAAATGATTCATCAGGATAAAATGTTTCATTTCAGTTGATTACATTTTTGATGACCTATTTTATATATACACCCGAAAATAAAAGGTTTAACTTAACCACTTTATTTTTATTTAACCACTTTACTTATCAAGGCACATATGTAATAATTGTATTTTGAGATGTTGCAGATACATTGTGAATTGTCCTTTTTCATCAACAATTGTCTCGCCGTCTGCACTCTTTATCTCACTCCACCATGTTTGTTATTGTGTCACATGTCGATGGTGCAACCGAACACCTGTTAAATGATTGGCTGTCGCTTGTAGCACGCTCCATTTGATTTATAAATGGCGGGTTTGCACAGTGTCCTGTGTCGCCATTCTCTCCGACAAATCAGATATCTGCAGTGTTTTCACGTCAACCTTCATCACTTCACCTCGATTGGAACCTCGACTGGCAGTTTCAAAGAAAAATACCAGGTAGCCTACTAGCTACTAGCTACTAGCTACCAGATGTGCACAATGGAAAACACCCCAAAAAAGGTGAGTCAAGTTGAGCAGATTCCATGCAGTGTAAAAGCGCACGTATATCAAAGAGTAGAGGAAGAATATTATAAGACTTTGTTTAGTTGCCAGTAAACCAGCCTTAGAGTGTCTCCAGGGAGGTCTCCATACCTGCATGTTGTAGCCGGGGGGCATGCAGGGTGCACTGGGATCCCCAGGCCGGGGTATGTGCCCCCCCTGCCCAGGGTAGGAGGAACGAGGGTCCATGGGCATCCTCTGGCCATACATGGGGGGGCCAGGGGGCCGATGAAGCTGGAAAGGGATTGGAGAAGTTCAGTCTTGCTACACATTGGAAAGAGCAAATCCCTAGCTAACTAACTATCCAAATGTTCTCCTATGTGTCAAAGGTCTCCCCTCCCCACCAGACTAACAGAATCCTGTGGGAACACTTCTAATAGTCACACACTCCCCTCCAACATAACACGGTTCTAGCTACCAAACACACACACACACACCTGGTGTCCAGGGTGGTACATCCCAGGCCTCACGTTGCTGCCAGGGTGCCCTTGTCCAGGGTGCCCTTGTCCAGGATGCCCTTGTCAGGCCTGTCCAGGGTGCCCTTGTCCAGGGTGCCCTTGGCCAGGGTGCCCTTGTCCAGGGTGCCCTTGTCCAGGATGCCCTTGGCCAGGGTGCCCTTGGCCAGGGTGCCCTTGGCCAGGGTGCCCTTGTCCAGGGTGCCCTTGTCCAGGGTGCAAGCCATGGGGGTGAGGAGGCCCACTGGCCCAGTGTGGGGGCGGGGGCAGGTGGGCGGGCTTGCCCCCCTGCTCCTCCACAGGGGTGCTGCCCTTGCCCCCGTGGGCCGTCCTCTTGCGCTGCTGGGCCTGTTCGGTGGCCCTGATCAGGCTCCCGGGCCCCGCCTGCTTCTGGCCGCGGCTCCGCCTCTTCTCCTTGCGCTCGCGCTCCTCGCCGCTGACGTGGAACTCCTCGTCCGTGTCGGCGTCCTCCGCGGGGAGGTGTTTGAGCAGCGCGCGGCTGAAGCAGCGCTCCAGAGACTCGGCCATGATGGTGTACTCTGGGGGAGCAGGAGGGGGGAGCGGTGAGATATGCAGGAACACACAAGTACACACACAGGAATCACAGACATGTCCAGGATTGATTCCCCACTCAAACAGACCCCTCACTAACATCTGCTGACGAGCGTGCACACGCACGCACAAGAGTCATATCTGTATGCCTTAAGTGCACACACACACACCAGAGCTTCATCTGTATGCACCACACACACACACGCACACGCACACACACACACACACACACACACACACACTCTACTCTGTTCTTCAGCTAGAGTAGGCTAGCTGACCTGGTCAGGGGGCGTTTGTTGACCTCTGCCCCCACCACCCCCCCACGCCTGTCCCTGGGGTGAGCATTCAGATGGATGGATGGTTCCAGACAGGGGGCTTAGGGGCTGGAATGTCTCTGGCAGTGCAGGCAGGGCCCAGCAGCCTGTCCCCAGCCCCCTCCAGCCCCCTCCAGCCCTCAAGCCCCCTCCTGCCCCCCCCCAACCCTCCTGCCCCCCCAGCCCCCGAGCCCTGGAGCAAGGCTCAATCTCTCCTCATTAATCACTGTCAGCATTGGCCAAGCCATGGCCTCTCTCTCCTTCTACCACCCCCACTCCTCCCTCTCTCTCCCTCTACCACCCCCACCCCCCCTCTCTCTCTCTCTCTCTCTCTCTACCACCCCCACTCCTCTCTGAAATCTTCTTTCCCCAAAAGCGTGCATTCCCTCCTCTCCAGTCTGTCTCTAAGAGCACTTAGCCAGATTGATTTGAGCCTCAGTCTGTCATAGACCACATCCAAACTCATCCGAAAACATTCGGTCACACTTCTGAATGCAGGGGAGCTGCTGCAGGGGGAGAGGGGCTGCAGGTGGTGTTTGAGGGAGGGAACAGGAAGTCCTTCATGTTGGGTTCCTCACCACTGTCCTCTCCGTTGTACTCCATGCAGTTCTCAAACATGAGCTTGACGATCAGCCACAAACTCCTCCTTGGCGACGTAGTCCCCCTGGTTCAGCTTCCTCTCGATGGTGGACAGGTCCATAGGCGTCTGGGGACAGAACATGTCCTGATCAACACTAGGGGCCACATGCCTGATCGTCACACCTACATGCCAATGTAGCCTCTTATCTCCCTGACTATAGTAGGGCCCTGTGTTCCTTTAACTACAATATACTTTACTGTCTCAGTTTGTGTTTCCTAAATAGACACATTTTCATTAACTGAACCCCCCCCTTTTCACCTTGGCACACACCCCTTACTCCTGATTGGCCATGCATTACAACAGGTCATTAAAATAAAACATTCATAATACATTAAGACACGTCAAATAAAATTGGATTCTTCAACACATTTCAACAGTATGACAATATTATACAACTGTACCAAAATAACTCCAAATAATAAACCGAACCATATTTTCAACTGGGTTACACCAAGACTGTTACTTCTCTAAGCATTTTGGGGGGAATTGTTTAACCTTAAAATTGATTGTTTAACCTATCCCTAACCCAATTTCTGGAACCAACAGGTTTTTGGAATCAGAACCCTTTATTTTGGTGTTGTTTTGAATTCCAGAACTGGGTTTAGTCTCCCAGTTCCCAGCAGCAGGTGGTTAGCTCTCAGCAGCTACAGGCTGGGTAGCTACCTGGATCAGATCATGGTAGTTGGGCGCGTAGGAGTCGTCCACCGGCTCCAGGAACGGCCAGGCATCCTTGTGGGCCTTCAGGGTCTCCAGCACTGGGAGGGGAGGAGGGTGGAGGCAGAAGGTGGGGGAGGAGAGGCTATAAGTTACACAACGCCCGATCAATACACCCGAGGTACATCTGCGGGTAAGATGTCGACGATTATACTTATTCTATGATTGATTTAATATGAATATGTCCATACCTTTGTACAAAGCAGTGTAGTCGTCATCGATTTCATAACTGCAAAGAAAGGCACAAAAGGCAAGAAATGTCATGCGTGAGCTTGCGTTCAATGTATGTGACGTTACAACGTTGGTCCTGACAGACAGGGCAGAGCGAGAGGATGAACAGGAAGCACAGAGAGAACAGGAAGTGGAGCAAGAACAGGAAGTGGAGAGAGAACAGGAAGTGGAGAGAGAACAAGAAGTGGAGAGAGAACAAGAAGGGCAGAGAGAACAGGAAGTGCGATGGCGGGTCTTACAACTCTTTGGTCCTGCGAGCGCGGCGGACGGGGGAGTGCGGCTCCAGGTGGAGCAGCTCTGGAGGAAGATCCTTCCCCTGAGACAGCAGCCACGCCCTCTCCTCACGCAGCTTCCTCCTCCGCGCCCGCTCTGGAAAGGGGGGGGGGAGGGACACGAAAAGACAGGGAGGGACAAGGTCAGTTATACACAACAACCACCATGGTGCTAGCGATGATGGTAGTTAGCACCAGCTACCACAGCACACACAAGACGTCCGCTCCAGGGATGAAGCCGTACAACAGCACAGCTGGTGGGGCTCAGTCCCCAGCAGGAACCCTCATCCACCCAGGCCTTCAACCCCCCCGGGCCTATGGCAGGAACCCTCATCCACCCAGGCCTTCAACCCCCCGGGGCTACGGCAGGAACCCTCATCCACCCAGGCCTTCTACCCCCCGGGGCTACGGCAGGAACCCTCATCCACCCAGGCCTTCAACCCCCCGAGGCTACGGCAGGAACCCTCATCCACCCAGGCCTTCAACCCCCCGGGGCTACGGCAGGGAGGTTTACTGGACCAGGGAAGCTCGCTGAGGATGAGTTTTCCTCTGCAGCAGCAGCATGACTTGACTGTTGAGTTCCTCAAACAGAGCCGGGGTTCACCTGTTGCCCATGCCGGCAGCCCCCCCCCCGCGCGGAGCACACTGAGACGTCCCAGAGGAGCCCCGCGCTCCACCCACCTCCTCCACCCCCCCCCCCCCCCCCCCCCCCCCCCCCCCACCACCACCACGCAGCTGATCAAAAGAAGGAGGAACAGAGAGAGGACCGGAGGAGAGAAGAAAGAGGAGAAGAGAGGGTGTGTGTATCCGCTGACATGAAAGGCAGGCTCTCGCCAGCCCCCTGCAGGGGGGATTAAAGATGTTTGAGAGAGGATTCCACACAGGGTCCATCCAGGAGGAGACCCAGCCTGTTAAACATTGATGAGGCTCCTCCACACAAGCACAATCAGCAGTTAATTAACCCCTGACAGATGACATCAGAGAGGGAGAGAGAGAGGGAAAGAGAGAAGGAAGAGAGAAGGAAGAGAGAGTGAAGAGAGAGTGAGGGAAAGAGAAAGAGGGGAAGAGAGGCAGAGACATGGAAAGAAGAGAGAGGGGGAAAGAGACAGAAGGAAAAAAGAGGGAAAGAGAGAGAAGGGGGGAAAGTCAGAGAGACAGAAGGAAAAGAGAGAGAAAGAGTGAACGAAAGCCAGAGAGAGAGAGAGAGAGAGAGAGAGAGAGAGAGAGAGAGAGAGATGGAGCCCCTGTGATTAAAATGCCTGAACATTCCTCTGCCTAAACAGATCACGGTGCCCAGGCTCGGGTCTACAGATCCATCACTAGGCAGAGCTGAGAGGGGGGCTGTGGGCTGCAGATCCTTCACCAGGCACAGTCGAGAGGGGGACATGTGAAGCAGCGTTTGGTTGCCCTTCACAATTCACTCTGATCTTGATTCCTGCTGAAAGCTCAAAGGCCTCCTTTCCCCCGTGTTCCCAGAGTACCGTCTCTCCACACTGCAGAGGGATCCGTCTCCAGTCCTCCTCCTCTGAACAACCTCCTCTGGTGAGTTTGAAGCGGAAGGGGTGAGGAGAGTTTTGATATGGGTACGGAGCACCGAGCTGGCTCTGGTGAATACTGACCCTCCACAGCCTTCAGTCTCTCCAGCTCCTCCTGGTGGCGCTCCTCCTGCAGGAGCCTCTCCTCCTCTCTCCTCTGCTCTGCCAGCAGCGCCTGTCTGTGCACCTCCTCCTCTCTCTGCTGCTGCACCACGCCCTCCACAGCCCTCAGGGGGTCCTGCACACACACACACACACACACACACACCATGAGTTAACTGGGCCCTCACAGGGAAGCCTGTGGGAGGTAAATAAAAGGGCGTGGCTTGGTTGTCCTCTCGGGGGTGTGCACACACCTGGTCCTGGCCGGGGCGTCTGTCAGACGGTCGCTGGGAGCTCCGGGAGCCGGCCGGGTCCAGCTGCCTCTGCTGCTGTTCCTTCTCCTGAGGGGACACAGGACACACACACAGTTAGGACACACACACAGTTAGGACACACACACAGTTAGGACACACACACACTCAGTTAGGACACACACACACACACTCAGGCTGTATACACACACACTCAGTTAGGACACACACACACACTCAGGCTGTATACACACACACAGTTCGGGGACACACACACACACTCAGTTAGGACACACACACACACACACACTCAATTAGGCTGTATACACACACACTCAGGCTGTTTATAAATACACACACACACTCAGTAAGGTTGTACACACACAGTAAGGCTGTGTATATACACACACACACACATTTTCAGTTGCTGAGGAGGGCAAGCCCTGTGGAATTTCTACTCCATGTTAGTAGAGCATCAAGTAGAAGGCATTAACCTTAAAGACCCGTTTCCATTACTATAACACAAAACCACATTACAAAGGATGACTTCATCGTCCACCTTCCAGCCAGTGGAGCGCTTGGTGGCTGACCCAGGGGGACCCAGGTGACGAGGTACAGCTCACACACCCCCAGGGCACTTTAGTTTCTCCTCCCCCCCCTCCTTTCCCCCCTCTTCCTCCTCCCCCCATCCCTCTTCCCCTCCCCCAACCGTCCCATCTCTACACCCCACCCCTGTTCTCCCCCCCACCCCCCATCTCTACACCCTTCTCCCAGGGGGTCGCCTTCTAAACAAACAAATGGTGCCTCGTCTCCCCAGGACACCAGGGGTCCAGTGTAATGATTACCACTGAGGAGGGGAAGAGGAGCAGAGAAAATACAGGCCAGGCCAGAAGGCTAGTGTCTCTGATAAAGTACATTGTTAGGTTCATTTTTAAAAGATCTATTTTTGGGCCATTTTTTCCCTGCCTCCTTGGATAGCGACGGTGTAAGAGAGACAGAAACGGCAGGGGATAGAGAGGGAGAGAGGGGATGACAGAAAATAGCCCTGGGCTGGAATTGAACCGGTCCGGAATCTAATCTGCTCCGTGCTCTAACCCAGTGAGCCACCGGGGCGCCCCGTAAACAACGTCTTGAACCAAAACCAACGCGTCTACCGACGGAGCGAAGCTGTTGTTCCACCTCCCACGTGCTACCACCAGAGGACGACAGGCCAGAGAGAGCACAGAGAGAGGGAGACCAGGAAGAGAGAGCAGATAGACCAGGCACAGAGAGAGGGAGACCAGGAAGAGAGAGCAGAGAGACCAGGCACAGAGAGAGGGAGACCAGGAAGAGAGAGCAGATAGACCAGGCACAGAGAGAGGGAGACCAGGAAGAGAGAGCAGAGAGACCAGGCACAGAGAGGGAGACCAGGAAGAGAGAGCAGAGAGACCAGGCACAGAGAGAGGGAGACCAGGAAGAGAGAGCAGAGAGACCAGGAAGAGAGAGCAGAGAGACCAGGAAGAGAGAGAGGGAGACCAGGAAGAGAGAGCAGAGAGACCAGGAAGAGAGAGAGGGAGACCAGGAAGAGAGAGCAGAGAGACCAGGCACAGAGAGAGGGAGACCAGGAAGAGAGAGCAGTAGAGACCAGGCAGAGAGAGAGGGAGACCAGGAAGAGAGAACAGAGAGACCAGGAAGAGAGAGCAGTAGAGACCAGGAAGAGAGAGCAGAGAGACCAGGAAGAGAGAGAGGAGAGACCAGGAAGAGAGAGCAGAGAGACCAGGAAGAGAGAGAGGGAGACCAGGAAGAGCAGAGAGACCAGGCACAGAGATCAGAGAGACCAGGAAGAGAGAGCAGTAGAGACCAGGAAGAGAGAGCAGTAGAGACCAGGAAGAAAGAGCAGTAGAGACCAGGAAGGGAGAGCAGAGAGACCAGGAAGAGAGAGCAGTAGAGACCAGGAAGAGAGAGCAGAGAGACCAGGAAGAGAGAGCAGTAGAGACCAGGAAGAGAGAGCAGTAGAGACCAGGAAGAGAGAGTAGTAGAGACCAGGCAGAGAGAGCAGTAGAGACCAGGAAGTGAGAGCAGTAGAGACCAGGAAGAGAGAGCAGTAGAGACCAGGAAGAAAGAGCAGTAGAGACCAGGAAGAGAGAGCAGTAGAGACCAGGCAGAGAGAGCAGTAGAGACCAGGAAGAGAGAGCAGTAGAGACCAGGCAGAGAGAGCAGAGAGACCAGGAAGAGAGAGCAGAGAGACCAGGAAGAGAGAGCCATAGAGACACAAGGCCGAAGGGCCACCATCAGCGTCCTGCTGCTGTTGCTGCTGTCAGAAGTCATCAGTGTAGAGAGGAGCTGTGAACGCTCTCTCTCTCTCTCACTCACTCTCCATCTCCCCCTATCTCCCTCTCTCTCCTTCTCCCTCTCTCTCCTTCTCCCTCTCTCTCTCCTTCTCAGAATCATAATCTCTCCCTCTCCCTCTCCCTCTATCTACAACATCATCCTCAGAGCCAGGGGGGAGGGGGTGCGGCTGACAGCACCAACGGGGATGTGTTTCAGCAAGCTTGCTAGCTTAGCTGGAAGCTCGCTATACAGGACCTGTGAGGGTGTGTGTGTGTGTGTGTGTGTGTGTGTGGGGGGGTGCTGTCAAAGTCAAAGTGCTGAATGAGCTACAGCCTCCATCTCTACCCAGCCAGTACCAGGGCTCCCCCCCATCTCTACCCAGCCAGTACCAGGGCTCCCCCCCATCTCTACCCAGCCAGGACCAGGGCTCCCCCCCATCTCTACCCAGCCAGGACCAGGGCTCCCCCCCATCTCTACCCAGCCAGTACCAGGGCTCCCCCCCATCTCTACCCAGCCAGGACCAGGGCTCCCCCCCATCTCTACCCAGCCAGTACCAGGAATCCCCCCCATCTCTACCCAGCCAGTACCAGGAATCCCCCCCATCTCTACCCAGCCAGTACCAGGGCTCCCCCCATCTCTACCCAGCCAGTACCAGGAATCCCCCCCATCTCTACCCAGCCAGTACCAGGAATCCCCCCCATCTCTGCCCAGCCAGTACCAGGGCTCCCCCCCCCATCTCTACCCAGCCAGTACCAATAATCTCCCCCATCTCTACCCAGCCAGTACCAGGAATCCCCCCCCATCTCTACCCAGCCAGTACCAGGAATCCCCCCCATCTCTACCCAGCCAGTACCAGGAATCTCCCCCATCTCTACCCAGCCAGTACCAGGGCTCCCAGCAGCATGTCCTGGGTCTCTGCTCCCATACTCCATCCCCCATCCTCACCCCCCCACATCGCCAACCAACAGCACTTAATCCCACACAAGACGGAGTGCCTCTGGTGTGGCCACTTAAGAGCCGGAGGACTCAGCGGCGCGTCAGGCCGTCAATCACCTGGCCCCTTCCTCCACCCTGCCTCAAGGTGACGCCTGCCGGCCTCCTGTCAGCACCGCCACGGAGGGACAGGGACAGGAGGAAGGCTGAGAGAGAGAGATGAGAGAGAGAGACGGAGAGAGAGAGAGAGACGGAGAGAGAGAGAGAGAGAGAGAGACGGAGAGAGAGAGAGAGAGAGAGAGAGAGAGAGAGAGAGAGAGAGAGAGAGAGAGAGAGAGAGGGAAAGAGAGACAGAGAGCGAGAGAGACAGACAGAGACGGGAGAGAGAGATGGGGGGGTGGGAGCTGAAGACACAGACAGGCAGGTGTGCAGCCTAGCCTGGATAACAGTGAAGGACAGGGCCACTTCCAGCTGCCATCAGAGAGTGACCCCCCCCCCCACACACACACACACACACACACACAGCTGCTGGTGAGATTCTCACTGTCACACAGACGGGCAGGGAGGGGTTTCTATAGCAACGGAGCGGGTGGAGGTTAGGAGTGAAGTGGGAGAGAGGAGGGCAGGGTGGGCTGGGGAGAGACTACAACAAGGAATGCAACGGACCATTAACAACCCCTCAGCCGATTGAACAGACCGACCACAGCTGAACACATCACACCCTGGCTCCTTCCATAAACAACAACTAATTCAGGACGTGTTCTGAGGAGTCGTTCAGAGGGGGAAGGTAAAAAATGGGGCTTTTGTGGTTCAGCTGAGGAGAGGAGGGAAGAGGAGAAGAGAGGAGGGAGGGGAGAGGAGGGGAGAGGAGGGGCGAGGGAGGGGAGGGGAGAGAGGGCAGGGCAGGATAGGACAGGACTCTGGGCCCTAGGCTCCATCAGTACTAGGGTGGATCAGTCATCATCTGAACAAGCAGAAACCAGCTGACCTCATCACAGCTGCAGAGAGCGTGTTTTCTGACAGCTAAAACACCATGTCAGAACTCCATGTCCCAGACTCCTCAAGCAGCAGGTGCTGCAGCAGTTAACAGCATGAGCTGATAGACCTCCCAGATCAGGCCTAGTCCCAGCCTGTAAAGCCTGCTAGGAGAGACTGTCCCGTTAAAGACTGGTTTGGTCTCGGTTGGTCAACCAGCCAGCCAGCCAACCAGTTTTCCAGTCAACCAGCCAGCTAGTCAGACAGCCACAACAGTCAGACAGCCAGCAGTCAACCGCCAGTCAGACAGTCACAACAGTCCAGTCAGACAGCCAGCAGTCAACCAGTCAGTCAGACAGCACAGCCAGTCAACCAGCCAGTCAGACAGCCACAGCCAGTCAACCAGCCAGTCAGACAGCCCATCAGGAAGGAAGGAAGTGTGACCTTGTGCTGGATCATGCTGCTGATCTCAGGCAGGAAGTTCTGGCTGATGATGCGGTAGAGGTGGCGGTCCTGGGGGGACGTCTTGTCCTTGATGCTCTCTGCCAGGCCGGCCCACTGCTGCTCCGTATCACACACCAGAGACCAGGCCCCGCGCTCACGCTCTGGAGGACAGAGAGGAGAAGGTGTGACTTTATATGTGCGAATACACAGACAGACACAGATACACACAGAGAGAGAGAGAGAGAGACACAGAGAGAGAGAGAGAGAGAGAGAGAGACACAGAGAGAGAGAGAGAGAGAGAGACAGCAGAGAGAGAGAGAGAGAGAGAGAGAGAGGAGAGAGAAAAAGAGAGAGAGAAAAAGAGAGAGAGAAAAAGAGAGAGACAAAGAGAAAGAGGAGGGGAGACAGAGGGGTGTGAAATTGTATATGTGCGGAACAGAGAGAGAGAAAAGAGAAAAAGGGGAGAGGGGGAGGGGGAGAGACAGAGAAGCGAGACAGAAGGTGTGACTGTATGTGCGAACAGAGAGAGAGAGAGAGAAACAGGAGAAAAGAGAAGACCAACAAGATGTGTCATCATCTCCAGTCGCTCTGCCTGTCTGCCTCCACGTCCAGTCACCTACCCTCCTCTGCCTCCACGTCCAGTCCCCTCCCCTCCCTCTGCCTCCACGTCCAGTCCCCTACCCTCCTCTGCCTCCACGTCCAGTCCCCTCCCCTCCCTCTGCCTCCACGTCCAGTCCCCTCCCCTCCTCTGCCTCCACGTCCAGTCCCCTACCCTCCTCTGCCTCCACGTCCAGTCCCCTACCCTCCTCTGCCTCCACGTCCAGTCCCCTCCCCTCCCTCTGCCTCCACGTCCAGTCCCCTACCCTCCTCTGCCTCCACGTCCAGTCCCCTCCCCTCCCTCTGCCTCCACGTCCAGTCCCCTCCCCTCCTCTGCCTCCACGTCCAGTCCCCTCCCCTCCTCTGCCTCCACGTCCAGTCCCCTCCCCTCCTCTGCCTCCACGTCCAGTCCCCTCCCCTCCTCTGCCTCCACGTCCAGTCCCCTACCCTCTGCCTCCACGTCCAGTCCCCTACCCTCTGCCTCCACGTCCAGTCCCCTACCCTCCTCTGCCTCCACGTCCAGTCCCCTACCCTCCTCTGCCTCCACGTCCAGTCCCCTCCCCTCCTCTGCCTCCACGTCCAGTCCCCTACCCTCCTCTGCCTCCACGTCCAGTCCCCTACCCTCTGCCTCCACGTCCAGTCCCCTACCCTCCTCTGCCTCCACGTCCAGTCCCCTACCCTCTGCCTCCACGTCCAGTCCCCTCCCCTCCTCTGACGGTCCTCCAGGGTGGAGCTGCTCACCTGAGGCAGACAGCTGAACATCAAGCCCATCCTCATTCCTCACATCAGGGTCGCTCTCGCTGGAACACACACACAAGCCAGGTCAACCATCGCTCAAGCATCACCATGGACATGGAAGATGAGAAGGGATTAACACTTCATATTTGGTCATTCATGTATGTTGATAGAATAGGTGCATCCCTGTGCTGCTGCTGAACAGGAAGTGTCCTCTCACCTTGGCCTGACCTCCTCCAGCTTCTTCTTCTTTGGTGGTCTTCCTCTCTTCCTCTTCTCTGGTGGTTTGACCTCCACCTGAGTTTCACTGGAGAAGAAACGCAATAAGGGTGGCCCAAGAATAAAGAAATCCCTTCAATTACAGGTCTGCTTTTACAACAGTAGTTATCCTTACAACTGCCCACGCTATTAACCTCTGACATGCTTGTAAATACAGGCTGTAATGTTGACCGTGGCTCCTCTGTAATTACCACCAACACAGTTGTCCCACAGGAGTAATTACTATTTAAACATCAAGCTCAGGGTACTGGTGGATACAGACTTGGCCGTGATCGCAGTCGTGTGGTTAGGAGGTCAAAACCATCTCCACGAACTTGACTTTCCACTAAGTAACCTTCCTGTGTGGTTATGTGTCGGCAGGGTTGCAGTCACACACGCCCTGGTACAGTATGAGTGGCTGTGGATCATCTCCTACTAAGTGTCCCAGCTGGGGGAGGTGTGAGAGAGGTGTGTGGTGTGGTGTGTATAAGAGAGGTGTGTGTGTGTGTGTGGTGTGGTGTGTATAAGAGAGGTGTGTGTGTGTGGTGTGGTGTGTATAAGAGAGGTGTGTGTGTGTGGTGTGGTGTGTGTAAGAGAGGTGTGTGTGTGTGTGGTGTGGTGTGTGTAAGAGAGGTTTGTTTAAGAGAGGTGTGTGTGTGTGGTGTGGTGTGGTGTGTGTAAGAGAGGTGTGTGTGTGTGTGTGGTGTGGTGTGTGTAAGAGAGGTTTGTTTAAGAGAGGTGTGTGTGGTGTGGTGTGTGTAAGAGAGGTGTGTGTGTGTGGTGTGGTGTGTGTAAGAGAGGTGTGTGTGTGTGTGTGTGTGTGGTGTGGTGTGTGTAAGAGAGGTTTGTTTAAGAGAGGTGAGTGTGTGTGTGTGTGGTGTGGTGTGGTGTGTCAGACTGTGTGTGTGTAATAGAGGTGTGTGTGGTGTGGTGTGGTGTGTGAGACTGTGTGTGTGTGTGTAATAGAGGTGTGTGTGGTGTGTGAGTGAGAGTGTGTGTGTAAGAGAGGTGTGTGTGTGTGTATGTAAGAGAAGTGTGTGTGTGTGAGGTGTGTGTGAGGTGTGTGCTGCCAGCATACCTGAGCTGGTCAGCTTTCCTCTTGACTGGCTCCTCCTTGTACATGCGTGTGCCGTAGAAGTACCAGTACAGAGCCCCGCTACCGTCCTGCCCCAGGGGCTCCACACGCAGGCTGTCAGCATCCAGACCCTGGGGGGGACAGGAAGTGAACACTAGAGGAACTGCAGGGCTGGAGGGGACAACAGGAAGTGAACACTAGAGGAACTGCAGGGCTGGGGGGGACAACAGGAAGTGAACACTAGAGGAACTGCAGGGCTGGAGGGGGACAGGAAGTGAACACTAGAGGAACTGCAGGGCTGGGGGGGACAACAGGAAGTGAACACTAGAGGAACTGCAGGGCTGGGGGGGACAACAGGAAGTGAACACTAGAGGAACTGCAGGGCTGGAGGGGACAACAGGAAGTGAACACTAGAGGAACTGCAGGGCTGGGGGGGACAACAGGAAGTGAACACTAGAGGAACTGCAGGGCTGGAGGGGACAACAGGAAGTGAACACTAGAGGAACTGCAGGGCTGGGGGGGACAACAGGAAGTGAACACTAGAGGAACTGCAGGGCTGGAGGGGACAACAGGAAGTGAACACTAGAGGAACTGCAGGGCTGGAGGGGACAACAGGAAGTGAACACTAGAGGAACTGCAGGGCTGGAGGGGACAACAGGAAGTGAACACTAGAGGAACTGCAGGGCTGGAGGGGACAACAGGAAGTGAACACTAGATGAACTGCAGGGCTGGAGGGGACAACAGGAAGTGAACACTAGAGGAACTGCAGGGCTGGAGGGGACAACAGGAAGTGAACACTAGAGGAACTGCAGGGCTGGGGGGGACAACAGGAAGTGAACACTAGAGGAACTGCAGGGCTGGAGGGGACAACAGGAAGTGAACACTAGAGGAACTGCAGGGCTGGAGGGGACAACAGGAAGTGAACACTAGAGGAACTGCAGGGCTGGAGGGGACAACAGGAAGTGAACACTAGAGGAACTTCAGGGCTGGGGGGGGACAGGAAGTGAACACTAGAGGAACTGCAGGGCTGGAGGGGACAACAGGAAGTGAACACTAGAGGAACTGCAGGGCTGGAGGGGACAACAGGAAGTGAACACTAGAGGAACTGCAGGGCTGGAGGGGACAACAGGAAGTGAACACTAGAGGAACTGCAGGGCTGGAGGGGACAACAGGAAGTGAACACTAGAGGAACTGCAGGGCTGGAGGGGACAACAGGAAGTGAACACTAGAGGAACTGCAGGGCTGGGGGGGACAACAGGAAGTGAACACTAGAGGAACTGCAGGGCTGGGGGGGAGGTAGTGATGTGTCTGGCTGGGGTTGGGCAGGGTGTGCCAGGTATGTGTGCTCTGTGTGTGAGTGAGTGTGAGTGTGTGCGTGTGAGCGTTCTGTGTGTGGGGTGTGTGCGCTCTGTGTGTGAGTGTGTGTGTGTGCTATGTGTGTGCTCTGTGTGTGTGTGTGTGTGTGCGCTATGTGTGTGAGTGAGTGTGAGTGTGTGCGTGTGAGCGTTCTGTGTGTGGGTGTGTGCGTGCTATGTGTGTGCGCGTTCTGGGTGTGTGCGTGCGTACCTTGAGCAGGTCGAAGACGTCGGCAGCATCCAGGCGGTAGTCACACAGCCTGTGCAGCAGCTCCACCTGCGTGCGGAGGGGCTGGCCCCCAAACGGGCCCTGCCGCAGGGGGTTGGGCTTGCCCTCCTCCAGCTCCCAGCGGTAGTTGATGATGTCATCCAGGTAGCTGCTGAACGCCTGGGGCCTGGGGACACGGTGAGGAAGAAAAGAGATGGAGTATGTCAAAAATGAAGTAGATATATGCTGAACCATGACATCTAGCAATAACTGTTGGATGGAATCTTGACCAAACTGGAGTTAATTCTTTTGAAACAGCGACACCCTTTGGTTCAGCTGACACTGGATCCCTAATCCTTCCGTCATATCTAGCGTGAGCACAATCCATTTCATCTCCTGTCGCCTCCAAAACGCCTGCTCTTTGAATCCGGCGCCACGCCGTCAAACGCAAACACATGCTCTGTATTGAGAACAGACGTATGTGATTAAGCAGAAATGCTGATTGGGTGATGGCTTGACAAAATGACAACGAGATGACAACCACCAACAACAATGGCTGTGACACAAGGGAGGCTCCCCTCCAGTCCTGTTGGATCCGTGCTCAAACGCCACTCATTCACTTGCAAATGACGTCCTCACACTACATATAGGGGCTGCTCGTCCATTGTGAGAGCCAGGGAAAACAATGCAAGCCACCGTAGTTGTTTCAAGGGGGAAGAAAGGAGTTTGTGATCAAGGCAGGCGTGTCCTGGCCTCCTGGAAGGGTGGAGTGATGGTTGGCGGTGGGGTTGGGGGTAAATAAGTGTTGGTTCTGGGTCAGATGTGGCTGATTAGGCTGAGCCCTTCAGCTCCTGCTCAGACGAGCAGAGACAAGAGCGGGCCGAGAGAGGCGGCGGGGCAACAGCACTTCACACGAGAGGGGAAAGAGGGAGACGGAGGAGAAGAAGGAAAAAAAAAAAGGAGAGAAAGAGGAAAAAAGGGAGAAAAATGGCTTATCTTGAAAGAGCAGTGTGCACTTTCACACAGCTGCAGGACCCCCACCTGACACATCCTCTCCCTCCTCCCTCTCCCTCCCTCTCTCTCTCTCTCCTCTCTCTTTCTCCCTCTCTCTCTCCCTCTCCCTCTCTCCCTCTCTCTGCTCCCTCTCTCGCTCCCTCTCTCGCTCCCTCTCTCGCTCCCTCCCTCTCTCGCTCCCTCTCTCGCTCCCTCTCTCTCTCTCCCTCCACACCTCTCCCTCTCTGTGTCTCTCCCTCCCTCTCCCCCATCTTCCTTGCAGTCTCTCCCTCCACACCTCTCACTACCCCCTCCTGTCCCTCTCTCTCTCCCTGCCTCCCTCCACACCTCTCTCGCTCCCTCCCCCTCTCTCCCTCCACACCTCTCTCTCCCCCCCTCCCCCGGCTCTGCCGGAGCGTTAACATGTGTGGATGGAAAGGGCAGCTCAGTGAAAGGCCAGGGTCCAGCGCCGAGCCCCAGGACGCCAGCCGCTGTCCGCTCCAATAAAGCAGCCAGCCTGCTACAGCCAGCCTGCTACAGCCAGCCTGCTACAGCCAGCCTGCTACAGCCAGCCTGCTACAAGCCAGCCTGCTACAACCAGCCTGCTACAAGCCAGCCTGCTACAGCCAGCCTGCTACAGCCAGCCTGCTACAAGCCAGCCTGCTACAACCAGCCTGCTACAGCCAGCCTGCTACAACCAGCCTGCTACAACCAGCCTGCTACAACCAGCCTGTCTCCCTGTTACAGCCAGCCTGCTACAACCAGCCTGCTACAACCAGCCTGTCTCCCTGTTACTGCCAGCTTGTCTCCCTGTTACTGCCAGCCTGCTACAACCAGCCTGCTACAGCCAGCCTGCTACAACCAGCCTGTCTCCCTGTTACTGCCAGCCTGTCTCCCTGTTACTGCCAGCCTGCTACAACCAGCCTGCTACAACCAGCCTGTCTCCCTGTTACTGCCAGCCTGCTACAACCAGCCTGTCTCCCTGCTACAACCAGCCTGTCTCCCTGCTACAACCAGCCTGCTACAACCAGCCTGTCTCCCTGTTTCTGCCAGCCCTGTTACAACCAGCCTGTCTCCCTGTTACTGCCAGCCCTGTTATAACCAGCCTGTCTCCCTGTTACTGCCAGCCCTGTTACAACCAGCCTGTCTCCCTGTTACTGCCAGCCTACTTCACTGCTATCCTGTCTCCCTGCCTGTCTGTCTGAATGTTTATACTGGATCATTCCTGTCTCCTGACTCACAGGGTGACTGGTCTACTGGCGGTCCTGATAATGCTGCTGATTGGGTAGGAACAGGGGGGAAGTGGGGGGAGGGCAGGGTGTGCGGTTCAAGGCCCCCCTGCAGGCCTTCTTAGCTCTCTCCCTCCCTCCCTCTCTCCCTCTCCTCCCTCCCTCTCGCACCCCACCACCTCGTCAAGGACGTGTCAGGGTCTGAAACCCCTCCAGGGCTGCTAGATGCTGGGGGCACACTCACTACACAACTACGCAGCACCTCAGCCCACCAGGAACCAGGCTGACTGGCTCCTCCACCCAGGCTGTGAGTCAGCACTCCTGGCTACGTGAGCAGGGCATGCCCATGCGAGCTCCAGGGCGCCGGGGCTGGGTAGGGAGATAATTACACTTCCTGTCGCCTGCCAGGGAAGGCAGGAAGTCTGCGGCAGGTCGAGCAGGTTAGCGTCGTTAGTCAGACGGTCAAGAGGTGATGGACAAGAATGCTGCTGGCCGAGCGAAGGAGTTCAGGGGGGAGGAGAGACGAGAGCTGAGGGCGCACACAGGACCCAGCGTTAAACCAGAGTCTGGGGCTGGGTGGAGAGACCAGAGTCTGGGGCTGGGTGGAGAGACCAGAGTCTGGGGCTGGGTGGAGAGACCAGAGTCTGGGGCTGGGTGGAGAGACCAGAGTCTGGGGCTGGGTGGAGAGACCAGAGTCTGGGGCTGGGTGGAGAGACCAGAGTCTGGGGCTGTGGAGAGACCAGAGTCTGGGGCTGTGGAGAGACCAGAGTCTGGGGCTGGGTGGAGAGACCAGAGTCTGGGGCTGGGTGGAGAGACCAGAGTCTGGGGCTGTGGAGAGACCAGAGTCTGGGGCTGGGTGGAGAGACCAGAGTCTGGGGCTGGTGGAGAGACCAGAGTCTGGGGCTGGGTGGAGAGACCAGAGTCTGTGGCTGTGGAGAGACCAGAGTCTGGGGCTGGGTACTCACGTTATGTCGCTGCGCTGGTAACATCCCTGCAGAAGACAGGATATGAGGTCTCCCAGGAACTCTGTGTCCTGCTTCAACAAAGCTTCCTCTAGCTCCTAGAAAGAGGGAGGGAGAGGAGAGGGGAGTGGGGGAGGAGAGGGAGGGAGGGAGAGAGAGGGAGGGAGAGAGGAGGAGAATGGACAGAAAGAGGAGAGAGGGAGTGAGAGAGCAAGAGAAAGCGAAAAGCGGGAGGGAGAAAGGAAGGGGGAGAGAGGGGGGGAGAGACAGCAGGAGGGTTAGGTCAGTCACTACTCTGGCGGTGTCGAGTTCTACACACGACCAGGGTTTAACAAACATGCGACCAGATCGGACCTGAAGGCAGCATATAACATTTTACTACTGCCATTCGTCACAGCTGACTGAGAGCACAGCCCACCATGGTGCACACACACAGCCTGAGTACAACAGTGGGATCCTGGGGAAATTTACCAGCTTTAAAATAAAGTTTGACACCTTGAAATGAAACAACATCTCTACTCTCTCTGCAAGCATAACTCTTTTGGGGGCAGGGGGATTGGACTTCAAAAATCAAAAGTTGGAGCCATGAGAGTCAACACAGGCTGTTAGTAAAAGATCTCCTCTACAAAGCAGGTCAATTCGACTTCAGGTGTGTCCCTGAGTGTGTGTGTGTGTGCGTGTCTGCGTGGACCACGCTTTGTGTCGGACAACTCCAGGGAATTCGCGAGTTCTTTGAGGGGTCTTTTCTGCCAGTGGTTGGAGCCCAGGTTCAAGTTCCACCCTGACCCCTCTCCTGCCTGGCATTGTGCGGAGGCCATTGATGCTCGGCGGAGCGGCAGTAACAGGGAGGGCCGGCGCTAAAGCCCTGAAAGAGCCTGGGGGAGGAGACAGCAGGAGACCTGGGCCGCCACACAGACACGCCCCCACGCCTCAGCCGGCCAACCACACCCCGGCACCTCCATCCAGTACCCAGCATGCTCTCTCACTGCACGAATTACCCAGAGGCAGGAGGATGAGAGGGAGGGATGGGAGAGAGGGAGAGGGAGAAAGGAGGGAGGGATGGAGGAGAGGGAAGAGGGTGGGATGGATGGAGAGAGAGAGGGAGGAGAGGGCAGCAAATGCAAATGCAAAGTGCTCCATCAGCCAAGTGTCTATTTCAGTAGAAAAAAACATGTCCCTGAGATGCAAAGCAACCCTTCAGTGTTTGGCCGGTCCCCTATTCAGACAAGAATCTGCCTGCAGCTGACCAGCCAGCCCAACACCACCTCTCTCCTTCCCTCCTCACACACACACACACACAATCTCACCTTCCAACTCACAACACAGCCTCGAAAACACAGCTCACACACACCCACGACAGCCCCACTCCTCCTTTGAGAGAGAAAAAGCATGGCTGACAATCCTAAATGACCTCCAGGAGGAGGAGAAGGCTGCTTCACTGAGCCTCCCCCCCTCCCTCCTTCCATCCCCCTCCCAGCAGGGCCCAGCCTCAGGCTGCCACACAGCACCCTCCCTGCCCCAGCCTTCCCCAGCCTCCCAGCCCCAGCCCTCCCTGGCCTCAGCCTGGGCCTCATCTCTCCAGAGAGAGCAGAGAGCCTGGGGTCAGAGGGGGTCAGCGTGCACACCTCCCGGCTGGGGAGAGGAAGCCCGGAGCCAACCAGTCAGCAGGACGGAAAACAGAGGGAGGGAGGGAGGGAGGGAGGGAGGAGGGAGGGAGGGAGGGAGGGAGGGAGGGAGGGAGGGAGGGAGGGAGGGAGGGAGGGAGGGAGGGAGGGAGGGAGAGGTTGAAAAACAGGATAAGATGAATGTTGCTTCTTGTGGTAAGAGAGAAGACAGCCCTCAAGACACACTGCCTTCCCAGCCAGCCAGCCAGCCAGCCAGAACAGTCATGCTGCAGCAGTAACATTTCCGTGGAGATAGAGGCCCCCCTCTCGCAGGCTGATTCTTATCACGGAGAGTGATTCTTCAAAAAGCAAGAGTTCATTAAGCTTTCTGGGCACATTCTAATGACCAATTTGAAGAGCTATTGATCAATCTGCCCAGGGTGGCACGTGAGACAGACTGTAATGGATCTTCTGGATCAAATTCGATATGAAGGCTGCCGGGAGGGAGGGGGGGGGGGGGGTGGTGGGAGTGTGGGCGTGCAACCTCGAGGAGACCTGGGCCTGCTGGGAGAGGAGGAAACCACCTCGCTAAATACCCGCTCTGTGCGCCTGCGTGGTTTTTAGAACAGCCCGCGTTTATTTCCACTTGATTTGGGTCGTCAGTGCAAGTTGGGAATCCAATGTTTGGGGGCCAGACAGACAGGCGGACAGACAGGCAGGCAGCAGACAGGCAGACAGGCTACCGGGTTAGGCCTCTGTCCCCCTGAGAGGAGGGAGGAAGACAGACTGAAAGTGTGTCACAGATCCTGTGTCACGCTCACTGGCTCTCCTGCTCCCCCTGACAGGTCTGACTGGCCGGGCCCAGGAGCGAGGCAGGGGCTGGGCTAGGGCCAGGGCCCAAGGAGAGGAGAGGGCCATCCATCAGAGATAGGCTGCACTTTGATCACACTTCAAACCAGGGGCCAGCCTGGGGAGCAGGGCCAGAGGGGGGGGAGGGAGGGAGGGAGGGAGGGAGGGAGGGAGGGAGGGAGGAGGGAGGGAGGGAGGGAGGGAGGGAGGGAGGCTTTTGGATTAAAACCGCCCCGCTCCACCTTTGAAGTGCCACTTGGAAGCTCCGATGGGTAAGAAGGGGAAATGAATGTGCTGCTGCGAGTTCTCTCTCTCTCTCTTTCTCTCTCAGAGTGTGTTTGTGTATGGCACACAGACACACACACACACGTGTGTGCTCAGTCCACAGTGTGATCAGGGCCTTATGGGGGCGACCAATCAGGCTGCAGCTGGAGCACAAAGATCATATCTGTAGTCAGACTGAGGAGAGAGGCCGTTCAGAAAAACAAAGAGGGCTGTTCCGCAGAGTTAGCTCAGTGGGAACCAACATGAAAGTTACAGTGAGTCAACGCTTTTAACGATGAGCCATACTGTTCAGCCCTGCCTAGACAACCCTGGTTCAGTACTGGGTCACACTCCCCCCCCCCCCTCCCTCTCCTCCCCACCCCTTCCTCTCATCTCCCCTCCTTCCCCGCCTAGTTGTATACCCTCCCTCCCCTCCAGTCTTGTCCTCTCCCATCACCTCACCTGTCCTCTGTTCTCTGTTCCCTCCTCCCTCCCCCCCCCCCCCTCTCTCTCTCTCTCTCCCCTCCCCTCCCCCCCCCCCCTCTCTCTCTCTCTCTCTCTCTCCCCCCCCCCCCCCCCTGCAGGCCTAGCGATGCTGTCTGGTGCAGTGGCACAGCAGCGCTACGCCGACACAAGCCCAGACGCCTCCTAGACTCCTGCAGCACAGAGCACAGCTCTCCTGAAGAGACACGCATCCCTGCTGATCCCTGGTCCGATTCCTTCCCCAGGGGATTTCAGTCCTGCCCGGCTTAGGACCTGCCATCTTTCTGGAGGAGAACTCTGCTGAGTTCAACACAGCTCAAAGGACCCTGACGCATTTTCACTCTGAAGCGGTCTGCCTCTGCCTTACAATCTGCATCTGCCTCCACAGTCTGCCTCTAGTCTGCCTCTAGTCTGCCTCTAGTCTGCCTCTAGTCTGCCTCTAGTCTGCCTCTAGTCTGCCTCTAGTCTGCCTCTACAGTCTGCCTCTACAGTCTGCCTCTACAGTCTGCCTCTACAGTTCACCTCTGCCTCACAGTCTAAGAAAGGCTGTATTTTCACACCGTTCAGAGCTCCTTCAGAGCCAGCCCTCTCTGCAGTCTGGAGGAGTACCGCAGTGTTAGGGGGTCAGATGGCTGAGCGGTTAGGGAGTCGGGACTAGTAATCAGAAGGTTGTTGGTTCGATTCCCGGCCGTGCAAAATGAAGTTGTGTCCTTGGGCAAGGCACTTCACCCTACTTGCCTCGGGGGGGAATGTCCCTGTACTTACTGTAAGTCGCTCTGGATAAGAGCGTCTGCTAAATGACTAAATGTAAATGTCATGTGTTCCCTCCCAGCCAGCCTGGTCAGGGGACACTTCCTCAGGCTGCTCACCCAGACACTGGCCCTGTTCACACCTGCATTAACATGCGCCCGGGGTGATCTCATCACAAGCAGGCAGCTCTCAGTCAGACAGTTCACACCTGGCGTTTCAATACGTCTCCACAGGGCTCTGGAGAGACCACTCAGGATGGGATCTCTCTTCCCCCTCTCTGTATGCAGATCAACACACACACAGATCAAGGCCCACATAATTTCCGTTAGCAGTCTAAATAGAATGTGTTTTTAACCGCCCGAGGCAGCAATGCACTTCCTGGTCTGCTGGAAATTTAAAGAAGAAGAAATCAAAACAACACATTCTATTCTATTCCTTGGCGCATGCCAGACAAACCAAGTCAGAAGTTTGACGCAAACTTGAAACGTTAAGCTCTGTGGAAGCCGGAGAACGACCATTCATTTGAAGGGAAACATCTAAACCATGCAGGACAGTGGACCCTGAGGACCAGCATTGAACACCCCTGGAGCACAACACTGCTAGAAGACTGGTCATCTCAACCTGTCCTGGGTGCGTCCACACCTGTACGTTCCACTGCAGACCAGATCACTGCAGACCAGATCACTGCAGACGCAGATCACTGCAGACCAGATCACTGCAGACCAGATCACTGCAGACCAGATCACTGCAGACCAGATCCACTGCAGACGCATGCTGCCCCCCGGTGTGAAGAGGACTCCTGTCTCAGCACCAGACAGTTCCTGTGTTCCCTCACACCACATCTCTGCCGTGAGGGAACACAGGAACAAGCCTCAAAGCTCGGGACAGAGCAGAGATATGAGCTCCAGTCTGGCTGTCCGTCCTGCGGTCACACATCAAACTGTTAGATAAGACCGAGCCATTTCTCTCCCCAGGCTCCACCAGGACAACAGACGTGCTTGGTGTCCATACTAGGGGTCGACCAATATGCGTTTTTCAGGACCGATGCCGATAATTACAGATCAAGTAGACCGATAACCGATATATATGTTTAGTGTAAAAATTACAATTTATGTCAAAGTTAAGAATAAAAAAACCTCTGACAAAAACTCTCTTTAAATTATTTTAACCATATCCTTAATTCTGAGAACTGTTAATAATAACAACATTCATATTCATAATAATTAACAACAACATAAAAAGTGCAGGGAGCATCCACCAGCATTCTGTAAACATTTGGTAAAAAAAAGTCAATTTAAACCACAACAAGCAACAATGAACAAATAATGAAATAAATGTAATAGTTCACTGAAGTTTTATAAGCTAATAAAATGGGTAACAATTAGTAGTCCCAATCCAGCAACACCACCAGGTTGTGGTGCAGGAAGCCAAAACGAGTATGTTATTTTATCGGTTTTGAAAATGACCGATACCCATAAAAAT
Organism: Thaleichthys pacificus; assembly: GCA_023658055.1. Taxonomy (NCBI): domain Eukaryota; kingdom Metazoa; phylum Chordata; class Actinopteri; order Osmeriformes; family Osmeridae; genus Thaleichthys; species Thaleichthys pacificus. Next base: position 19,280,509 of record CM042870.1, read on the forward strand.
GCTTAATAATGGCACCGATAATCGGCCACGCCGATAATCGGTCGACTCCTAGTCCATACCGGGAGAGCGGGCCCACCGGCAGGAACAGCCCCAGCAAGCTGTGGGCACTGGGAGGCACCACAGCCAAGGTCACCACAGCCAAATGACTGGTTGTCTTCCGAAGATAAAGATCCTCAGTTATTCCAGTTACTCAGTTAGTCAACTGTCCTGTTGAGTGCTAATCTTGTGTGTGTGTGTGTGTGTGTGTGTGTGTGTGTGTGTGTGTGTGTGTGTGTGTGTGTGTGTGTGTGTGTGTGTGAGAGAGAGAGAGGTCTGTGGCACCAGGGTACAGGGCAGCCTTGATAAGACTAGCTGCTGGCTGTGGGTTCATATCAGGCTCCCCAGGGCTTCTACTGCCCCAAACAGCCAGTGGTATCAGGGGCTGGGCTGGGGGGCAGCCTCTCCATGGCCCTGCCGTTAACAGCCCCACCAGGGCCTGTCTGCTGGAGGAGAGGGTGGGGGAGGGGAGGCCTGTGTTGTGTGAAGTCTCTTTTCTCCTCTCTCTCTTTTCTCACCTCCCCCACTCCCCCCCTCTCCTCTCCCCCCCCCTCTCTCCTCACCTCTCCCCCCCTCTCTCCCTCTCCTCACCTCTCCCCCCCCCTCTCTCTACGTCCGCCCCTCTGATCCCCCTCCGCTCAAACACCACACAGGAAGAGTCTCTCAGTGCGACGCTGCTGAGAGAGTAATGGATATGGGCTCTCGTTCTGAGTAACGCAGAGAGATTAGAGCTGTTGGCTGACAAGTAGCTCCGTCTCCGCCTCCTCGGTCCTCGGACGTGTTTATTGGCTCCAGGGCGTCGGGCCGGCCAATCACACCTCCGATAGAGGACTGTGAGGTCCTGAGGCTGGCTCATTAACGTAGTTATAACCCCCATGCTAACTGGTGTGAGCTCCATTTGGCTCTGTTTACAGTCCCCTGACTGAACGATTCTAGACAGGATGAGGGGTTTGGTGCTTCTGGCAACTGAAGTCTTTTCGTAGGTCGTTTCACCTCAGGGGAGTTTGCAACTGAAAGAGTTGAGCGACGACAGTACATACACCAGGACACGGGTAAGTAACTCGTACACATGCTTCGGGCCACATACTGTACACTCGAAGACTGGAAAACATGCAAAGAGCCCACACTGATCCCAGTTGAGTTTATTAGAGAGTCAATGTCAGGGCCAGGTGTGACAGGTGGCTGGGGGCCAGGAGGCCAGGGGGACAGGGGGCCTGGGGAGATGAGAGAGTAGAGCTGGGCAGGGAGGGAGGGAGGCAGGGGGAGAGAGGAAGAGAGGGGGGAGAGAGGAAGAGAGGGAGGGATTCTTCCTGGGATGAGATCATATGGCCAGGCAGAGGCAGACAAAGAGAGAGGCCAGGCAGAGGCAGTGGCCCCTGGATCAGGAGGATCATCAAGCACAGGAGATGGAGGCCAGGGGGCCAGGAGGCCAGGGGGCCAGGAGGCCAGGGGCCAGGAGGCCAGGGGCCAGGAGGCCAGGGGGCCAGAAGGCCAGGGGGCCAGGCCTCCTCCTCTCAGCCTCCCCACCGCCTGCCTGCTTACACGGTAAACACATTCAACTTCCTCTCAGAGCTGAAGTTTCCTGCCAAGCTGACAACCCAATGGTCTCATTTCCCCCTGCACACACACGTGCACCCACTCACACGCACCTCACAGACCATTAACATTAGTCTGCTGGCCCTTGGTTCCTGAGCTGTATGGTTCCAGGGAGTGAAGGGAAGTAGAGGGAGGGGTGAGGGAGGGAGGGAGGGGGGGAAAGAGGGGGAGTGAGGGAGGAAGGGAGGGAAAGAGGGGGAGTGAGGGAGGAAGGGAGGGAAAGGGCGATGGAGGGAGGAAGAGCAACACAGCAGATGCTTCATCATCCTCTTCTGTCTTTTACACACGCTAATGAGACAGGTTAAACAAGGCTGTTGGTCGGAGCAGGTTTACCTCTGTTAACTGACAGCGCTGGGGGGGGGGGGGGGGGCAAGGAGGAGGGGGGGTGAAGAGGTATATAAAAAATGCACCAAGCACTGTTCCGCATCCAAACATGTCACATGACTCACTTCCTCTGTGTCGTCAACACCACCACAGTCACAAGCTTCAGTTGGACTCTTTCTGACAAGGGTTGACTCCTCTTGAAACATCCTTCCCCCTTCCTCTGAACTGCTCCTGAAGCGGAGCTCTCAGGCCCCGCCCACACTTGCGTGTACACCTGAGGAGTTGCATCACCCTGAATCCCGGGCAGGAAACCAGCAGCACAAACACCTCTGGAGATGTATGCCCAACCCATGAGCCTTTTCCTACCCAATCCCCTCTGTCTCCCCCTCCCCCACCCCTCCATCTCTCTTCTCTGGCCCTAGGGGCAAGGCTGGAGGTAGGGGCAAGGCTGGAGGTAGGGGCGAGGCTGGAGGTAGGGGGTGAGGCTGGAGGTAGGGGGTGAGGCTGGAGGTAGGGGGTGAGGCTGGAGGTAGGGGGTGAGGCTGGAGGTAGGGGGTGAGGCTGGAGGTAGGGGGTGAGGCTGGAGGTAGGGGGTGAGGCTGGAGGTAGGGGTGAGGCTGGAGGTAGGGGCGAGGCTGGAGGAGTGGGGTGAGAATGGAGGGCTGGGGTGAGGCTGGAGGAGTGGGGTGAGAATGGAGGGCTGGGGTGAGGCTGGAGGTAGGGGCAAGGCTGGAGGTAGGGGCAAGGCTGGAGGTAGGGGCAAGGCTGGAGGTAGGGGCAAGGCTGGAGGTAGAGGCGAGGCTGGAGGTAGGGGTGAGGCTGGAGGTAGGGGCGAGGCTGGAGGTAGGGGTGAGAATGGAGGGCTGGGGTGAGAATGGAGGTAGAGGCAAGGCTGGAGGTAGGGGTGAGGCTGGAGGAGTGGGGTGAGGCAAAGACTGATGGTGCAACAGCAAGTCATGGGTGGATAAACTAGAGGACACGAAAAGGTGGAGGCTGGGTGGAGAGGCTAGAGGAGGCAGAGAGGCTGGACGGAGTGGGAAGGTTTGAGGCTGTTTAAAGAGGCTAGAGGCTAAGAGAAGGGAGAGAGGGGCAGCCCCTAGACTGGAGACAGCCAGAGGAAGCCATGGGGAGCAGGAACAATGGAGCTGGCTGAAACAAACCCTGGAGAAAGTGCCCCTCACCCCACCCCACCCCACCCACACCCCCCTCACCCCAACTACCCCCTATGTGAAACCATCTGATGCATGTACTGCTGTTCTCACTTGTCAATCAGGGATGGGGAGGGAGGGGCCCTGACGACGTGCTGTGGTGTGGTTGTTATGGTTGTTACAGACACAGAGCTGAGCAGGGCAGAAGAATGTGTGTGAGTATTAATGAGGGATCTGGACCCTTCAGGGGTTACAGGGTGTGAAGGAGGTGGTTTGGGGCTGTGACGTGCAGCAGGGTGTGTGTGTGTGTGTGTGTGTGTGTGTGTGACAGGAAGATGAGCAGGGAGGGTGTTGGGGGAGAGTGTGTGTGTGTGCGTGTGTGTGTGTGTGTGTGTGTGTGACAGGAAGATGAGCAGGGAGGGTGTTGGGGGAGAGTGTGTGTGTGTGCGTGTGTGTGTGCGTGTGTGTGTGTGTGTGTGTGTGTGTGTGTGTGTGTGTGTGTGTGTGTGACAGGAAGAGGAGCAGGGAGGGTGTTGGGAGGAGAGAAAGAGAGAGAGAGAGATGCAGGGCAGAGAGACCCGCTCTGGCAGGAGGGCAGGACGCAGGGCTGATACAGGAGGATCAGACAGGGCCTGGCGGAGCTGAAAGGCTCATTGTTGCAGTGTGGAGGTCCTCATGCAGGCCTCACAATGCAGCAGGCCAGCGCAGGGTTAAAGGTAGAGAGCTCAGGCCAGAGACCACTGATCCCTTCTGAAACACGGCCTGCTGATCTAGCGCTTATTGATGGCTTGAATCTCACCATCAATGATCACTTCCTCCTTAAAAACCCCAGGCCAGCGCGGGGAGGGGGGAGGGGGGCTCTGTTGAGGGAGCGACGGGCCCCCTCGGACATCAAAGCCCTGTAATTCAACCCAGACATCACCAGCACACTTTAAGTGGCCGCTATCTCCTGCCGTAACCCAGGCAGTGGGAGCTGGGGGGACCACAGGGGTGAACGGGCTAAGACTCCATCCCAACAAATCCCCTCTGGCCTGGCCGGGCGGCGGGCCACATCAACCAGACAAGAGACCCAGAGCTACAAGGCAGCCCTCTCTGGCAGATAGAACACAACTAAATCTTCCTTTCATGGCAAGGGGCCTCCAAAAACCAAATCTCCAAGCTAGGACCAGCCCAGGCCCAGCCCCAGGCCCCAGTCCCAGCCAGGCCCAGCCAGGCCCCAGCCAAGGCCCCAGCCCAGGGCCCAGGCCCCAGCCCAGGGCCCACCCCAGGGCCCAGGCCCAGCCAGGCCCCAGCCCAGGCCCCAGCCAAGGCCCCAGCCCAGGGCCCAGGCCCCAGCCCAGGGCCCACCCCAGGGCCCAGGCCCAGCCAGGCCCCAGCCCAGGGCCCAGGCCCCAGCCAAGCCCAGAGCCCAGGCCCCAGTCCAGGCCCCAGCCCAGGGCCCAGGCCCAGCCAGGCCCCAGCCCAGGGCCCAGCCCAGGGCCCAGGCCCCAGCCAAGCCCAGAGCCCAGGCCCCAGTCCAGGCCCCAGCCCAGGGCCCAGGCCCAGCCAGGCCCCAGCCCAGGCCCCAGCCCAGGGCCCAGGCCCCAGCCCAGGCCCCAGCCCAGGGCCCAGGCCCCAGCCAAGCCCAGAGCCCAGGCCCCAGCCAAGCCCAGAGCCCAGGCCCCAGTCCAGCCTCCAGCACCCAGTCAGAGCAGGGCACCTCCAAGCTCCAGGGGAAGGAACAGAGAGAGAGAGGAACAGAGAGAGAGAGAGAGGAACAGAGAAAGAGGAACAAAGAGAGAGAGAGAGAGAGAAACAGAGAGAGAGAGAGAGAGAGAGAGAGAGAGAAACAGAGAGAGAGAGAGAGAGAGAGAGAGAGAGAGAGAGAGAGAGAGAGAGAGAGAGAGAGAGAGAGAGAGAGAGAGAGAGAGAGAGAGAAAGAAAGCCACCATCTGGGGTTTAGTCATGGTGATGCCAAGGCTGGGGCTGCTGGGGGCTTGGAAGGGAGGGGATGAGGCTGGAGGGGCTGAGGCTGGAGGGGCTGAGGCTGGAGGGGCTGAGGCTGGAGGGGATGAGGCTGGAGGGGATGAGGCTGGAGGGGCTGAGGCTGGAGGGGCTGAGGCTGGAGGGGATGAGGCTGGAGGGGATGAGGCTGGAGGGGATGAGGGGATGGGTTGCCTGGGTTGGGGTTGCCTGGACTGGGGCTGTAGCTGTTCAGGGATTGGGCTGTTGGGAGCTGGAGTGCACACTTCAGGGAAAGACTGGAGAGTTGGGAGGCAGAGCTTGTGTTGTCAGTGGAGACGGCAGCCTCGCCTCCCTCCCTCCCTCCCTGGCACCCTAATCTGCTGACTGGCTTTGTCGGCCCACTGTTAATCGATTCACCCTCAAAGCAAATTAGTACCCGGCTCCCATCCTTCTCTGCCTGTCTCCAGTTTAATAAACGGCCACAAAAAGAGGCCAATTTCCCTGGAGCGCCGTCCAGATAGGATCAGACAGTTGATGAAGATGTATGGAATCCGACGTGATGTTCCTCCAAAACACCAGCACATGCCGGGGCAGGCCGACACAGGAGAGTAGGAGAGGGGTTGAGAGGACAGGAGAAGAGGAGGAGAGAAACTGGGGGGTTGAGAGGAAGAGACGGATTGACAGGACAGGAGAAGAGATGCTGGGGGGTTGAGAGGAGAGGAGGAGAGGGGGCGAGGAGGAGAGAAGCTGGGGGGTTGAGAGGAGAGGAGGAGAGGGGGCGCGGAGGAGAGAAGCTGGGGGGTTGAGAGGAGAGGAGGAGAGGGGGCGAGGAGGAGAGAAGCTGGGGGGTTGAGAGGAGAGGAGAGGGGGCGAGGAGGAGAGAAGCTGGGGGGTTGAGAGGAGAGGGGGCGAGGAGGAGAGAAGCTGGGGGGTTGAGAGGAGAGGGGGCGAGGAGGAGAGAAGCTGGGGGGTTGAGAGGAGAGGAGGCGAGGGGGCGAGGAGGAGAGAAGCTGGGGGTTGAGAGGAGAGGAGGAGAGGGGGCGAGGAGGAGAGAAGCTGGGGGGTTGAGAGGAGAGGAGGCGAGGAGGAGAGAAGCTGGGGGTTGAGAGAAGAGGAGGAGAGAAGCTGGGGGGTTGAGAGGAGAGAGGATGTGAACAGGGACAGGGAAGGGCACCGAGAAAGAGAGGGGGGTCTGGACAGCCCAGTGGCCCTGCTGGAAGGCCTGGGTAATGAAGGGCACATCCTTGAGGACCCTGTGGTGACAGGGAAGGCTGGCTGGATGTGGAGGCTCCAGGATTCGAGGGCTTATTGAACAGCTCCACTGCCAGAGAGCCAAACAAACAAAGAGCAGAGCAGGACATGAAGGGGACAGACGCAAACATTTCCCCCCCAAGGCCTTCTTTCAGCCACTCAGGACTGTGATTCGCTCCTTCACCTCCTCTCTCCTACCTCTCTCTCTCTTCAGCGCCCCCCCCCCCCCCCCACCACACACACACACACACGACCGCTCTTTTCACCCTCTCCCTCGGCCTTGAGACTGGGAGCCAGTGACAGTGAAGTGTAACACAGGAACAATGTGCAAGGAACCGTTTTGTGAGCTCTGCCAAGACGAGAAGAAGAAGAAAAAAAGAAACTCCATTATCACCCGGCGGATCCACAGCAGCCCAGAGAGAAAGGAAGCGCTCCGTGGCCGCTACCTCCCCTCCCCGCCACGCCACCACCCCGCCACGCCACCTCCCCGCCACGCCACCTCCCCACTGGATCACTGCGTTTGTTAATATCCAGCCCGGTAGTGGTTTCACAGGACACAAAAGTTCTGCGCTCAACGGTGACATTCATAAAAGGGGCTGCTTGGGACGGTATCAGGTTTGTTTCCAACCCGTGGCCAGAGAGCTTCCTGTCCAGTCAGCCAGTCAGCCATCCCTGCTCCCCCCTCCTCCCCCCCTCCCGGCCTGGGCTCCTCTTACCTACTGATCCTCACGGCCAGGGGACTTGAGTCACTGCACACCAGACACATGACCTGGCCTGATGTAGTATTAAAGGGAACACACAACCCCTCACCCATCAAGCCTGCCTCATGTGTACACAAAATGATAACATTTGTACCGAGTCTGTGTCCTCCAAACAATAGACAGATCTGGACTTTACAGTAAGCTTGCTCTCTCTCTCTCTCTCTCTCTCTCATCATAAAGGCTGGGTATTTTCTGCTGACTGTGGTGGCTGACTCAGACAGGACCAGGCCTGAGAGAGGCCGGACTCCAGAGCTGTGAGGGGTGGAGCTTGCCGTGTCCACAGCCCCACGCTGACCACCAGGAAGTCCTGGAATGCTGACACGGACACCCGAACTCCACTCAGACACACACACACGACACTCCGTCAATACCAGAGAGGAGTCCACTCCGTCACAACCAATGACAGCCACTTCCTGGCCTGCCTCTCGCACCTCTCGATCCCTCCCCCACCCCAGACCTAGGTAAGCCTAACTAGCAACCAGCAGACAAAACAACTACTTAGAGAAACTGAAAAATAACATTAAATGCCCGAAACACAGACTTAGCATTCATAACACAAGTTTCAACAAAAACAGTCACCAGTCACCTCAAAATAAAAGCATGTTTTTCTCATCGACTGCCGACAGCAAACATGCGTCAATCGGCAGCTTGGACTGAGACAACAGGGTGGACACACACTGGCACGTGAAACTGAAGACCATCGCTCCCCCAGTCCAGCCGTGGCTGCTGGTATGCACCGTGAAGTCTAATAAACATGGCAGAGTTCCCCCTCCAGCCCAAACAAGAGCCAGGCTCCATTCTGTAAAGGTGTCCCTGGTGTGCCCTCCTCACAGACCTGGGGAGGCCAGTCACAGCCCTCTCCTGGGTCCACAACCAACCTGGGCCGTCGTCACAGGGGGAGGGAACGAGGATCACAACAACTGTTCGGTACGGAACAGGCAGTTTCCACACCTTTCAACTTATTTCGACAGGGGTATTTTATGTTTATGTGGCCCTGTAGGGAACATCTCTGAGCTGGAAAGTGGAACATCAGTCACCTTTAGCAGGAAGTCTCTCCCAGCCTGGGTCATCACACTATTCCACGCCAGCAGCAATACATCCCATCCAAACTGCTCCTCTCCTCCAGGGCTAATATTTCAGGCTTATCCCCGTAGAGCAGGTCTAATAGTGGACCGGTCCAACATGCCCGACCACTACTGTTACCCAGCGAAACCTGCCATGGAGCCACACAACCCTAACCTGCAGAGCGAGTCTGGACACCGGCCGTGTGGATGTTTACACGGTGTCACACGAGGGGACATTGGGGACCTCAAGTCCCTGCTCTATGGAAGAGCAGAGGGGCGTGTCCCCTGCCAGTCCTCTCAGCTGATCATTGACTCAGACCAGGTGACACGGACCAGGTGACACAGACAAGGCCACATCAAAGACCTAGATCCTCTTAGATTTGGATTTGTGAGCCATTTAGTGAGGCAGGCCACCTGCTATTTTGAGCATGTAGCCTTTTAAGACACAGGTTAGGGGCTAAAAACTGCACTGTTAGACCAGGTCCAGCCACCAAACTGACCAAAGCGAGTCCTGATTGTAATACAACTGGATTTCACAGGGATATTTATGCATCGTTGTTTGAAAGCACAGAAACTGATTATTGGGCTGCAGGAGAGTTTTGACCTTGGACTAACGTCCCTGACAAATCTAGACACGAAGATCAAACATCTAAATATTCTTGGTGTGACTCGGTGTGTCACCGTCAGAATACGCGATCCATCAAATAAAAAAGATGCTACTGGAAATCCTCCTCGGTTAATGCAGCCGCCGCAGTAGCACATGTGATCTGAACCTAGTGATGCGGTTAAAGATGGATAACTCATTCGCTCGCAGCTGCGGGACGCGGACCGCGTAAAAACAAACGGTGCAAGACGAAAGAGCTACAGTTCGAGACAGAGGGGTTGGGGGGGGGGGGATACCACGCATAATGATTTTCACCTATTAGATTGCAGTTAATGTTACACCGTCGTTTGATTCAATGATAAGAACCCGGCTTACAAAAAAAAACAACAACAATAGATTAAGATCGGCAACTTTCCTGTAAACTCGGGGTGATGCGCGCGCCCCCCCCCCCCCCCCCGCTCCACAACCACTCATCAAATAACAAAGCGATGCCTGCGTGTTTGTATCTCCTGAAGGGGGTTGGGGAGGATGAGTGATGGGGACTTGTGATGCGTGATGTTGACCTTTCCCATTTTCTCAAAGTAGCCTACAATCATTCCTCGATGGATCACAACAATGTTATAGCTTAACTGCGTAGGAAACAAGTATCTAAATTGAGAAATTGAGGGTAGATTTACTGCACGCGAAATAAAAGAAAAAAGAAGAGCGATATAAAGTAATAGTATGTAACATATCATAAGAAATCAATCTTGAGTGTACCGATAACAGCGAGGATCGTCGACACTGGAAGAGCTTATCTCTACGTACTTTACAGAAAACGCGCATTTAAACTAACCGTTTGATGGGAAAACAGGGTTAAAGGAAACAATGAATCAATGGCAACTGCGTCCCCGTCTACCCCGGGCAGATGGCTTGCAAGTGCAAGACAATAAACTAAAAACTCGTGTACTTGAATTAGCAATTACTTTAAAAAAACATGAATTGGATGCAACATGAGTAGATACCGCCCACTGTATTTATTCACAACTTCACGTGTAATGTATTGCTTTATACAAAGCCATTATGGAAGTACTCAAAAGTATAGTAGTCAAATTGACTGTCTTATCGCTTTATTACTGTTGTTAAACTTTGCCGCTACCTTCAATACAAAAGACTACTAGTGTTCGATTGTGGACATAGCAATTTAATAATCGCAAGCTGGAGATTCTCACCAAATAAAAACAAACAGGTCGTACCAACCACATGGTGGCTGGTGCAATTTCTACTGGTCAGCTTACTATAAAACACCACTCACAGCATCCAATATTAACTCTTGAGGGTCTACATTTTCGGTGTTTTCGTAAAGCACAACCCAGCGATTAGCACTTCAATTATAGTTTTAAGTTGGAATTGCTATCTCATAACATTTGCCAGTTAGCTAGCCTTCTTGGCTAACCCATTAGCTATGTATCTAGCTCGTTTGGTAAACACACAAGTTCTGAGTAGCTACTACTAGCTACGCTAGTTTGCTAGCAAGGAAACCTAGAAGCCGCAAGTTCGTTTGTAAACTGACAAACAAATACAGTCACACAGTATGAGCAAAAATATAGCAAATAGCTTGAAGTGGCCAAATATCGGGCATTTCCTGTCACAATAAAAATATCACTTTAAACTTTATTTACCTCTATTTCAAAGTCTGGAAGGTTGAATGCTGTCCTGAACAACGAACAGAAGTGGGCTATGGCGGGGACTTCCCACCAAGACTGGATCTCTTCCACAGAAATTGTACATCCCTGGGACATTTTCAAACTGAAAATTGTGTTACTTTGTTTCTCACATTAGAAATAAATCCTCGATGTATGTGCGTAAAGTCTTTGTAAGGTCTAACTCCTTTCAGATATATGACAAAAGTTGCTGTTGTCGTTCCATTCAGTTGCCATTGCGACCCGTACTAGAGCGCTACAATCTGTTTCAATCAGAATTTCGCAAGAGCCGAACAGATGGGATGGCGCTACCATTATCTCAGCGCTAAGAACTGTAGGGGTGTTCAGATGGTCACGTAGTCTTCTACAGTAAACGTAAATAATCGTGGGGATCTTTATATTGGTAATTTACATATTATAAAATAATGTATAAGTTCGACTGCCACGATTTCGCTACATAATCTTCTTGCTTTGGTCACATAATTATTTGCAGCCATCACTGCCCCTTCGGTCTGATAGACTAGTCCTCAATTAAAGGGAATGCGCGTGTTCAAGACAGACAACATTTCAGGCTTCAGAGCAGAGCGTTACTTGAAAGAAGTTAGACAATAAAGTATTAGAAATCCACAATTAAGTAAAAGTGGTTTCATTTTTGAGTTACTGAATAGGAATTGTATGACATTTGTCTTTGCTTTATGTTATGGAGCTATAAGCCTAATAACTCAAATATCATTTGACTTAGAGGCTGCTCAGGTGTGAAACAATAACGACTATTCATAGTCCTACAGCTTAGTAGGTAGCTACTGAACGTAATTGTCAACACCAGTCAGCGGTGGAGTAAAGTTTAGAATGTAAAGCTTTAGCTCCCCCCATCGTAGAGTGGACAAAGCACATGTAATGGGTCGGGACATTAGAGTTGGTGACTGACCGCTGGCCTGAATCCATGTATCTTATCTTGTGTCTTTTACCATTAAAAAATCAAATGGACTGATAGTATGTGCATCTACACCCAACCACATATTGAGAAAATCCGTTGACTGCTAATTTCACACAATTTATTCAGAACACACAATTAACAATCAAAGAAGATGAGGAATCCGTGATCATCAGTTAATGTCGGTTGATAATTATTGACAGTGTGGACTACAGTATAAGAAAATAGGACGCGTTTGTAAACCTGTATTCTCCGAAGGCGGGGGGGGGGACTGAGCGATTGAGTAGTCACCTCAGGCATGGCAGTGGGCAGCTAACTATCACGACTGTCAAGGCGGTGATGGGTTTAGGTCCTCTGGGAACCTCACCCTTCAGCACTTTGACGTTGCTAGGAGACAGAGCAATGTGTTGTCCAGTGTTCTGGAGCCAGGCACAGTCAGGTACTGCTGTAAACCAGTCAACAAACTGTTGGTGTGGAATGTGCACAGACATTAAAGTTCCTGAGTACAAAAAGCAGAATACATTCTGACTCAGAAAACTGTTACACATATCAATTCAATACTCATTGCAAAATACAAAGTAGATGTGTAATTAATAATAGCCTATTGTAGTTATAGTAGGCTATAGCCAGTTCGGTAACAACAGTCTACATGTTAAGTTGCAAAATACACCGCAGAGAATTCATAATAATTAATAAATGATTGTAATAAGGGGTGGTGTCCAGGATGTCGCTGTGTGGGGAAGGAGTCCTTGAATCTTTGATCTAGGCTTCCCAAAGCTCTACAAAACAACTACATAAACCTGGACTGCAGATGGAGTTTAGCAGAAGAAGAGATGGGGAGAAGGTGGAACATAAGTTCTCAGATATATTTATATTATATATTATATATTTAGTCATTTAGCAGACGCTGCTTATCCAGAGCGACTTACAGTTAGTACAGGGACATTCCCCCCAAAGCACATAGGGTGAAGTGCCTTGCCCAAGGACACAACATCATTTGGCACGACTGGGAATCGAACTGATTACTAGCCCGACTCCCTCACCGCTCAGCCATCAGATATGTACCTGTGTTGACATGTGTTGTTTGCAACAGCAATTTTGGTTTGTCTTCATTAATTCTCCTAAACCTCAGGTGTGCTTGACTCCGTTCCACAGAAAAAAGGAGGATTTTGGTTGAACATCATCCCACCACAAGTTAGTCATGTCTGTTTAATGACAGCACCAGGGCCGGTTCAGGACATTTGGAGACTCAAGGCTAAATGTATGTTGGAGGCCCTCCAAACTCTTCCATCTTTCAGAATAAATAAAAAGCACTTGAAACAACAATGATTCCTAACCTTTTCATGTATACAACACAGACTTTCTCTGCCCATCTTGATTGGTGGACTAGTATAGCGATGTTATGGAGGCCCCGCCTCCTAGCCTGTTGCCCCGCCTCCTAGCCTATGGCTCCAGGCAGTTGCCTACTCTGCCTATAGAGCCTGTTCCCTTTTTTTCACCACTGGGGTCCAGAACAAGGCTGTTATAAACACTGTACTCACAAACCCTGATCTGGTTGATGCGTACTTTCTATCTCAACATCTGACATCAAGGTAGCCCGCCCAACTGACAAACTAATACATGGACTCAAGTTATGATGCCAAACTGACTGAGTCCACAATGCTTGGATAGGTAAACGTACTGTATTCATTTAACAGATGCTTCTATCTAAGGCGACAGACAGGTGGGGATTTGAACCCGCGACCTGTTGATCTGCAGAGGAACGCATCATCACTGAAATGTACCCATGGTCTGATCCATGGTCTGATCAGGATCCAGGTCTAGGACATGTCTGTAGGTGATATCAGTCTCTGATGTACTCATAACCAGTAGTGAAGGGGTGTGTGGTGCCTGCAACCCGACACCAAGCATCTGGGGGCCACCTCCACCCAACGCGACAAACGAGGGGGGGGGGGGGGGGCGCTCTCCCATTGGACGATTCTGAAAGGCTCGCCAGCCAGCAAGAAAAAGTCGACTCCTCCACAAAAGACGATCCGCAACACTACCGCTAATTCGGTGGGCACAGGGCAGAAACTCACGAAATACCAGAATTTAAAACACGTTAAAGAAGACTTCTTTGACTCAGAACATCATTTTGCTTTTACTGCATTTAAACTTTGTTATTTACGAGTTAACAAGTCATAACACATGCCTTACTTAATAGGATGTATCCTATACTATAAAGATAAATTATTAACACAGTCGTTATGCCCTTTTCAGATTTCAAGAGCTTTTGTACTTTCACAATCAGAATATAATTGATGCTATAATTTCTGTTGCCCATTTCACGACAATGTATTTAGGTGAAGGAATTTCCATGTGGATATGACAAATTATCATTGTCCTTAGTTGTTTTCCGAAATCAATACTTCAATCAATGCTCATAAATAGATAGCTGGAGGGCTTCAGCTTATAATCAAGTTGTCATTTGGTTGCGGTTGCGCTTTTTCAATTGTTAAATGTAGGATATTTAGTATTAAACTGTTTTACAGTGTTTCGTTTTTTCTTTATTGGGTGTTTGTTTCACTATTCAAGCCTTTAACTAAGTGGTGAATTGGCTGTCTTTATTTCTCTGGGAGAAGTTGTGCCCTGGGGCTATTATGTAATGTCGGTCCCAGTGAATGGGGCCGCTGCTCATATGAAGGGCCTTTGTATTGCAGTTCAAATAGTTGGATTGTAAAACCAATATTTCTGCCCAGCATTATGACCTGACATGACTGGAGGGTTCAGTGTGTGTTCGTGTGTGTGTGTGTGTCTGTGGTGCTGTGTGCATTCAACGGCCGTAGAGTTTATGTCGCGTCGAGTTAAGCGAGAGCTGTGTTGCCGTGGCTGTGTCACAGAGAGTCACCAGGAGAGGGAGGGACTAGGAGACAATGCTGGTGTTTGTGCAACGGCCCCTGATCGGCGGCTGGCTCACTCAGATTGCTCTCGCTTGACTACCGTTGCTGCACACATTGTTGAAGTGAAAAGAAAAGTGGACAGCTTCATCCTATCTGCGGGATGCATTGACAAAGGTGAGCCCCCTCCCAACCGCTGCATCTTTCTCATGATATTTACAACACTTTTATTTCCCCGACTGTCAGTCGGATAAACTGTGTCGAGCGAGTTGGGTGATGTGGTGGGGTTGAGGGGAAGCTGGAGGCTGGGTTTGGCGGCTGGTAGACACCATCGTCTGTGTTTTGGCAGGGGAACGGTGCGTGTGAAAGGAGCGGAGTTGAAAGAAAGTTTCACAGAGAGGCTCAGTGAAAGGCATGTGCAGAATGTGACGGGGCTCGAGCACCGTAGCCACAGAACTCCAGGAACAGCAGAGGTACCGTTAGAAACGGGAGGAAACAGTTAGAAAGAGGAGGATGTGGTGATGGAGGAGAGGAGGAGAAGATAAATCAAGATCGGAGAAGGTGTCTGTATCAAGGTGAGATGAGGAATAACTTCCTTTTTTTTCCCGAGGGAAGAGGGACGAGAGGATAGAGGTTTACGGTGGTAAAAATAGACAGACGGGGAATGGAGTTGGAGAGATTAAGAGAGAGATTAATTAGGGAGCTGAGAGTAGGAAGGAAGGAAAGAAAAAGAGGCAGAGTGGTAGAAAGAAGAACAAGACCGGACTAGGAATGGAATTTGATAGCCGTGAACTTTTAATGGCCTGGATGGTATTACGATCGTCACAAAAGCCTTTCAGGCCCATATAGACTATTGTGAAAATGTAAGATAAAAGTTGTCAAACCTATCCTACAAGAATCGAATCTCTGTTTCAAGTGCTTTGTAAATTGGGCATTTTAAACATGGTCTAAGGAAACCGGGGAGCTCTTCATCTTTTAGTTTTGCCCTCCTTGCTAGATGACAGAGGCTTGCTCTCTTATCCCGTTTAGCTGGCAGATTAGTGAGCTTAAGATGTTCTCTTCCAGCGTGGTGAGAACAGGATATCCTGCTTTAGAATTGTGAATGACTACCTCTACCTTCAAATTCACAAGTCATTGTTTGGACACTCCCTTGTTTTGATACTTGTGTGCATCTCATGCACACTCCAGCCAAACCATTGTCACAAAGAGGGGTTTAATTACTTTAGTAAATAAACCCCTTTTGTGTGAAGCAGAGCTTGTAGTACAGTGCATATGTGTATTGTACTACCAGGTGGCGATGCAGGTGAGATATCATCTTGGCGTTGCCCTTCTGAGCCACAACATCACTGTGTTCTGTTTCTGATGTGACAGACCCAGGAACTTGAACCAGGCGTAGCTGTGCGGGGAAAAACCCCCAAGCTGGAAGGCTGGTCTAAGAGGACTCCCCCCCCTTCACCCTAGGTGGTTGGTGCCACATTACAGACGCCTGGAGATTCTGCTGGAGCCAGGCTTGACTGAGGCCGTGCTGCAGCTGGGGAGAGAGAGGAGGACGAGAGGGGCTCTGTGGTGCTGTGGTGGGGAGAGAGAGGAGGACGAGAGGGGCTCTGTGGTGCTGTGAGAGAGAGAGGAGGACGAGAGGGGCTCTGTGGTGCTGTGGTGGGGCTGAGGGGCCGGTTGAGGGCAGGAGCCCGGACGTGGAGGTGTACCATCGTCAGGAGGGGGAGAGAAGAGGCCGGGGGGCTGGGAGCCCAGCCAGAGCCAGGATGGCAGAGCAGAAAGTTAGGTAAACAACACCGTGTCTGTTAGATTCAGATGACCTCCCCACACTGCATGTCACTCTGTCTTCACCCTGATTTCAGCTGTGACTGAATCTGGGCCAGATGACGATATCACACCATCCACTGAGTCAAAAGAGAAAATATTGGATCATCATTAAACTTCTACTTTAGTTATTATTAGTATATACTTGTGTATCTGCCTCTGTACTGAGTGTATATGCTTGTCTGTGTTCTTCAGTGAGTGGTTTTGTTAATGTATCGGTGTCACATGGTTGGGCTTGCGTGTGTGTGAGTGTGTGTAAGCGTGCTTATGTGTGTGTGTGTGTGTGTAAGTGTGCTTATGTGTGTGTGTAAGCGTGCTTATGTGTGTGTGTGTGTGTAAGCGTGCTTATGTGTGTGTGTGTAAGCGTGCTTATGTGTGTGTGTGTGTGTGTAAGCGTGCTTATGTGTGTGTGTGTGTAAGCGTGCTTATGTGTGTGTGTGTGTGTAAGCGTGCTTATGTGTGTGTGTGTGTGTGTGTGTGTAAGCGTGCTCATGTGTGTGTGTGTGTGTGTTTATGCATGTTTGTGTTTTTCCTTCCTCTGTAGCCTCACTGCTAAGCTGATTAATGGGGGCGTGGCAGGACTGGTGGGCGTGACCTGTGTGTTTCCTATCGATCTGGCCAAGACTCGCCTACAGAACCAACAGGGAGCAACGATCTACAACGGGATGTGAGTGTCACAGCGGAGAGATGTCAGACTTAGCATCTGTCTGAGTGGGAGGGTGGGTCTGTTTCAGCCCTGGGAGGGTGGGACTGTTTCAGCCCTGGGATGGTGGGACTCCTCCTGGGTGTGAATCCTCAGAGCCTTGGACAAACTTGGCCCTCCTTAGCACCTCTTGCTGTGGGCGTAGTAACGTTGGCCGTCCTCCTACTGTGATTAGGTCCTACTATGGCTGTTTGGACGCTTGCCCATCTGTGATTACAAAGTCTTGGTCTGTCTAAATGTGATTACAACTCTGATTCCAGATAGACTGTCTTTAGGCCTAGCCTCTTTGACTGACTTAAAATATCAATGGCCTGAAGCTTTCTGTTAACAGACTTTAACTGTGGGCTATCTAATAGTTAGTATTTAACCTGGGGCTACAGAATAGGGCTGTTGGTTCCTGTTGGCTGGTTGTCTTGGGCTCTGTTTGTGTGTTGGGGTTTCGGCCGGAGCTGTAAACAAGGGTGTGGTGAGAAGATGAGCACCACATTACTGATGTGGCTTCTATCCATTATGAGTCACAGAGGGAACATAGCTTGGATTTCCTTTGTTACTAAGTTACCCTGCTGGCAGTTCAAGAGGTGTCCTTGGAAATGAACCCTCTGAAAGTCAGAATATTATTTTTAGTTCCTGGGAAAACTGGTCATTTAGTTGTAACCTTTGTTTGAGGATGTACTTCTATATGGACTGATAAAGGTTCCTGTGAAGTGATCTACGTAAGGGTTCACATCAAAATGAATAATTTCCAAGGCCTCTATTGGTGGGATTTGATAATGCTGCATGTTTGAATGATTGGTAGGACTGTGTTTTAATATCAAACTATGGCTACCAGGAAGTGACTGTTCCATATTGATCAGTTCAAATAGCCAGAGCAGTTTCAATCCAATCATGCCGTCACCCTGAAACCCTTTCTCCTTTTGATATGAAGGTTGGATTGTTTGACGAAGACAGTTCGGACTGAAGGCTACTTTGGGATGTACAGAGGTACTCGAGGAGTCAGTTCTCTCTAACACACAACTAACCTCAACCCTGACACTTCCCATTCTACATTTGATTTAATTTCACAAGTTGTAAACTTTACTTTACTGTAACTGTGTGGTGTGTGTGGTAGGGTGAGGCTGTAACTGTGTGGTGTGTGTGGTAGAGTGAGACTGTAACTGTGTGGTGTGTGTGGTAGAGTGAGGCTGTAACTGTGTGGTGTGTGGTAGAGTGAGGCTGTAACTGTGTGGTGTGTGTGGTAGAGTGAGACTGTAACTGTGTGGTGTGTGTGGTAGAGTGAGGCTGTAACTGTGTGGTGTGTGTGGTAGGGTGAGGCTGTAACTGTGTGGTGTGTGTGGTAGGGTGAGGCTGTAACTGTGTGGTGTGTGTGGTAGGGTGAGCTGTAACTGTTGTGGTGTGTGTGGTAGAGTGAGGCTGTAACTGTGTGGTGTGTGTGGTAGGGTGAGGCTGTAACTGTGTGGTGTGTGTGGTAGGGTGAGGCTGTCTTGGTGTGGTGGTGTGTGGTAGGGTGAGGCTGTAACTGTGTGGTGTGTGTGGTAGGGTGAGGCTGTAACTGTGTGGTGTGTGTGGTAGGGTGAGGCTGTAACTGTGTGGTGTGTGTGGTAGAGGTGAGGCTGTAACTGTGTGGTGTGTGTGGTAGGGTGAGGCTGTAACTGTGTGGTGTGTGTGGTAGGGTGAGGCTGTAACTGTGTGGTGTGTGTGGTAGGGTGAGGCTGTAACTGTGTGGTGTGTGTGGTAGGGTGAGGCTGTAACTGTGTGGTGTGTGTGGTAGAGGTGAGGCTGTAACTGTGTGGTGTGTGTGGTAGGGTGAGGCTGTAACTGTGTGGTGTGTGTGGTAGGGTGAGGCTGTAACTGTGTGGTGTGTGTGGTAGAGGTGAGGCTGTAACTGTGTGGTGTGTGTGGTAGGGTGAGGCTGTAACTGTGTGGTGTGTGTGGTAGGGTGAGGCTGTAACTGTGTGGTGTGTGTGGTAGGGTGAGGCTGTAACTGTGTGGTGTGTGTGGTAGGGTGAGGCTGTAACTGTGTGGTGTGTGTGGTAGAGTGAGGCTGTAACTGTGTGGTGTGTGTGGTAGAGTGAGGCTGTAACTGTGTGGTGTGTGTGGTAGGGTGAGGCTGTAACTGTGTGGTGTGTGTGGTAGGGTGAGGCTGTCTTGGTGTGGTGTAGTAGGGTGAGGCTGTCTTGGTGTGGTGTAGTAGGGTGAGGCTGTCTTGGTGTGGTGTAGTAGGGTGAGGCTGTCTTGGTGTGGTGTAGTAGGGTGAGGCTGTCTTGGTGTGGTGTAGTAGGGTGAGGCTGTCTTGGTGTGGTGTACAGGAAGCTGTTGATGTGATCCATGACTGTGTGACCCTGCAGGTGCTGCTGTGAACCTGACTCTGGTCACTCCAGAGAAAGCCATCAAACTGGCAGCCAATGACATCTTCAGACAGAAGCTCTCCAAGGACGGGTACTTCTGTTATTCTGGTCATGTCGACGCTAAAACAAGGAACAAATATCGAATTATGATTTCATTGCCCAGTTGAAAGTAGCTAACATTCCTCTCATATTGGAGCAGCCAAGTCTGTATTTTACAATGAGAATCCTCAGTTCATGCAGTTTTGTAAACAACGATTTTGACATGATAAAATTGTGAAATAAGAGTGGTGTCGCCATACCAGAGAGACTATTGGCTACTGAGCCCTGCTCTCCCGGTCATCTTCCCCCACAGGAAGTTGCCTCTATGGGGGGAGATGCTGGCAGGATGTGGGGCTGGGACCTGCCAGGTGGTCGTCACCACCCCGATGGAGATGCTGAAGATCCAGCTGCAGGATGCAGGGAGGCTGGGTGAGTCTGGGAGGCTGGGTGAGTCTGGAGGCTGGGTGAGTCTGGGAGGCTGAGTGAGGCTGGGAGTCTGGGAGGCTGGGTGAGTCTGGAGGCTGGGTGAGGCTGGGAGGCTGGGTGAGTCTGGGAGGCTGGGTGAGTCTGGGAGGCTGGGTGAGTCTGGGAGGCTGGGTGAGTCGGGAGGCTGGGTGAGTCTGGGAGGCT
>CM042870.1:19305266-19380266 GCA_023658055.1 Thaleichthys pacificus
AAACAAACAAACAAGACAAACCATCCGGTTTCCACGGAACGGGCTCCAGGAGGTTGCTACGATACCAGAAGTGCCAGACTGACTTACTGCAGCCATGAACACAGAAGTCCTCCACGAAGTCACTTTCAAACTAAAGAAGTTTATTTCAGCTTCAATCTCAACGGGGACGTCCGTGAACACCTTGGCCAGTATTCTCTAGGCTCCTCCTGCTCCTGCTCCTCCTCATCCTCCTGCAACTCCTCTTCCTCCTCCTCCTCCTCCTGCTCCTCCTCCTGCTCCTCCTCCTGCTCCTCCTCCTCCTGCTCCTCCTCCTCCTCCATGGGTTTGAGGGCGAAGGCAGAGGTGTCTCATTAGTCCAGGAACCTGCGATTGGGGTTGACACCAAACAACTCCACCCGGATCTCCGGCATCATCTGTTGAAACGAAGATCTGAGATCAACTCCAGACAACATCAACAGCAGCTATGAAGGAGATGACCGAGAGAGAGAGGCCTGCTGGGGGAGAGGTGGGGTTCAGGGTTGGACGACCGACAGGTCTGCGAGGGGGTTCCTTTCGTGTTACCTGGTGTGCGATGAGTTCCAGCCTGCTGTCCAGAGTGTTGGACACCTTGATCTTCCCATTGTCGTTGTATAACTCCACCCCTCCAGAGCTGTGGGGACAAACAGGAAGAGGAAATGAAGAACACACAGGCAGACCGGAGGGGACAGGGTAGGGACCATGGAGGGGTGGACAACATGTCCTGCTACACGCTAGCTAGTGATGCTAATACTAGCAACGTGCTGAGACCTTCGAGAGGGTCAAGAGGGTTTAACTGTTGTGGTGCCGTTACATGGTGTCGGGTTTAATTATGTTGCTGTTCTAGTTCTCTATGCTACTCTGTGTCCCGTCGTCATGGTGAGTCTCACATGTCGGAGGAGAGGAACCGCTGCTGGTCGATGTGGACCACGATGTTGCTCTTCACCATTTCTTTGTAGACCGGGATGTCCTTGTCAACAGCAGCCTGCGAGGAAAACCACGTTTGGAACGGGTGGTCAAACTCCACAAACGGCCTGAGAGTTAACACGACGGCCCAGTTTCACAGACATGGATTAAGCCCAGCCCTGAAGTAAGAGAAAACATCTCCACTGAAAAAGTGTTTAGCCGAGGACTAGGCTTAATCCATGTTTGGGAAACTATAAAACCCACTGTATTATTTTAGACAACCGCGATGTAATAACCGTATCCTGAGAGGGTGACCTCTGACCTGCACCATGGAAACGTCCTGCTGACGGCAGCGAATGGTCACTTTGGGCTCCAACAGCTGGTAGAATCCCTGAGGGAGGGGGGGGTGAAATCAGGTCAGATCTCTTGATTCAGGTTCAGAGAGGGGTCAGAGAGGGGTCAGCTTGTTGTGGCGGGCGAAGCTAGAGAGACAACAGTTCCTTTTTTTTTTATTATTGATTTTTCATGCTTTAGATAGATTGTTGTAATGAAGTGTGACAGGAAAGAGAGCGACAGAGAGAGAGAGAGAGGAGAGAATGAGAGAGAGGAGAGAATGAGAGAGAGAGAGAAGAGAGAGGCAGACAGACAGAGAGAAAGAGGAGAGAGAAATGCAGTAAAGGGTCATGGCTGGCCTTGATCCAGACCACTGCAGTAGGGGCTCAGCCTACATGATACGCGCACCTGTCCGGTGAGCCACGGGTCACCTAAATGATCACCTGCATGATCAGCCCCTCCAGCAGAACAGCGTATCTTTCTGGGTCCTTGGCAATCTCAGACAGCCGCTGGCGAGCCTCACTCAGCAGATCCTGAAGAGGAAAAACATGCTGACAGTAACTTCTTACTGCACAAAGCAGTTTTCGTTTCTCTAAACTGAGACAGAGAGAGAGTGATAGAGTTAGGGAGAGAGTTAGGGAGAGAGTAAGGGAGAGAGTAAGGGAGAGAGAAAGGGAGAGTAAGGGAGAGAGTTAGGGAGAGAGTAAGGGAGAGAGAAAATAATAGAGAGTGATAGAGAATAAGAGAGAGTGATAGAGAGAGTTAGGGAGAGAGTTAGGGAGAGAGTTAGGGAGAGAGAAAATAATAGAGAGTGATAGAGAATAAGAGAGAGTGATAGAGAGAGTGAGGGAGAGAGTGGGGTTAGAGACAAAGACTTACAGAGATCATGTCGTCTCTAGTCTTCAGCACCTTCAGCCTGGCCTGGTTCAGCAGGTTGGACATCTGACTGAAAATGGGAGACGTTAATATGCACACATAAACCACAATATAAACAGAGAAAGGGTTAAAGATGTGCACAGGAAGGACACATGTATGTGTTTGTGCACGTGTGTGTGGATGTTTAAAAGTCACAGCCACAAGATCCAGGTCTTCAGCAGAAAGTGAGCCAAACTGTTTCTGAGAAAGCTCTGGATAAGAGCATCTGCTAAATGACTAAATGTAAAGCGCTCACATTTTCTTATGCTGGTCGATCTGCTTGTCTTTCTTGGCGTAATACTCCATGATCTTCAGCCTCTGGGTCTGAACCAGACGGCCTTTCTCTATGTTGAACTCCTCCTCTGCCTGAATGAGATTTGGGATATGATACAGTACCAATCAGTACAACTATATTGGTCTTAACGTATCCAGTCAGTCACAGTACATTTCCTGCACACCTACGATGATCATTATTTTACCTTGGCCTCAATCTCTTCCGCTTTCTCACTGGCCTCCTGTTCTATGAAGGCCATCATGTGCTTGATCTGTAGAGGAGAGAAGGGGGCATGTAATTAGCCTATTATAATTCACAGCACCTAGGTTCACAGTCGCATTTCAATGTATCACTGAGGTGAGGAATGTGCCTAGAGACACAGAAAGCTAGCGAGTGAGTGATCAGCATTGTACTTAATTGCACGAATTTTGGTGAACAGTACTAGCAGAGTTGCCAGTTCGAGGTGACCTAAATGTGAGGGCAATAGACCCACTCGCTGTTTAGTGCAAGTGATTTTTTCTGAGTGCTTTTCAATCACTGCCGGGGCACAGTCACAGTCTCGACACAGAATCAACCGAAATGCTTCTTCAGAACGACTTATCATTTACGCCAACACCCAAAACTTTAAAAGGGTCACATCACTGTTGCAAAGTTAGCTAACAATCAATTTAGTTCGGGGTAAAGTTCCCTAAAGATCGCTATCTACTAGTTTTAGCTAGTCTAACAACATAGTTAGTCAGCTGCTTGCTAATGCTACTAGTAGTGGACAAGCTGCTGTTACAAGCTGGCATCATACCTGTTTCTGCACGTCCGCATCGCTGAGCGCCATCGTTTCGGAAAGTTTTCGCTGTTGTCAGAAGAAAGCTTTACAACGTTAGACTAGATTAATGCTAGATATAACTGCGTAGTTTTCTGAACTTCCTTGTGGCAACTTCCCTGGTGACAGCGCAGCTGAATAGCAACAACTATGTCCTCGTCACAGATAGGGAGGGGTCAGCGCTATCGCGGCTGCGCAGTAGCTATAACTTACTATCAATAATTCAAACTTTAACATATTTTCCCCATTAAATGGTTGGGGATAATCATATGATGAAATATCAGCGAAAATATGTTATGTTGTATAATGTATTATTATAACACCAGCTTTTTCTAAACAAAATATGGTTATGAAGGTTTGGTGATTTTGTCATGTGTAATTTTTGTTTTTGTTTTGTACAACCCAGTGTGTGATCATCTCAGTTGACCGCTTGATGGCTGTCTGATCAAGTTGCAGAGAAAGTGCTAGTATAGTGGGGCAAGTCCAGAAGTGCTCTCTCTATCCACGTTCGGCCCACGCCGTCTCTGATTTGCTGAGAGTAGTAAGGGGAGTGTGTCCGTGTGTGTCGCACGCTTTCCTAAACTATCTTTCCTTTGTCACTCTGTGGACTGAATCTGCCTGACGCCGAAGGTAAGCTGCACTCAGCCATTCTGTACAATATTAGCAACTGCCTATTATTGTTATTTCTGTGTATTGTAGCAACCTGGAAGGTATCTGATAGGTCCATGCACGCCCGAGATAGGAGGTGTGGTCGCTAGCATGCTAGCTAGTTGGCGGCTGTGTCTTGGGCTAGAATCGCGTGATCTCAGTAGTACATCGCGTGCGAAAATGGGTCCACGAGCTGAGTCGAACTGCACGAGCTACTACTGGATTGATGAATAACTCGAGTTATCAGCTTTTTTACCAATGTCATTGATATGCACGTTAGACAGCACTACACATGACACATATAGCTGTCTACATCGCCTTGTGTAGTAACTAAATATTTATTGCAAAACCTGATACTGGAGTTATGCTATTATCATAATTTCGAATTACAATATCATCAGAGGGCGGGAAGTAACTGGTAGCGTAAGTGTTAATAGCTTTAATGAAATAATTGGTACAGAGCAACATTGGCCACTTGATATGAATTATTCAACATGACAGTGAAAGGCATTCGGGTCAAGACATTCTGGCCCTTTGTTTATTGTGCTGTACATTAGCATACCGTATCACACGGGGCTCAAGTCAATTGATCGGCTCAACTACCATGATGGGTTAGGATGAACGCCTCGTCCCGTGAACAAGCGGACATGGAGTCCCGGTTAACCACTGGCCTCCATTCCGACCGGCCACTGCACGTGTTATCCTAAACCAATCCTACGTGTAGCCATGCTTGTGGTTTACGTAGCTCATTATATAGAATGTCAGACGGGAGGACGACTATATTGTCAGAATGTTATGCTATTTGGTGGAGGCTAGACCTCCACTTGACCTCTGAGTGAAGTCATTCACAAATTACGCTTCCTGTCCACGCCTATATAAACTACACGTGATTGGTCCAGTGTAATATAACGTCCCTATAATAACACATTCCTTGCGTTGCTTCCACAGGGGTCTCGAGGACATCTCCGGATTTGACTGCATGTGCCTGTAAGACTGTTGCATCTTTCTGATGGCTGACTCGGGCTCTGACGCCACCAACGTGCCTGTGGGTTTCCACTATGAGACCAAGTATGTCGTCCTCAACTACCTTGGCCTGCTCACCGCCTCGCGGACACACGCCCACGGTAAAAACGACAGCCTGTGTGTGTGTGTGTGTGTGTGTGTGTGTGTATGTAGTAGGTGGGAAACAAGTGTGTGTGTGTGTGTGTGTATAGTCATCAACTATGTTGACCTGCTGCTACCCTGAGTCACACCCTACCTGTTGCCAGGGTGACAGTTCCTGTGTACCAGACCCCAACTTGTGTGAGGATGAATTTCTTTTAGTTGTGCTTGTTCCAGATCCCTGACATGGCTGGGGCACCCCTGTCTGGGAGGGTGGAGATAGGGTGGAGATCGAGTGGAAGAGAGAATGTACTAGGCACTATGCCACCTGTCCACTCAGTACAGATATTCGGTCGTAGCTGCTTTGACACTCACTGACACGAAAACCTGCCGTGTGCCTTTGATTTGTGATCTAACTTTTGATACTGTTTTTGAGTGCTGGGGTATCCTAGTTGTGGTTATCTGGTCTCACTCTGACTGTTCGCTTAAACAGGGTGGCTGTGTTCACCTTGAGTCACCTCTTTAAGCAACCTCAAACCCTACCACCTGTACACTTGCCAAGATCGGAGAGTGATTAAGTGTGATCTAAACACTTGTGGTACTCTTAAGTGCCTAAGGGGTTAGAGGTCAGTGTTTGAGGCTGTCATGTATCGATACTCAAAGCTGCCTAGTAACCATATTCATCTGCCTTTCCTCTGTAGCAGACATGGCTTCACTTCCTGGTGTGCAGTATGTCTGCCTGTTGCTGGTGTGCTGAGACTGAAGGACAGCGTGTGGCTGGTGTGACGTGTGTGGCCTGTGAGGGTCGCTGACCAGGCAGTGTAGGGGGTTCCTGGAGGGCAGTTTCTGATGGAGTCAGGTGTCGTTGCGGCTCCTAATCATAGGCCCCTGCAACTGGGGAGCTTTTTATAGCGCCGTGCTTTCTGACTGGCCAGCACGGTGCGAGCACAGCGCGAGCACAGCTGGTTGGTGCCCAGCCTGACTTGGTGTCCTCAGAGAGAGGGCAAGCCTTCTCCTGGAACCCCACTCATCCCTTCAGCCTCTGGTCTTGGAGAGGAAGAGAGACTGAAGACAGAGAAAACAAGAGGATTATGCAGAAGATTCCTCTTCTGCATAATCTCTCGTCCCCATCTCATGTCTCTCAGTGTTGTCATTCCTTGATGGTAATATGAGGGAGAGAGAGGGAGAGAGAGAGGGAGGGGAGAGAGGGAAAGAGGGAGGGAAAGAGAGAAAGAGGGAGAGATAGAGAGACGAGTGCCTGATCCCTGTTTTCCGCTCGGCCCGCTCCAGGCTCTGACAGCCTGTCATGTGTAATCACCATCGGGTCGCTCACCCGCCTCCCGTCCCGGGCCCAGTGAGGGAGCGCTTCTGACTGGCTGTCTGCTGAAACAGCGCTCTCACGCTGGGAAACCAACACGGGCCCCACCAGTGAGACTGAGGAGTAGAGTGTGAGTGTGTTTCTGGTGTGTGTGTGTGAGTGTGAGTGTGTGTGTGTGTGTGCATGGGGTGAGTGAGATGACTGATCCCTCCATACCATTGCTAGGCTTCAGACTGTGTAGCTTTGCACACAAACTGTGCACTTCTGGTGACCACTGATCACCCCCCTTCATTTACGGAGGCAATGCATTTAGCAGTAAACTCAACTCGAAGTCAGATCAAAACGATAACTTGAAGTAATTTCCTGTATTGATGCCGTGTATCTGAACAAACTTCCTATTTTCAAACAGTGCAGAGAGTGTCCTGGCCTTGGGCTCAGTAAAACGCCTGGACGCATCAACTGCTTTGTGGGAAGTAGCCAACAAAGTTCAATAGATGGACAGGAAGCGAACTAATGAAATCTCTCAACTCATATTTGCCCAATACCACAATCCTCTCTGAATGAATGGCTTCGTCTTGAGGATGTTGCATAATCAGGTGGGCGTGTTTAAAGAACTGGAAGGCATTGTTCTGTTTCTGTACAGTAGAGCAACTCTGTGCCTCCAGTGTGAATGTTGTGAATAATTGACTGGAGTGTGTTGGTCCATGACTGCTCACTTGCAGCCAGTGCAGGGAGAGGAGGGGCAGGGAGAGAGGAGGGGCAGGGAGAGAGGAGGGGCAGGGAGAGAGGAGGGGCAGGGAGAGAGGAGGGGCAGGGAGAGAGGAGGGGCAGGGAGAGAGGAGGGGCAGGGAGAGAGGAGGGGCAGGGAGAGAGGAGGGGCAGGGAGAGAGGAGGGGCAGGGAGAGAGGAGGGGCAGGGGAGAGAGGAGGAAGGAGAGGAGGGGCAGGGAGAGAGGAGGAGGAGAGGCAGGGAGAGAGGAGGAGGAGAGGGCAGGGAGAGAGGAGGAGGAGAGGCAGGGAGAGAGGAGGAGGAGAGGGCAGGGAGAGAGGAGGAGGGGGCAGGGAGAGGGGAGGAGGGGGCAGGGAGAGGGGAGGGAGAGAGGAGGAGGAGAGGCAGGGAGAGAGGAGGAGGAGAGGCAGGGAGAGAGGAGGAGGAGAGGCAGGGAGACAGGAGGAGGAGAGGCAGGGAGAGAGGAGGAGAGGCAGGGAGAGAGGAGGAGGGGGCAGGGAGAGAGGAGGAGGAGAGGCAGGGAGAGAGGAGGAGGAGAGGCAGGGAGAGAGGAGGAGGAGAGGCAGGGAGACAGGAGGAGGAGAGGCAGGGAGAGAGGAGGAGGAGAGGCAGGGAGACAGGAGGAGGAGAGGCAGGGAGAGAGGAGGAGGAGAGGCAGGGAGAGAGGAGGAGGAGAGGCAGGGAGACAGGAGGAGGAGAGGCAGGGAGAGAGGAGGAGGAGAGGCAGGGAGAGAGGAGGAGGAGAGGCAGGGAGAGAGGAGGAGGAGAGGCAGGGAGAGAGGAGGAGAGGCAGGGAGACAGGAGGAGGAGAGGCAGGGAGAGAGGAGGAGGAGAGGCAGGGAGAGAGGAGGAGGGGGCAGGGAGAGAGGAGGAGGAGAGGCAGGGAGAGAGGAGGAGGAGAGGCAGGGAGAGAGGAGGAGGAGAGGCAGGGAGACAGGAGGAGGAGAGGCAGGGAGAGAGGAGGAGGAGAGGCAGGGAGACAGGAGGAGGAGAGGCAGGGAGAGAGGAGGAGGAGAGGCAGGGAGAGAGGAGGAGGAGAGGCAGGGAGACAGGAGGAGGAGAGGCAGGGAGAGAGGAGGAGGAGAGGCAGGGAGACAGGAGGAGGAGAGGCAGGGAGAGAGGAGGAGGAGAGGCAGGGAGAGAGGAGGAGGAGAGGCAGGGAGACAGGAGGAGGAGAGGCAGGGAGAGAGGAGGAGGAGAGGCAGGGAGAGAGGAGGAGGAGAGGCAGGGAGAGAGGAGGAGGAGAGGCAGGGAGAGAGGAGGAGGGCACACAGGAGGCAGGCTGTAGGGTACACCACAGATAAAGCTGTTTACAGCCCTTCTAGAGCCCTGGCTTGTTGTAAACCCATCCGCTCTCTGTGTTATGTAAACCATGTGCATGTAGTAACCAGAGATGCTCCTGCTGTGTCGCAGGGTGAGGGGGCAGGGTAAGGGGGCAGGGTGAGGGTAAGGGGGCAGGGTAAGGGGGCAGGGTGAGGGTAAGGGGGCAGGGTGAGGGTGAGGGGGCAGGGTGAGGGGGCAGGGTGAGGGGGGCAGGGTGAGGGTGAGGGGGCAGGGTGAGGGGGCAGGGTGAGGGGGCAGGGTAAGGGGGGCAGGGTGAGGGGGCAGGGTGAGGGGGCAGGGTGAGGGGGCAGGCAGCGCTCTGTGTGGTTGGGTTCATAGTTCCATCTCTCATTTTCTATCCTATTGTGTTTCACAAGTGGGAAGTTGGACAGAGCCAGTGGGCTAGCTAGCTGGGCTAGCTAGCTGTGCTAGCAGCAGATCTGTGGTGGCCCTTATATTACACTCGCATTAGGATGGAACATGCATCTGTACGGTGTTGTCTTATCAACCCTAGCACACTGTACTGTTAGCCAGCCCAGTAAGGTAGACTTATTCAAAGGTTTCTCTATGTAGTTCAGTTTGTTCCTTTTCTAGAACCTTCCAACCAAACTCTGTAAAGCATTAGAGGTTATTATCATTAGGTTATGACCTCAATATGTGCCGGTGATCTTCAGTTTGTACTTCAAACAGCGCATCCTTTCAAAACAGGATCTGAACAGCACAGATTGCTTTAGTTGGATTGTTGTACCGGGTGAGAACAACTTTATCGACACAACTTAAAATTAAAACCGCCAGAAAGCAGCCCAAAACCGTTTTGAGTTTGTCCAGTAAAAACGATGGCACGGTGTCTTCTGGGGTCGGGGAATGCCAGAATGGATTCTCTCCCTGACTGAACATAAACAGAGAGATTGATAGGCCATTTTATTTCTCATAGTCACAGCAGGACCGCTCACTGCTCTGTGTTTGATCTGCGTTTAGCCTGTCGCTCCTCGCCAGATCAAAGCTCTCTCCGGAAGATTCCTCTCAGGTGATGGACTTGACTGGAGGCAGGGTGGCAGAGACACAGAACGACTCGGTATAAGTTGGTCTAATTTGTGCCCTTGTACAACATCCTCTCACCCCTCACACCCCTCCCCCATAATGTGTAAACACTTTTGTAATCTATTCCGCTGTAAACATATGGAATGTAATTATAGTGATTGTACTGCAGGTATTTCTATGTTGTCACATGATGGTTAATGTAACCTTAATGTAAAGTGTTGCTCAGTTAATAACGTGTCCTAAACTGTGTTGTTGTTGCAGATGACCTGTCCTTGGGGGACGGAGAGAGCAGGAGAGAGAGGAACAGAGTGATAAAGGGAGAGATAGAGGATGAGCTGAGGAAACTAGAAGATGAGATCTCAGCCTGTAAGAGTGTGTGCACACACACATACACACAATGACACACACACACACACACACACATGCATGCGCACCCACACAATGACAGACACACACACACACACGCACACACACAGAGAGACACACACACACACACACAGAGAGACATACACACAATGACAGACACACACACAATGACAGACACACACACACACACACAGAGACACACATGCATGCACACCCACACACACTGACTAAAAGTTGCCAGAGCTTAATCTGGATGTCTAGATGCTTTCAGAGCTTGTATGTCAGCTGTGTGTGTGTGTGTGTGTGTGTGTGTGTAGCCTTCACCAGCACAGGCTTCGACTGCCACACGTCTCCTGTGTTCAGCCCCGTCAACCCAGAGAGCTCCATAGAAGACTGTCTGTCCGCTCTCGGGGACCGCGTGGTCCAGGAGCTGGACACACACCTGGACACCGCCACACACACACTCCTCAGCCGGTAAGAACCGGCTGTTCACGGTCACACACTTGGTGAAGGAATTTGGTCTGGGTGTGTGTGTGGGTCTATTTGCGTGTTTTGGGGAGGGGGTTTGGGTGTGTGTGTGGGGGTGTGTGTGTGGTGGTGGTGGTGGTGGGGGGGTGTAATGGCTCATCTGTGTGGTAAGTAAAAGTCAGGGTTAGTGATTATGTGTTTTGCATCACATGGACGTTACGAAAGGTGGGGTTTTCTTCCACGAGGTCTATTTATAACCATGAAATAGTTGAGGAGTGTTTGATGTGGGACTGTGAGTGAGCTGTGTGAAACACGAGACCATATGAACACGTGTTGTCTTTTCTCTAGTTACACTGAGGTCATTCTAAGGTCATTAGAGTCACTACTCCGTGTGTGTGTGTGTGTGTTTTGCAGCCCCCTGGACTATGAGCATTTCCGAGACGTGGCGTTTGAGATCTCCTGCCACTCTCAGGGAGGCTGGAACAAGGTGAGACAGGAGCGTTGTGTCGTACCTGCGGAGCACACCACACCCCACTGGGTTACCTGACGGCAGGGTCGTACCTGCGGAGCACACCACACCCCACTGGGTTACCTGACGGCAGGGCTGGAGGAGGTTGGTTGGAACATTCTCCGGATCAGGGTTCACTCTCCCTCTCTCCCCCCCCAGGTGCTGGTTCCCCTGGTGCTGCTCCAGGCCCTGCAGGCAGAGGGCCAGAGCCTGGTCAGCCTGCTGCCTCTGGGGGTTCGCTTCCTGGAGGAGGCTGAGGCCTACTACATCATCCAGCAGGGGGGATGGGTGAGCTGGCTAACATGGGGGAGAGGGGTGAGGGGGTGGGCTGGGGAGAGGGAGAGGGTGAGGGAGAAGGCTGGGGAGAGGGACAGGGTGAGGGAGAAGGCTGGGGAGAGGGAGAAGGCTGGGGAGAGGGAGAGGGTGAGGGAGAAGGCTGGGGAGAGGGAGAAGGCTGGGGTGAGGGAGAAGGCTGGGGAGAGGGAGAGGGTGAGGGAGAAGGCTGGGGAGAGGGTGAGGGAGAAGGCTGGGGAGAGGGTGAGGGAGAAGGCTGGGGAGACGGTGAGGGAGAAGGCTGGGGAGAGGTACTGAAGGGAGACATTGGAAAGTGTGTCAGGTCAGTTCCACAACCCAGCCAGTGGTAGAGTCAGGAGAAGCTAATGATCAGGGTGTGTGATCTAGAACGACCACCAGAGGGTGACAGAGAGGTACCCAAACAGTAAAGAAGTAGAACTTATTTGGAGCTATTGGTTGTGCATCACTTAAACACAAACAAGAACACACAACATTTCACAACTCACACACACACAGAAAGTATAAACAGACTAAATTTTACTGTCTTAAAATCATAAAAATTGAGTAATTATGTAAAGAAATATTTGCCGACCGTGTTTGGGTGGATAAGCTGGTATTACTTCACTGTTGGAGTTTAGCAGTGAAATGGGCGCAGCGTATGAAAGTGTTTGTATCTGGTTTTGGATGGTGTGTTATTTCCCCCCGTGAGGACCTGAAGGCTAGAGGGCGGGTGCTGCTGTCAGATGTATGTGAGATTACGTCTGTGCGTGTAACCGGCCTATTTTGCATTGATGTCCAGTGCTGCTGTTCAGCGTGGTCTGGAAGCAGAAGTAGGTCAGCTTCATTCTTTCTGCTGGGGGAGATGAACCTTCCCCTCTCACTACGTTCTCCTCCGTGCGGGCCCTGTGTCACCCGATACCACCTGGCCCTTCAGCGGCACAGTCATTTAATCTGCCCAGGACTCCTTTACCAACCTGGCAACCCTCTGCCCTCCCAGTTCAGACCACACTGAGTGATTGGAGGGACCACCACGACCACATGCAGGGCCCGTCTGGATTGGTGTTTACTGACACACCAAGGTCACGCACACATTTTCAAATCATTCGACGCGCTGTTGCTTTGCCCTTGTCAACGACTGGAAGTGTTCCAAAAATGTCGCATGTTTCGATGTTTGAGTGGTGAATGTGACCCGGGTCTGGTTACTAGTCAATCAGAAGGGGCAGGAGTTGTGTTTTTTCATCTGCTTCGGTGAACAGTGCCCTGATGGACTTTGCTCTCCGCTGCTCTGGTGTCCAGAACTGCACACACAGAGGTGCAGCTTACTGACAGGGAGAGTTGGTCTGAACTGCATGTAAAGCAGATGAGATATCCCTTCCTCCCGCCTGAGGGACCTAACTAAGGACACATTGTCGACACTATCAGATAAACAGCTACTTTCCATGAGCTGTGTCACTGCCTGTGTACTTCCATCTTCATGTCATGCTAAGCGTGCTCCTTGTAAGGGCTGAACCTCATATTGGGGTTCTATCTGTGGGGGTCGTAGACCGGGTTCACCTCATCCCTCTGGCAGTTCATCTGATTTAATCGCTAGGGAGACGACAGGATCTGAAGCCTGACACGAGGTAGCTAGCTCAGCCTGCACGGTCGTCCTGTCAGACGCCCGCACGGTCGTCCTGTCAGACGCCCGCACGGTCGTCCTGTCAGACGCCCGCACGGTCGTCCTGTCAGACGCCCGCACGGTCGTCCTGTCAGACGCCCGCACGGTCGTCCTGTCAGACGCCCGCACGGTCGTCCTGTCAGACGCCCGCACGGTCGTCCTGTCAGACGCCCGCACGGTCGTCCTGTCAGACGCCCGCAAGGCTTAGCTGGCTGGGTTTGTGGCGTTTAGGTTAAATCGTATTTTGCGTGTGTGTGTTGCGTCACAGATGGCTCTGATGAAGGAGGTTGCAGTGTGTGTGTGTGTGTCCGGCCACGCTGACTAGGACACTCCCCCCCCCCCCCGACAGAGGGAAAAGAGAAGAGTGTGGGCCGGAAGGAGGGAGGGAGGGAGTGAGAGAGACAGAGAGAGAGTGAGGGGGAGGGGGAGAGAGAAAGAGACTCTTAGGGGGAGGGCTTCACAGGCCAGGGGGAAGTCGTAAGCAGCACTCTGTAGGTTCCAGAACTGTGCCAGCTGCCTGTGTGCACACTTCTCTCCTCCTGGCTCCTCTCTGCTCTCCTCCTCCTCTTCGCCGTCGTGCTGCTCTGGGAAGCTCTGTCCAAACGGTCGCCAGCTCAGAACAAACACAATCTAGGTAGGACTTCCTGGGGTTGGGTGGCTTGGTGTGTGCAAGTGTAATGTTTGGACAGTGAGGTATTGAAAACATCGATCATTGCCTGCGTGTGTGTGTGTGTTAGACTGCTAGTGGTTGTAGAATCAAGCCTGGACCATCGAGAACGATACTGTTGTGTAGATCTGGTTTCAGCTCGTTTGACTGTAAAGTGGAGCGTACGGAGATGAGAGGCTCGTGAACACTGCGGTTGCAACCCTACACGCATCTGGTGCGGCAGGACGGCTTGCAACGCATCCCAACAGAGAGGCAGACATGTTCCTCATTACTCCAGCTTTTTGTGGAGTAATGAGGCCCCCCACCGTGACACATCCACCGCCTGCCCTCGCTGGTGTCCTCTCTGTGTTGCGTACATGAGATCACACGGAGGGTCCTCATGTCGCCTCCACTCCACTGGCAACTACAAGACGGACGACTCATAACTGGTGTGTGTGTCTGTGTGTGTGTGCGGATGGTAACCCACTGAGGAGACGGTTTGAGAAGGACAGTGAGAGATGAGCGAGCGGGATGAGAGAGGAGGAGGATGGAGGGAGATCAGCTGGAAGTGCACGGGGCTCACTGTAGACATTGAAAACATCGGGCCTTCCACGGTCGTCGTGCTGTGGGAAGGTTATTAGTGTTCTTCCGACTTGGGTTTCCCCCTACCTATCTTCCTCTGTTCTCTCTCTCTCTCCCCCCCCCTCTCTCCCCCCCCCCCCTCTCTCTCCCCCCCCCCCTCTCTCTCTGTCTCTCTCTCTGTCTCTCTCTCTCTGCCCTTCAGAGTTGCAGTTCTGTCCTTCAGGAGAGAGACTGGTAAAACTGCTGCGTGTGTTCTGACGCAGCACTTTGCCCATGTAGGATTACAGAGATTGTCATAGCTGATGTAATACAACTCTGACTGAGGGGTGGGGGGGGGGGGGGGTTCAGCTGACCCCTCAAGGCCTTGTGACTGCTGTTGATTGCAGTCTGCCCCATCAGTCTGGGCTTCCATGTTGTGGTGTTTGTCTCTCAGACCAGACATCCCTGTTGTGTGCAGGAGTGTCCAGGAAGGTCATGTACCCTGCATCTCACTTAGGTAAAAATAAGTTTTAGTAGCCGTACTGTTTTGATATTTGGTAACCATGCTGGTTGCCTAGTGATTCATGTACCGGGCATATTTCTAAGCGAGGTTTTCAGATTACTATGGTCTGGACTGTGTCAGGGCATGTCAACATGGCCTCAGCTCTGCTGCGGGGTTACATAAGAGATATCTGCTGTGTGTGTGTGTGTGTGTGTGTGTGTGTGTGTGTGTGTGTTGGAGGCTGGGCTGTGAGCAGTACAGAAATAAACCTCAGATATAAATCCTGTCAAACCAGGGTCCAGACCGACCCACTTCTATCCCTGCTGCCGTCCGTGTTCCAGCTAGCCCGCTAGCTCTGCCTGCCAGGCCGGCCACCTCTACACCAGCTCCCTGCCGCCAACACGTCTCCCCTCACTGCTGCTTATAGGGGGTCAGATGGCTGAGCGGTTAGGGAGTCGGGCTAGTAATCAGAAGGTTGTTGGTTCGATTCCCGGCCGTGCCAAATGACGTTGTGTCCTTGGGCAAGGCACTTCACCCTACTTGCCTCGGGGGGGAATGTCCCTGTACTTACTGTAAGTCGCTCTGGATAAGAGCGTCTGCTAAATGACTAAATGTAAAATGTAATGTAACCCATCCAACCACCCAACCAGTCAGTTCATTCATCCAGCTCTCCACGCATGCCATGTTGATTCATTCAGAATGGAGGTCAGGGTTTGCTGTGGCACTGTGGGACAGAGGTAGCAAAGCAGCACAACCTATACAGCAGGACAAATGACTCTTGAAAATGATGCTTCCAGAAGGAAAGGGTCCCACCGTAGGTCTTGGATTGACCGGCTGTTTGTTTCTGACACAGCTCAAGGAGTGCACAGCCCTACAGAACAGGCAGGTTAGAGGGTGAAGTTAGTTAGAAACGGTACGACACTCACGCAAGGCTGAATCTGACTGTCGGGCCCAACAGCTGCTTCACATGAACCCTGCTGGGTACTCTACGTACCTGAGGTAATGGACCCATCTGGACCTCCCTCCCT
Source organism: Thaleichthys pacificus (assembly GCA_023658055.1). Taxonomy (NCBI): domain Eukaryota; kingdom Metazoa; phylum Chordata; class Actinopteri; order Osmeriformes; family Osmeridae; genus Thaleichthys; species Thaleichthys pacificus. Next base: position 19,320,717 of record CM042870.1, read on the forward strand.
CCCTCCCGCTCTCTCCCTCCTGCTCTCTCTTTCTCTCACTAGGAATAAACGGCGATAGTTTCATGCAGACGACGGCTAATGTGTCTTTAATCCGAAGCCTGAGAGCTCGGTCAGTACAGGACCAGCTCTCCCTAGTCTCATCTCCTCCCCACCTCTCTCACGGTGGCCCAGTGGAGTCACAGATAATCTGGATGATGGAAGGGTAATGGGATTTCCTGATCCTGGGGAAGTTCATTTGAGCCACTATAGTCTTTCAACATGAAGTTCATGGAATTTTCGCTCCCTCCGGACAGCCGTGATGGGAGGGAAGTTTGAATGGAATCAAAACCCCACTAACAGTGTCTCAGCGTACATGCTACAGAATGGGCGTTGTGCGATGCCTGAAATGTCATCGGTTGTTTAGAGGCAGTCCACCGTGCTAATTGGGAGGAGTATTGTTTGAAGGGGCCCTGAGGGGAACGCAGGAGCAATGTAGCGTTGTAGGTCAACGGCTGCCTCTCAGGGTGATGCCTTCACTACAGGCCTGGACTCTCTCTGACTCTGGGCGATGCGGGGCAGCGAGGCAGGGGCAGCGAGGCAGGCTGAGTAAGCACAGCGTGATGTCTGTGAGTCTCCCCCTTTCCTGCGGGGACATTTAGTTCCAGATTCCCTGTAAGGGTCGTATAGCTGGCTGTCATCTGACTACTGAACGTACAGACTTACAAAATAAACTGAAGGCAGTGATGTTGAATCCAGTTTACTCGTCTTAGTAGTTACTGAGTTCTAATCTTTCGCAACAGTCTAGTTCTAGCTTATCTACAGAACGCCATGTACAGTCCAGTGTTCATAGCATGTTGGCCAATCCTGTACACACACCTACGGCATGCATACAATAAGGTCTTCTATCAATGTTTTACGCTAGCTGAAGACAGGCGGTGTGTTGCCTCGGCAACCTGCAGAGCGGTAATCTGAGCCAGCCTGAGGACGGTTGGCAGGGAGACATGACATGTGGACAGTAACGGTAACTTTTGGGTGACCGCTAAATGCCACGAACCTGTGACAGACATTCAGTGGGACTCCGAGGAAGGGGATTCACCCGTTTGTAATTTGGAGGAGGAGAAGTTTAACCACTCGACCAGGATCGCCCTCCTGTCTCTTTCTGATGCAGAACTGGAGCAAAGTCTGTCCTAGATAGTTCACTAAAGAATCCTGTTCTTTCACTAGTGTTTCAGAAATAGAATCATGTCCCAGAGGGTCTGAGCACCACCTGGTGCTCAGAAAAGCACTAGCATGTTCCCGGTGTGGGTGTGTGATGGAGGCATGTTAGGGCCGTGGTATTCACCTCAGAGGACTGTGTTTCAGACACGTTCGTTATGAGACGAGCTGCGCTCCTGCTTGACATCTGAGCTGAGAGCTGCTGCCTAGGAACTCTAATAACGATGTCATGATTACACTTTTCATTCATTTGTTCTGTAGATTTGGTCATTACAACAGCGTACATGGTACAATAGACATATTATAGATAGGAATGCTTAAAACAAGAAATGTAGCAAGCTTTGCGCTTGTCGTGTGCAAATGCGCTAGGCCCATTTCCTGAGAGGTTAAACGACAACGGTTAATGACTGTGCTGTAGAACCCTGTGCTGTGGAACCCTGTGCTGTGGAACCCTGTGCTGTAGAACCCTGTGCTGTAGAACACACGCAAGCAGGAGATGGAAGAGTTATGTAAGGGGTTCCACCCTCGTTTGTCAGGAGGCAGTCTACCTTCCTCTGACTGGAATGTGTGTGTGTGTGTGTGTGTCTTGGGGGAAGGGTGGAGACCAGTAGGATACGCCTGACAACAGCCCAGCCCCTCCCAGACTGTCCTCCTGGCTCAGTGGTAGAGTCGCTCACCACGGCACAGCACTTAACAGAACTCCAGCTACACGCTTCTCACAGTGTCCTGGAAGCTAGATTACAGCAAGTTTCATTGAAGAGAATCTGTCTCCTGAACTAGACTGTACTGCTTCTCTACTGCTGTGTGCATCTCTCCAGGTAGGCCTGTTGACGAATACATTTGACATGAATGAGATGATTCTCTCGATGGTAGCTTAGCTGGTTGCTACAGATACGTTTTTAGTCTGCCAACATTCTGCTGTTAGTAATCCAAGGTCAGCTTGAATTGTACCACAATGTGCCCGGCCTGTCTTGATGTTCAGGCAGAAGCTGCCGTCACGGTTGGTAGTGTTTATCGGCAGATAAGGGCTTTTTATCTGGCCAGGTCTCCAGTACGTGATAAGGGAGATGATTGTTCTACTGAGGGCTCTAAGACACGTTCTGGAGTCTGGATCTATGCAGAGAGATAACTGACAGGCTTGGGAACGTCTGTAGGCCTAAGGTGAGTTATATATAATATACGCTAAAACATACGCCAGTGTAAGCTATAAAGAATCTAAGGTTATATCTCTCTTGTTGGCTGGTGACTCCCTGGCAGGGTTGCCATTAGGGGGATTTTGGAAATATTACCAACCTCTCCCTCTCACACACACGCACACACACACTCCAATCAGCTTACAGAGCAGATGACAGTGGATGCTGGGACATCTGCTGTAATCCTCAGCCTCTGGAATGTCCTTGTAAGGAGAATAACCTTCAGTCCCTACAGACAAAAGTGTTTTACATAGATGGATAGATAGATGGGAAATATAGGCCAGGGCTAATACCCAGCCATAAGAATGCAAAGTGGAAATCATCTGGACGTCGCATTTCAATTTGTGGCCCACAGAACAATGCGTCTTTACAGAGCTGTACGCTAGGCGCTGCGGGGGGGGGGGGGGGGCTGTGCGTGGGGGGGAAGATGGGTGCATGCTGGGCGATCTGGTGCTGTTCTCTCCACAGCGGTTCTCCTCCACAACTGTTCTCTCCTGTCACATCCACTCTCTGTCCTTGGTGCCCTGCTGTCTCTCTCTCCCTCTCTGCTTGTGAACACACACACACACACACACACACACACACACCCCCGCCCTGCTCCCTGCGTGAACGCAGTATGTGCCCTTCAGGCGGCGAACATGTTCCGAACTGTTAGACACGCACCACAGCCCACCAGGGGAGCCCAGGATAACCCCATCTGTCTGGACCGATATCAGTCTAGACCAGCCTGGCCAGTCCATGCCCTGGGCTCTGTCCAAGCCTAGCCTGGCTCTCTGCCCTGGCTCCTGGCTTGTTCAGGAGTTCAGCAGGAAGTCCTCCCCAGACCAGCCGGGAGAGGCTGCCAGAGGCTAGCAGAGCCGAAGCCCTGGAGCAGCGCACCAGCCCCTGCACGCCCCAGGGGCTTGGCTAGTCATAGCACATCTCTTAGTCACTGCAGCTCATTGTTTGTTCTCTGCTCAGACTCCCTCTCTCACCTATACCAGAAATAGCCCCACTCTCTCTTTTCCAACCCGCATGCATAGTCGTCGTACTGCAGTGGGTGTAGCTGCTGTAACGGCGTAAAGGCCTCAGCGGTGCCAGGAGAGAGTTCCTGATCCGCCGTTTGTAGCTCACGCCACTAGGTGGCGTGCAAGCCTGTCTGAGTCCCTCACCGTGCGTGTTGATCTGGATATAGCGTGCATGCCTGCCATGCCGAACAGCCTCGTTCCCCTGGTAGAGTTAATGATGTCATAATGTCACATCAGGCTATGTTATTGGCCGCTTTTCCCGATGACCCATGTTTGGGTAGAGGCAGTGTGGCATGATGCAATGTTAAGTTATACGTTTGAACCCTACGGCTGATAAACAACAGCCTTGATTTAAACTGGGAGTGAGGACTCTATCTACAGCAGGTCATCACAATCCAAATAATTGATAGACCTGTGAATTATTGATCCACATTGCCTCAAAGTAGCTTTAAAGCTGCTATACGTAGACTTTATCATGCTGTGGATTGTCCCCCAGTGCACTGATGTCTGATAATGATCTAAGACAAAGAGCACAGTGTGGTAAACCCTGATTTATGTAAGTGGAGCCATGAGTCCTTTTATTGTGTTTGCCTTGACTAACTGTAAACAAATCTTCCTGTTGCAAATAAAAGGAACCGTTCGCTAGTCTTTCACCCGAAATGTGGAACTTGTGGTCGACTGACTTTCTGAGAACGTCAAATGTGCTGTGGTTGTGATGACTCACTTCAGGAGAGAGGGCTTGCAGCCACAGCTTGCAGTTGTCACCCAGAGCTAGCTAGCTAGCTAGTCTTGATGTGCTGGTCTGGGCGTTTTCTGTAAGCCTGTCAGAAAATGAAACAGAGTCTTGGAATATGAAGGTACTTTCAGTGTTACACTCCTGACATTGTTCTGTGGGATATCTTTTTCCAGGGGAATTTTAAAAAACAAAGTGGGTTAGCTAACCCTAACCCTTTTTTCATTTGCATGTTTTCATGTTCCTCTTTCCAGCTGAAAGAAAGTTCAGACAAAGACCAACACATTTAGATGCCGTCACGGTCCTTGGCTGCCATTGTGAAAGGTTGAGGCAGGTGTTGCATCAGGGCTTCCTTTGAGAGGCGACGGTATCATGGTAAACTGACACGTGCACCTTTCTCTGTCCTCTCTCTCTCTCCTCTCTCCCCCCTGCCCCTCCCTCCTCCAGGGTACAGTGTTTAGCCTGGAGGACGAGGAGGAACAGGGCGTGATCATCGCCGAGGACAGCAACGACATCTACATCCTGTCTGGGGAGCAGCTTCCTGGCCAGCTGAGTCCGCCCGCGTCGCTGCTGGCCGCTGGAGACAGCAGTGAGCCCTGCTCCTGGCAGACGGAGAGCTTGCCCGTGTCCCTAGCAGGCCACGAGTCCTGGGCACAGGTACGCCGCTCACAGCCACGCCCCTCACAGCCACGCCCCTCACAGCCACGCCCCTCACAGCCACGCCCCTCACAGCCACGCCCCTCACAGCCACGCCCCTCACAGCCACGCCCCTCACAGCCACGCCCCTCACAGCCACGCCCCTCACAGCCACGCCTCTCACAGCCATGGGGTTCGGCCCCTCTCTAAGGCACGCTGTCGGCCTCTAATGATGTTGTTGAATCAGAAAGATAGAGTGGACACTGTAGTCAACCTCTTTCTATGTCACTTGGGATAAAAGCGTCTGCTAAAAATGAATGTTATAATGTAGGCAGTGTGTGCATATGATTTCCAATCTATCCAATTCCAATCAGTCCATTCCAATTCCCTCAGGTGGGTATGATGGACCACCCTGAAGACGTGAAGAGCCTGGACAGCATCGAGGGCGTGGCCTTGGCGGAGGAACGCAGCGAGAACAACTCCTCCAACTCTGACATCGTCCACGTGGAGCGCGAGGAGGCGGAGCTCCTGGAGGGGGGCGGGGTGGAGGAGAGCATGATGAGCGTGCTCGGGACCGACAGCGAGCTGGCCGAGCTGAGGGCCGAGTTCAGGGACGTGTCGCCGTCACCGCCGCCGCCGCACGCTCCGGAAACCGAGGAAACAGGCCCGTCGTCCCTGGTGTCCCTCGAGGAGCCCGTCGTCATAGAGACGCCCCTGAGTCTGACGGACGCCGTGCCATCTGTCGCCGCCGTGCCGGCACAGCCTCCGGCCCCCGCTGAGGAGGCCCAGATCGCCGCCCCGATTCTGGAGGCCCAACCTGAGGCTGTCCCAGCCCCGGTGGAGGCTGCGCCCCCATCCCCGGCCAAGGCCCCCCCTACCCCGCCTCCCCCAGCACCTGCAGAACCAGACCTCTCAGCTCCTCCTGAGGCCACTGCTGCCCCAGACCCGCCCCAGCCCGAAGCCCCGCCCCCGGCAGAGACCGTACCGGAACCGGTGGCTGCCCCCCTCCTGGCCGCGCCCCCCGCCCAGAACCCCCCCGAGACCCCGACGCAGGAGCCCCCCGCGCAGACGGAACCGGAGCCAGACTCTGGAGAGCTCCCCGTGCTGCTGTACGGCGGCGCAGCCCTGGTGGCCATCGCTGCCGTGGTCGCCTACACGGCCCTGACGTACCGGAGGAAGTAGCCGGGCCGCCCCTGGGTCCTAAACCAACACATGTTCATGCCTCACAACAGGCTGGAGGCCTGTACACACCTCTCAGACTAGGAGTGGTGAACTAGGATCAGCCGTGCCTTTAGAAGAAGAGGGTGCGTGACGAGGCTAGAAGCTGATCCTAGATCAGCGTTCCTCCTCTAAGATGCTCTGTCGGGACCCAGGGCTGCTGTGTGCCTAGTCAGGTGAATGGGGGGGAAACACGTCTCTCTCTGGTTCTCCGCTTCCTGTTCGTGTTGTTTTGCTCCAACTTGGCTCCAACGCATCTCTCCGACCGGAACGGACATTGTATCTATGAGTCATCATTTTTTTTCCCTTTCACTCTCATTTGGCCTATCTGTTGTTTGTGGGGTTTTTGTTTGTGTGGGAGAGGGGGGGTGGGAGAGGGGGGTGGGAGAGGGGGGTGGGAGAGGGGGGTGGGGGAGGGGGGTGGTGGTGGTATGCTGCCATGTGAACGAGCCCACTAGTGAGGTGTAATTTCCTACTCACTCTAAGCTGCAGCTTGGCTAGGATATCTCTCTGTTCTCATGCGCTCTGTGTCTGAGGCCCAGTGGGTCCGGGTGCGGTTTTAGTCTCTTACAAAAAAAATCATGTTTCAGAGAAAAGAACCAACTCATACGCAGTATTCCTATGTCTAAGAACCGTTAATATCATGGATGTTTCGCCCGTGAGGAGCAACTGTTATTTTGTTTTTAGAATTAGAAATCCTTTGAATACCACATGTACTTATCCCTGATGTGCCTGGTATTTAAATCAATTATTTTGTTAGTATTTCGATGTATTTGAGCCCCTTGTGGATAACCAGATTGTTGACACGGCACTTGACATCACTATAAAATGTGAAGCAGATGTTTTAGTTCTCGTTTGTTTTGTGCATCTTTAAAGTGACATTAAACATTTCGGCTAAAGTGCGAGCATGAAAATACTGTATACTACGAAGCGATGCTTTCAAAGCCGTTAAGAGGCAGACCCAAAAGATCTTTAAGTACCTCCATGTTCAGTAATCGCGAGGATTCTTGGCTATGTCCCGGTAGGACTTGTTGGTTTCTTGCGTATCCCAGTGCTGTCTCCTGAGATGGTGTAGCTGTGAGGTAGTGAAAGGGACTGTTGAGAGGCGTGCTCCGAGGATAAGAGCTATGATGGTCAGTCACAGCTGAAGGGAAATGCACCCCCTGTTTTTAATTAATCCTCAGTCATATTTTTGGTTTTGTGATGACTGTCAAAAAGGTGAATGTACTTGTGAGTTTCATTCACCAATCCCGAGAAAAATGTATGTTTAGAGTATCTGGTGTAGAGCTGTGTATCTGGTGTAGAGCTGTGCATGTGACTTGTCCTCAAGTGAAAACGATGTAAACCACTCTTAACAAATAGCCAGCATACACGCAGCACCATGGTTAAGACTTTTCCTGGTACTGTGCTGTGTTGTCAGGGAATGACTGCTTCAAGACTTGCTCCTTCTCTCTCCTTCTCCATCTCTCCTCTCTCCTTCTCCATCTCCCCTCTCTCCTTCTCCATCTCCCCTCTCTCCTTCTCCATCTCTCCATCTCCATCTCTCCTTCTCCATCTCCCCTCTCTCCTTCTCCCCTCTCTCCCTCTCCATCTCCCCTCTCTCCTTCTCCATCTCCCCTCTCTCCATCTCCCCTCTCTCCTTCTCCCCTCTCTCCATCTCCCCTCTCTCTCTCTTTCTCTGGAGAGAGACTATCTTGTGTTCCCAGCTCTCCAGACGTATCCCATTTCACTCACCTCCAAGGGGCTACCCCTCGCCTGACTGTCACGCTACCCCATTCATGTTTGCTGTGGCCAGGCTATGCAAGCACCTTCTAGCCCCCCTGCTGAGCCAGACTCCGTAAACGTACCTCTTCTCAGCCTGTCGACCCACCTAACACTGCCTTGCTATTCCTCTCAACCTGTACAAACACAAGCAGCCACTCCACTGCTGGTTCCTGGTCTTCAGTAGATGCAAGTCTTTTCCTCAAGACCAGACCTCACATCCGTTTATGCAGTGCTACAACTTCAAAGATTCAAATAGTTTTCCGTTTGGATTTTCTCATACCTGAAGAGTTGAGTTCTTTCACATTCAATCTCAGTCCGTTTTGATTCACTGTGTGACGAAGACAGGCTTGTTTAGGAGTGAAGCGTCCAACATCAGCCCCTGTCACTGACAATCAACAAACAGCTGTCCAGATCATGCTCTCTTTAACAATGTGAATCCAAAAACATCTATATACTAGTCCTCAGGTATGCAGAGAAGACAACTATTAATTTTCTACAGTAATATTTTACCTGTAAGCCACAGGAATGATATCTTCGGGCCATCTTTTGATGCCAGGTTGTGAATGTCTTTGGCCTAAAGTAATAACTTTCAGCTGAAGAGTTTTGTCACCTTTTACTGAACTCGAAGTTGCTGCTAAGCAGGCCTGTATAAAGTATCTGCTAATATTTGGGGTATGCTTGATTTATTTTTGCAGTGTAGAGTAAACAATGGAAGAAGTACCTACACAGAGATTAATCAAACAGACCTCAAATACTTTAACAGATCGGGCTCATGATTCATTTCAATCAGGTTACTGCTTAGACAAGAAACACACCTGCTTAAGGCTTCTGGGTGAACTAAGCTCTATGGGTCACAAAGGAATAGATGGGTTTTCAGCCATAATGGTTATAAACTGTTGCTTTTTCCATTGACAAGTAAAAGGAAGCTTTCATATCTCAAGTGTTGTAAACTGACACGTATTAATCTGAAATGTACAAAATGGAAACAGTTTGGGTTTCTAATTCTCTCAGTATCAATATTGAATTGATGGATTTGAACTGAATGGCTCTCTGAAGCCCCAACATGGCACTTTGTAAGACATTTCCTAAATGTACAGTTTGAGACCAGAATAAATCAATAATTTAAACATTGGGTGTTTGTGATTTGTAATGAATAGACAAGCTACCATCTACATCAAACCATCTTATCAAAATTACAAACTGTACATGTAAAGTTACGTGCATTATTCTGTAATTTTCAGATTTATTTTTACACCGTACATGACAATGGCACTAAGAAAAACATATGAAAATAGTCAAACAAATAAATTATAGTATAAGAAAAAAAAACTTACTCTTAAAAATAAAGAACTTCATAGTCAAATAATGCTATCATATGGTCTACCAAGGTCATTCATGGCTTCAACTGTTTTTACATTTTTAAGCAGTGCCTACATTCACCAGAAAGCCCTTTAAATGGGACTTAACGTCAGCTAACAGACAGAATTCAAGTTGATCCGACACGTTCCAACGGTCCCTGCGAAGGTTCTAGAATCATGTTGCGATACTAGAATTCTAGAAACTGAACAATTCTAGGGTGTTTTAGAATCGCTTGTGCTCCCAGTTCCGGTTCCATTTTTCAGAAATCACCTGGACCCGAAGTATTCCAGAGTGGTGGAGAACAGGTCACGCAGCAGGCCAGGAGCCTTCTCACAAACACCCTTGACCAGCGTGAGGGCCAGGGCCATGATCACCCTCTCCCTGGGCAGGTGGTCCAGCAGAGAGTACAGACCCTGGCTTATGACCCAGTCCACCTCCACAGTCATGTGGTTCTTCCAGGACTGGAGATGGAGAACAGAGAACCACAGCCGGGGTTATCGCTACATAGACACAGATATGAAACAGAACCATGACCAGTTGTTGAGGTTAAATTACACGTTTTTCTAAGGTTTAAAGAAGTTGTGTGGGTCTCAATGAGTAACAATTAATTTTATTGTTACAGATACAAAATAAGAGACTATAATATAAAATAATCAAATAAATGAATTTAAGATTGAATCAAATCTAAAATATATTTATCTTTACGGTATGACGTCTGAAGACTCACCCATAATGAGGAGGTCTGTAGCTTCTTAGTGAGGTTCTCCGTGGCCTTGGCAACCACTCTCTGCTCCAGCTGGTGAGCTATGTGGATCAGATCCGCGGCCACGTCTCTCACTCCCTGAACCTCATCAACTTCAAAACAAAACCCATCCATTCTCAGGAGGTTCCCCCTAAAATTCACTGCGATAATTTCACCGACTCGGAGTCACCCGACTTTCAAGCACTGGGAATCTTACAGAATTATCCATGAACTGAATATCGAATACGAGCTCTACTCTACGTGCCCCACACCAAACCCCAATAGGCCTACAGCACTTTGCTAAAACTGAGTTAGTGAGATTTACGTTAGCAATCGGTTAAGTCTGCTCGACAGAACGAGTCATTGTTTAAAATGCATCATGACAACTTTTCCTGGTGAAAATCCGATATACAAGTTGTATTTTGGCTATCTACTAACTTACATTGTTTAAAAGTAAAACAGACAAACCCACCATGTCTATTCAGATCAGCTTGGGGTTGGAGATCATCGATCAAGTCTCTAATGCTGCTGCTGAAATGACCATCCGTCTGAAGCTCCCCGTCATCGTGGGAGCCGTTTCCCGGTGAGTTACAGTTTATGTCCGGGGTGATCTTCAGATCTCGGGACAGAGAATCAAGCTCTCTCTGACATTCTTCGTTGTTGAAGCCCTGTTGCTGAAGGAAGGTCAGAATGACCAGGGGAGTGTTGTTAAGCACACGGACCACGTTGTTGTCGCAGCCGGTGTCCATCGCGGTCATTCTACTCTACCTTTCACAGAAGAGCTGAAATCCGCGAGAAAAATAATGCACTTAGTTAGCAAGTTCCTTCATAGATGGGCCCGACGCAAATATTTAGATCGAACTACACGAACTAACGGCAATCAAACGGTAACGTTGCCCGGTAAAATGTTCATTAATCCAAAATTCCAGGACGCGCCAAAACAATCAAGCTAGCTCAGAGCTAGCGGATTAAATGGATATCCATATTTGAGAATAAAAATACAAAAATAAAAGTTGTACAACTTTGTTTACTCACCGTCGTTGTTTTAGAACGGACGCGAGCTAGAGAGAACACAACTCGTTGAACGATGATGCAAACGAAACATAACACGAAAAACCTCACAGCCGCAGTCGTAGTTTACATAATTTCCCCACCCACTACTACACAGAATAGGGTAGAATTAGCCAATCAGCTAGCTACGCATTTGAATACAGAAACGACTCTGAATCCCAGAATGTCAACCTCACCTAAACCACAATCGTTGTGTGATGATGATAAAAGCGTCTGCTAAATGAATAAATGATGACTTGTGGATTTAGAAAACCCTACGGTGCTCGCATCAGATAATAAACGGCTTGCAGTTAGATTCCTCTAGATTAGAATGTGTTGTAACGGACCTGTTGCTTGCATGCAAATTGCAAAAAACTGGATCGTTTATAAAACGTGCGTCTTCAACGGAATTCTCTTCATCGCTGACATGAATGACAAAAGCACAGGGCAGACTTATTCAATGAAGAAAAAAAACTAGAAAAAAAAAGAAAAACAAGTTGTACCCTGCTTCTGTCGCCTCAGATAAGCGCGTGTGGAAAGCCCCGTCTACTGTTCCGTGCTGTGGTGAACCATTGAAATGTGGTACAAGGTGAACACAAAAAATGTGGTTTATGCAAGTTAAATGTCTCAGAAGCCAAGTAAGTCATACAGAGATAACTGACTATAAAACATGTTAAAAGTTTATTTACATTGAAACAAAATAAAAACCATTGAATTTACTCATCTGAAATTGCATTCACTGGTATCTGTAACTGGTCTCAATGATACTAAGAACCCTCTTTCAAGACTCAGAAGTGCGCCACAATGAATCACTTTTCAGATAAAGTAGACCATGAACTTGGAAATTTCATCGTCTTAGTATATGACAAAATAACACCATGTCTACGACCTTTGACCTCGAGTCAGTTATCATCTTTGGAGGTCTGCTTCCTTCCTAGGGAACTAGCATGCGATGATGGCCACTCAAACTCCATTGCTGGGGCATCCAAAGCTGATGGATCGTGAAGCAGTTCTCCCCACCAGCCTACGCCCAGATCTGGGCAAGGACCCAGCCTTCCCCAGCTGCTCTAGCCCAGAAGGAAGGGCCGTCTTTGGGGACAAGGCTGCCAAACGAGCCTCCTGGAGTGCCCTGTGGAGGACGAGGAGATGGACAAACTATTTAGTCCATTTAATATGTAAAAAAATTAAATAAAACCCAAAAAGAACGTTTTATTGACTAACCTGGAAACACATGCAAGTCAGTTATCATTGTCAGTATACAAATGAGCATTGTTCATCAACTGAATGAGATTCGAACTTGATTAGGAAATTGCACCCTTGTGTACAATCTGCCAATATAGTCAACCAAACAACATATACATCCCAATCCTTCATCCCTCCCCCTCAGGGTCAGCTCCAAGAAATGCCCCCCTTACCTTTCCAACATGGCCGTCCTGAACTTCTCCTCATTGAGCTCCAGGCGGAGCTGAGCGGCCAGCTTGCCCGCCCTCTCCTTCCTCAGGACGGGGTGGCGACACAGCGCCGAGGCAGACGGCCGCTTGGAAGGCTCAGGGTCCAGCAGCGCCTGGCGGGAGGGAAGACACCTTGATCCACTATGCATTATTACGTTACACTCAGGCTACAAACCGTTACGTATGAAATGTATAAAGTTGCGAATCATTTTTTCAATTTCTTAACGCCGTTTCACAGACGCTTTGAGCCTGTGAAATGTAATCAGACGTGATTGTACGTGGTCCTCGTGTAACATGGTTAGTCTAGTAGCCTAGAAAGAGTCTGCTGGCAGTTGAAGGTCTAGCAGGAATCACAAACCTCACGAGACCTAAAGTGCACCACTTACGCCCAGAGTGCGAATTATACAATGACAAATCGGGGGGGGTCAACTTCTCCAAAGGGATATATAAATGTATCGACCCCCCCGACCTGTTGTTTTTACCTCTTTTGGGGGGGTCCAAGTATTAATTAGGGGGGACAAACCCCCCCCCCCCCCATAATTCGAACCCTGCTTACGCCTCTAGCACACCAGTCGGTGTGGGTTCTAATGTCCATGTTACACTTGTACCTGAACCAGGCCTCTGAAGGCCTCCGACAGCTCCTGGGTGAGGCAGGGCAGTTCAGCCTGCCTCAGGTGGTGCCATTGCTCTCCGTTCTGAGGCAGCGGAGGCGCCCCTGCGGCAAGCAGCACCGTGAGGCCCAGGGAAAAGATGTCTGCCTTTGGGAGGTGGCTGTAGTCCTGAACAACCGAAAAATAGTTTTAGTTTAGATGCCTAGAGCACATGATATACTCCGTCAGTGTGGTTAGGATACACCGATGCGTACCAACTGACTCATTCATTTTCTGCAGGGGCATAGACTTCCTTTTTGAGAACAGCAAATCTTGTTACCCTCACTTTTTACTAAGAAGACAACAGCTACATCCTCAGTTATAAACAGCTGTCCCACCCACATTTGAAAACAAACCTTTGCCCCTGATTTTTCACATAGTTGAAAAGAAAGTTGTTGTGGTTTACCTCATGAAGAACCTCACTGGCCAGGAAGCGACTGTCTCCCTCCTCCACCTGCACACTCCTGATGGAGGTCACATGACCCAGGTCACCTACACACAAACCAGAGGTCAGCAGCCCGTCAGTCGTTCCTGCACATCTACATCTCAGCCTCTGCTGATGGGCCCCATCATCAGCAAGGGTGTAACCATGGTTTACACATTGGGGGGGGTCCAAATGAATACCCTTCCCCATAATTTGTTGTTGTTGTGCATTGCCTACTACTCTATATTTATATATGAAAATTCGCACCTTTAGAACATAGTTTCGAGGACTACATTGACCATTTGAATTCACATCTAAAGGAATAGTTTTCTCTGAGACAGTGACAGCCCCTTTGCTTACACATTTAGCTCAGCGTCAGGTGACTTACTGTCTGAAAAGAAAAACGTGTATGCTTGGCTGCTGGTCCAGTTTCTCCGCTTTTTAGGTAACCTCAAATCCTCCATTACTCTACCTCCTCTCCAACAAGTTAACTAACCTTACTTTCTTTGCTCTCAACTGACTGACGAAAAAGTGTTAGGTAACCATGACAATGCAAGGTGGATTCAAACTAAATCACACAAGTGTACAATTAGGAGGGGGGATTCACACACTTATGTTTTTCTTAACAAACAGAAATAAATTGAACATAAATAAGACATAACAAGAGACTGATCCATTGACAAGGGTTCATAAAAAGGAGCACATATATTTTACATATTTTCTGCTGTATATTGGGGGGGACAGATTGGTATTTTCTCAGTATTGGGGGGGACACAACCTCCCCAAAGAATGTGTGGTTACGCCCTTGAACATCAGTCTCCAAACGTTAGCAGAGGGCAGCTATTAGATCATTATCAAGCTAATTTGCTGAGGGAAACATTGACCTAAAACATAATCACATTTCCTACAAAATGATCTTCCAGGCAGTTGACCAAGTCCAACAGTACACACTTAACCTCAGCTGCTGAGGGAAACCTGCATACACTTTAGGTCTGTACAAGGTATTGCAGTGTTTACCAATCTTATAGACTACCCCAGTTGGTATGCCTTCATCCTCATCATCCCCCCTCATCCTCACTCTCAGCCTCTCCCCCTGCACTGGAGCTGGGCGGCTGGCAGATGAAGATGTTACCTGCAAGGCCCCAGAGGAAGAGGAGGTAAGAGGAAACGTAGCAGCCAGAGGTGTAGGTTTGTGTTCAAATGTGGGTGGAACAGCTTTTTGGAAGTGGCCGTTAAATGTAATTTTCTAAATAAAAAGTGTGTGTGTGGGGGGGGGGGGGAGGGGGGGGGGGACTGATTTGCTGTTGTCTTGACCATTGCTATGGATAATAACACCATATAATCAACAAGTATCATAAAACCTATGCCCCTGGTTCTTTCCACCATAACAACTTGGGCCTCCTGTTCAGAGTTCCTGGGGATAAGTGTGACAAAAGCAGCTCCAAATAGTGTGTGGTTAAAACGACAGAAGAGAGCCTAACTGGGTTTGATGTCCAGGTGCACCAGCCCAGTGCTGTGGATGTACTTGAGCCCCATGGACACCTGGAGAAGCAGGTCCCTTAGCTCAGGCTCTGTGAACATCTCTCCCTGGACCTCCTTCTGCACGATCACGTCATGGAGACTCCCACCTGCGGGGCAAGCCAGGAAGACAGAACAACCTGAACAGGCAGATGTAGGTGGGACATGAAACCAACACCACTGTCTCGTACACATCATCCAGCCCAGCTACCTGGGTTGACCTCTGTTGGTAGAGGTGTAAAATACAAAGATTGTTGATTAATTCGAGGATTAAATCGCCTGACCAAGCATTTGTCACCCAACGTTTGGTTCCCTTACTCGCTGAACTTGAACGACCTCAACTCACCATCGCAGTACTCGTTCTGTATGATCATGTGATCGTCCTCCGCCCAGGCGGAGTAGTAACGGACGACGTGCGGGTGGTGTCCGAGAACAGCGTGGGCATACACCTCCTTCAGAGCCAGCTGTCTGGAGGAGAAACCGAACACCACTCAGAGCCCACTGAATAGCCTATCACAGCCATGTGGCGGGAAGTGCTTGCGCATTCATTTAAAACACATTTTTCCCCCTTTTAAAAGGTGGTTAAGAAATGAACAAGCTTAATATACAAATTGGTTGTGTGCCTGTAAATAGCCTGAAATAATGTACTCAATCGTGGGTGATATTAGTGTGTTTGACTCACTCGCTGGCCGAGCCCGCGAGCGGCTGACGGGATCGCTTGATTGCGTACAAGCATCCATCCAGCCTCTTCACGCATTTAAACACCGTTCCAAACTCCCCCGCGCCGATACGCCCCAACTCCAGGAATTCGCTCTCATATCTAGACAGCATGAAGGCCTCCACGGCCCGTCTCTGTGGACAGACGGAAAGACGGATGGAAACTGCTGTGTGTGGAGAGCACGTGCGTACTTTCCCTTGCGCAGTCATGATCAGTAAAGAGAGCAGAAGGATATTTATAGGAGGACTGAGATAGACGCGCAAAATATAAAACAGATGGGATGGCTAGAATACAAAGACAGGAAATGAGCCAGTGAATCACTAAGTGCTGGAAAAAAACACTGCCCGGAGAGATACAAAAAGTGGAGGCGGAGCAGAGACGACAGCAACTCGTGCATCATAAATCATTAACGGAAGCCGTTCAGATGAAAATAAGTAGCCTACCTTTGGCGGTAGAAATGCTTCGTCATCCTCTTCAGATGACGCCAGGCTGTTCTTTATTCTGAGAGACGACAGTTGTCACCAGAACCAGTTACTCATGATACAATGAGCCAAGGCCGTAGCCATGGCGTCAACATATATATATTATGATTACGGCCCTGCAATGAGCACACGGCCATGATTGCAGGAATCGTTGCACGGATGTTGGGAAAGTAGTGTAGCTTTGACAACGACCTTCCTCAAGCCCCCATTAGGGGGCCCAATACACCTGTCAGTCACACAGCAAACAATCTACATATGAGTCGGAAAATCTTGTTTTTAGATTTTAAATGTAGCCTAGTTGAGCTAGTTTCTAGGCCTAAAAAAAAGACTTTTCTAGTGACTTAAATTATTAAAGAAATGTCATCAAGGGATATTGTCTTCTGCTAAATCTAGCTGCACTGCAGCTAGATTTAGCCTACTGGTTTTAAGCACGCTCAAAACTAATATTTTTGCACTTCAATTAGATAGGGCATTTTTGCAGTGCAGGACATTGATGTCCACTTTCAACCCCAAGTCCCTGCAGTATCAAACCGGAGCACCTGTGCCTGTAGTTGTAGTCATCCTCCTCTTCGTCATTCAGTCGGTTCTTCCTCTTGTTGTTACAGCTGTTCCTGGAGACCGTGTCAGGGGTGAACGGGTTCACGTTAACCGATGGTATACGGTCGGGGTCAGTCAAAGAGGCGAAATGTAGTGCTCTCTGGCCGCGGCAGGCCTTGGTGCTGGAGTAGGGAAGGACGCTCTTGGTCAGCAGGCTCTGGAGGGGGCGAGGGGGTCAATATGGTTGATTTAGGAATTCACTCAAATTGTGAGAGGGCCCGTGGAATGCAAAATATATGAAGGTGATTCAGATTATAATGAACGAAGTTGACCATCAGTGACTAATAGGCCTACGGTAGGCCGCCTACCTTAGGAGTGCTGGGGGAGTCACAGAGCCGAAGCTTCCTCCATGCGGCATATGGTATTGGGGTGGTGGACATAGCGATGCCCCTTCGATGACGTGTCGCCTTGGGAGTCCGACATGGGTCTCGAGGACTCAGGATCTGAGGAGCTCGTGGGAACCAGTCATCTGAACTGCTGTCGCTGCTCCCATCCTCGCCACAGCTTGAGAAGTCGAGCTTTTGCACCGCTCTCTCAATCAACTCCATCCCCAGACTCGTAACGACAGGAACGTTTTTAAACATTTCAAATGCGACGTTTTAATTGAACATTTTCCATTTCATTCAAGTTCACTCCCTTACTCTGCACGAGCACATGGGTGCCAGATACAACCTTTGCAAAACACACGTTCCACGATGACAAACAACCAATGTCACATTCTAATTTAACTAACTAACACGAAATAGTGTAGGCCCTATAAGTAATTTACCTTCTCACGGTCTTTGCCTTTCCAGAATAACCTACCAGCACCACGCTCAAATTTCGAGTAAATTCCGAGTATGTAAATGAGCAGTGTTAAGGTTTGCCTCTTTATCAAATCCTGCAGGCTATATCTAATTGGCTCGAAGTTTGTTGGGTTTGTTTGTCAGCTCATTACACACCTGCCACAGTTACAGTAAGAATGCACTATTCGTCGTTTAGAAATAGTGATAATGGCAAGAAAGTTGTCGTAGCTGCGACACTTGCTAGTTGATTAGCATACTAAACACAACTTGCATTGCCTGAGTTAATAAAAAGTATTTATTGAAAGACAGCGGTCAGCAAACATGCTGATAAATGCCGCTTGACAAAACATAAACCACGTGAGCGGAAGTGTTTGACATCATCAAACACCGAGCCGTTCGGTGAAGCGGACAGGTTGGAGCGGGTTGTTCAGGCGTAGCTATGTTCTCCGTGCTACAAATACCAAGAACCCCGTGGAGAGAACAGGGTGAAAGCCGTGGTCGGTAATTAAGTCAGTCGGTTATTTTGTCTTGGAGGGTGTGGAAGAAATTTGCTCCCGGACTTGTGTTGTTTTTTTCCGTTCTGGCACAGCAGCATCATGGTTGAGCAATCGGACCGCGCTCCGCTCCTGGACTGGGAGGAGATCCAACCGGGCGAACCGCCCCAGGCGGTACCGTCAACCGTACCAGTGAAGGAAAATGCATCTGAGACATGTACACCAGATTGGCGGGCACCGGGCAGCGTCGTGCCGGGCATCGAGACCACCGTAATTTCTGGCGATTTGGCAAGTGCAGTTGTGAACAGCGTGGACTTGAGAATACCAGAGTATTGTGGACCGGGGTGGGATGTTTCAAGTCCCACAGAGTCTAACCATATGTTCCCGGGAATATCAGTAAAAAACTGTTTAACGGAATGGGAGGAGAAGGACCAGATTGTGGCTGTGTTTGTGGTCACCTTTGACACCAGATCAGGTGAGTCATATAAAGAGCAACACTTGGGTAGGAGTGCGACACCGTAGATGACGTTGCAAGAAAATAGTTCGTATTTGCTATGCAACTCCAGGTCCGGCTATCTCGCAGCACTATTCAAATAAAAGGCCACAGCAGCACAAAGGCAGAAACAGGGTGAGTTATTCAATAGCAAGGATCCTGGAAAGGTGCAATTCTTATAAAACGCATTGGAAGATTTTTCACTTTCTCATGTTTACAGTTAAAAACACAAGCTAGTCTGATCAAGTTCACCATGAACGCAGGTTTACCCAAAACACAAACATAGATTTCATAAGGCTTTCTTCTTGTTTGAAACTGTAAAAGGAGAAAGTGAGAAGAGAGAGATCCTTCGCATTAACTTATGTTGCTGACTTTCACCACTTCCCTTTTGCCTGACTGTGAGAGATGAACATAGGGAAGGGAAGAAGACCTCCTTAGGGGGGGGGGGAAAAACCCAGATTTTTATTTTGTTTGAGTTTTGGGGCCTTTTCCAGCTTTTATTGATAGAGACAGGAAAAGCAGAGAGAGAGAAAGAGAGGGGGGGAGGGGAGACTTGCAGGAAATGGCCTGGGTCAGAATTGAACCCGGGTCCCTGTCACAGCCTCAGTGGTATGCTCTTCCTCTTGTTGTTAGAGAGAACAGCACGGTCTGTGTGTGTGCTTTAGGGAACATGGTGGAATGGTGTCTGCCTCAAGACGTGGATCTGGAGGGCGTGGAGTTCAAGTCCATGGCCAGCGGCTCACACCGGATCGCCAACGACTTCATGTAAGGTGCACATGCACGCATCCAGACACACCTCACTGTACAGTGAGGGGTACAGTGAGAGATGCACACAGTATCATCACTAGAATCCGGCCACGATCACCAGAATGTGTCATCTTTTTTGGTGTTTGCACCCCAGATATTTCCGTAAAGGACGCTATTTCGGCCTGGCCTGTTTTGCCAACATGCCCGTAGAGAGTGAGCTGGAGAGAGGGGCGAGGATGAAGTCTGTGGGCATCCTGTCCCCTTCCTACACGCTGCTGTACCGCTACATGCACTTCCTGGAGAACCAGGTGAGGTGAGTACCTGTCTGTCTGACCGCACCTCGTTTCTCTTTGGGACCTTCTTTCTTGTGTCCATCCCCATTGTCATCTCTCCGCAGGGGCCTGGGTTCGAATCCAGCCTGGGCCCCTTTGCTGCATGTCTTCCCTTCTCGATCTCTATCTCTCTCGATCTCTCTCTCGATCTCTCTCTCTCTCTCGATCTCTCTCTCGATCTCTCTCTCTCTCTCGATCTCTCTCTCTCTCTCTCGATCTCTCTCCTGGACCTTTCATGTCACACACAAATAACGTCCCAATGAAGCATAAAAATGCCCCAAAAAGATTAATTAAAAGAAGAGTCTGTCTTGTTGTAGGCAGGGGTCTACAGTAGCGCAAAGAAGTGTTTACAGAATTAAATTGGCATCAAGATCATTCCCCAGGCTCCTGGGTGTAGTGTCTGAAAACACTCTGTTCCAGCTGGTGTTTATCTTGGAATGATCCTCAACAGATCACAGAGAGATATGATCAATAGTTTCATCTGTTATCCCCAGAGTTGGATGGTGCGGTATGATGATCTCACTCTGGCCCAAACATGTCTCCCAGCCAGGCTTCTCCTGGGGCTGTCAGTCATTCTCAGATGTTACACATCATCTCCCCGCCCCCCCCGCCCCCCCCAGGCAAATATATTTAACAGCAGCATCAGCTTAAATTAAAAAAAGAAGCTGTCTCACCCACATTTGAAAACAAACCTAGGCCCAGGCTCCTACAGTAGCTATAGCTGTTCCCATTTTAAACCATCAGAACTCCAAGGTACAGAGAACCACTGAGAAACTGCCTTCGCTAGTTTTAAAACCGTACTTTGTGTTTGTCAGACACCAGCTGAAGTGCCCAGGCCAGTACTTCCCCCTGGAGGCCTTTTACGAAGACAAGAAGGCTGTGCTGCCCCCTGCAGAGAACGGGCTGGTCACTCTCTGCCCCAGCAGCGTCTGGACGGCAGCCCCCATCAACCGCTGCATGCACCCAGAGATGAAGGTCAGGAGGGAGTAGAGAACCGACTGAGGAGGGGGAGGATGAGGGAGAGGATGAGGATGAGGGAGAGGATGAGGTGGAAGGTGAGGGGTATGGAGGGTAGAGGGTGGGAGGAGAAGGGGGAGGAGGGATTAGGGAGGGGGGGGGGGAGGAGAGGAAGGGGAAGTAGGAGGGGAGGAAGAAGGGGGGGGGGGAAAGGATGAGCTGGAAGGTGGGGGGGGAGGGGGATGTACTGTTTCTGGTAAGAGAGAGTGGGCACGGGCATGCTCTTAGGACCCTTTCTTCATATGCGTTGTGATGGTAGGAAGAGATGCACAGGAAAGGAGAGGGCTGCTTGGTGTGTTTGTGTTCAAGATGCTGCTTCCTCCAGACAGGACCCTGGTTCACAGATAACCAGGCTGCATCCTGTAGCTGACCTGGCTGTGTCTGTGCCCTCCCTCCCTCCCTCCCTCCAGATCACCCACCCAGCGGGATGCATGTCCCAGTTCATCCAGTTCTTCGGGGAGCAGATCATGGTGTTGTGGAAGTTCGCTCTGCTCAGGAAGCGCATCCTCATCTTCTCCCCCCCTCCTGTAGGGGTGGTCTGCTACAGGGGTGAGGGATGCAGTTGCTGAGCCTCACACACGGATACACGCACACACACACACACACACACACACACACGCTCACACACATTCTCACACGTGTGTGTTTACAATTGCGGGATTAATAAAGGTTTCTCTTTATGAAACACCATTTCTCTGTTGTTGTTCTGGTTGTGTATCCTAACATGAGTGTGTCTGTTGGCCCTACAGTGTACTGCTGTTGCTGCCTGGCTAACATGTCCATCCCTGGGCTGGGCGTGTCCGTGCCGGAGCTCCGCCCCTTCTTCTACATCAACGTGGCGGACATCGCCACCCTGGAGACGGAGGTGTCGTACGTAGCCTGTGAGTGCCGACCCCGGGGGTTCTGGAGATGAGGCCATGAGTACTGCATGAGGACAGAACCTTAGCAGGGCCGAGCATCCGGCTCATGCTTACAACATGTTTTAACCTGCTGTGTTTGTGTGTGTGTGTGTGTGTGTGTTCAGGCACGACAGAGAAGATATTCGAGGAGAAGAAGGCGCTGTATGACGTGTATGTTGATAACCAGAACGTGAAGACGCACAGAGAGCGACTGGGACCCCTGCTCCGGCTGAACGAGGCCGACAAGGAGAAGTACAGGAAACTAAGTGAACAGAGGTAGACTCGCATTTCATAAAAAAAACAATAATCTTTGATAAAATACTAAAGCCCAGTTTCTCAGACATGGACTAAACTAGACTAATCCTAGACTAAAACGTTTTAAATGGAGATCTTTATATCATTTTTTATCTTAATCCATGTCAGGGAAACTGGGCCTACATCTTGTAAATAGGTTATTTGCCCATTATACCTCCACTACAATGTGTTCCTAATGGAAAGGTTATGATGATTTTTTCTTAGGCAACTGCTGCAGTACTCCCAAGAAGTGGATGAAGACTGCACCTCAAATGAGGAGGACCTCTTTGTTCTGTGAGTGTTTTTTTTATTTTTATATATATATTTTTTTTGCCTGTTCTTTCTTTTAGTTTTGGCAAACTGGGACTTGTGTTGAAATTGTACTTCTCCCGTCCACCCTCTCCTCCCTCCAGGTTCTTCATGGAGCAGAACAACAGGATCTTCCAGATCCTGTCGGAGGTGGCGGGGAGCTCGGACCGTACTCTGACCGCTGAGCATGTGAGGGCGATGGGCCTGGACCCCCAGGGAGACCGCTCCTTCCTGGTGGACCTGCTGGAGCTGTACGGCATCGACGCCATGCTGGTCATAGACAACCCCTGCTGCCACTGAAAACTCTGGACAACCTTTTTGAGGCCTTCTTGGATCTTACACCCCTGAACTGCCCCCCTCTGGAAGGCCCTGTCACCCCAAAACTGCCCCCTTATGGAAGGTCCTGTCTCCCCAGAACTGCCCCCTTCTTGAAGGCCCTGTCACCCCAGAACTGCCCCCTCAGTCCAGGATGTTTATCCCAGGACAGGGATGTTTATTTCTCATATCATATCAAAACGTCATGTATCATTTCAATATTCACAAAGAAAAGGGGAGGCCTTCTGCTGCGAAACCTCACTTCTATATTACAAATTGAACTTCAGCATCAGTACTGTATTGAACGGTTGTTTATCTCAATTAGTTTTTGCCGTCTTCTGGACATTGGTGCAAATGAACATCAATTGTTGCGTAGTGTTCTAGATGAGACGTTCTAGGAACGCGTTGGTCACACCGGTGTGACGCTACGCGTGAAAGGGTTGACACTACGACAAACTCATGAACAAAATCGATTTTTATGACCTCATCATGTGAAAGGGACATTGTGTTTGTTAGGACTGCAGCTGGCGAAGGTGGAGTCACCTGTTGAGACTGATAAGAGAATTCCCATGAAGTGGGAGCTCCCTCTGGTCTGGTCCTGTGGATCTTCTGACTTCTGGGGGAAGATCAAGGTCTGAACGCGGCCTGAACACGGCTGCCTGGACACGGCGGCCTGAAAACGGCGGCCTGGACACGGCGGCCTGAAAACGGCGGCCTGGACACGGCGGCCTGGACACGGTGGCCTGGACACGGCGGCCTGAACACGGCGGCCTGGACACGGTCACGTGTGCGGTGACTTATCCTGAGCTGTGTAACGTTTCATCACGGTTCTTACACTTGTCTCGTGAACAACTAATCTAGGGAAACCTCAACGAATGTGAATTACACGACCCTAATCGACTCCTGCTGCATCTCAACCACAGACTTGATCGATGTTGACTGAATGTTTTTTTCTGTGCTCCTTTAGGATCGATGTGGGTTCTGGCCCTGTGTTAGGGTGAGCAGTGCACTGATGGAAGGAGAGGCAGGCAGTGTGAGCTAGCTGGTGCTGTTCTGGAGGAAGTTCTCTCTGCTGAGTCCTGCTCTGGGATTCAAACCACCTCCACTGCAATCACTGTATTTAAGATGAAATGGGTGGTGAATCTAGAACTTCCTAGACTCCTAATAGCTAATTCCCCCCCCCCAGGCCCGTTTTTAGCTGTGTGTGATTTATAATGTAAATGTACTGTTCCGTATGGTCGCTGTTAGCTATATGGTCTGATTGAATTCTCCTGATCTGAACCACAGTGAGCTATGAGAACTGTGAGAGAATAAAACTGCAGGAGAGTCTCTTGTTGTCTGGGACAGTTCTGGAGAAAGGCTTCGCTAGTCTGTCAGACACAGAGAGCTCTTTGTGTGCTCTGTCCTGGAGAGGCCGTTCCTGGGGTTGAGGAGAAGGGGACCACTCTCACCAGGCAGACAGGCCCCATGTCTTCTGCACGAAGGGGTCCTCTCCAACTCTCTCTTTCCTTCTCTGTCTCTCTCGTTTCTCTTATTTCTTTTAAACACCACTCCATTCATTATGGTTTGAATTCCAGTTGGTCCTCGTCTTGGGGGGGGGGGGGGGAGAGCTGAGTGTCTCTTGAATGGGGGCCTGCCCCTTTTGTTGGCCCCCTAATGAACTGAGCTGTCAGCCCAAATGGATCTGTAGTCTGATCTGTAGTCACTAATGAACTGAGCTGTCAGCCCAAATGGATCTGTGATCTGTAGTCACTGATGTGAATGGGGACATCCTGAAAGTTCAGACTGGAGTCAGAATGTTCAGAAAGACACTTTTCGACGAGCCCGCAGTCCCACCCAGGTGAAACCCCAGGCCATTCATGAGACTTCAGCCGGGTGAAGTTACGAGAGGCCCGGAGACCTGTATGGGTTAATAACTTCACGCCTCCATCATCGCAGGGTAAACTTGACGGTTTGTCATCGTCTGGTGTGTTTGACGTCCCGGCTCCTGTCAACAGTGGAGATGTTAGATGTCTGTTGTCTTCCTCACCACACAGCATGACCCCACTGCGCTGGATCTCCTGCAGGTGTGTTTACCTGGAGCTCTGTGTCAGTCTGGGGAATGTACAGGACACACAAGCACTGTCTTTGTGGACTCATTCACGTACCTCAACCAGCATTCGGTCATCTGACTTTATTTGTACAGTGTGCCACCTCACTGATTGTCAATAGAGCAAAGTCTATATTACACACGCAACAGTCTTCACGCAGTCTGGACTGTTCTCAGTGTGCTTCGTAACCGCAATGTGAATCAACACTGCACTCACAGCTATAGCTAACTTAACACAGTAACCTGCCCTAGTTCCATGGTAGGTGACGTCAGTTGGGTACACAGCCTGAGGAACTCGATGACCTGAGTCTCTCTCCTGAGGTTGGTTTATGATGGGGACATAGTACTGCCATTGTGAAACAATAAAACTGTTATCTGATGTTTTTGTCTGTGTGATTATGATCTGCAGACTACACCTCCAAAGTGATTACAACCAGTGTTGTTCTGTAGTAGAGTGCCATGCGCTGATCTTAACTCAAAACACTTAATGTTTCCTTACATTCTTTTATTCTTAACCTAAATATGAACATAAACGAAGACAACCTGGGCATCAGACGTGAACTTGTTTATTATTCTAGGTATCGTTTTATCTCATGATGAGGATCTCCCAAAGTCATCCGGTCCAGACTGACGTACCGCACGTACAGGGCAGAGGTTAGGTAGCAACACAACGCTTGGTCCATCACAGTCACCATCATCATACTGTCAGCCTCTTTCATAATCAGGACACATTGAAATAGGCTCCAGCGGGGCAGGTGAGAGTACTGTAGCAGGAGGAGATGCCCTGTGTCTCTGTTGGGCTACTAGGGGTTGGTGTTGGTTAGAACAGAGGTTTTCCAGGAAGTCACCTCAGTGAGGAAGAGGCCCTGGTCAGTGTGTGGTGAGGCGCAGAGCAGAGGGGCAGTTCTGGGGGGGATGGAACCTTCCAGATAGGGGCAGTTCTCCGGTCACCCAGGACCCCCTCCGGTCACCCAGGACCCCCTCCGGTCACCCAGGACCCCCTCCGGTCACGCAGGACCCCCTCCGGTCACCCAGGTCCCTCCTACATCTGGTTGAGCAGCTGCTCCCTGCGCTCAGCGCTAATGAAGAAGCGCAGTTTCCGTGGCAACAGCTGCACCTCCACGGGCATGGCCTCGTACGCCTCGTTGTCGATGTTGTAGAAGCCCGCCCCTTCCTGTGGGCGGGGCCAACGGGGGTGGGGCAGAGGGTCATAGGTCAGATTTAAACATGAAAGCAAAGACGGAGGGTTTCCGAAAACACTGTAAACACACACTAAGGAGCCAAACATGTTTCATTGCCTCCAGAGGTTTCATTGCCTCCTTAATGGTTTCTCAGCCTGCAGGCCAGTCTGGGGCCGTACTGACCGAGGGCAGGTTGAGTTGGACAGCACTGGCCTCCACGGTCAGGGACTTCTTAGTGAACACAGTTGGATCCTCTTCTTTCTTAATCCTACAATAAAGGAAGAAAGCATTGCTTTTTTACTTAGAAACTGTCCCAATTTTTTTTAGGTGTAACGGTGACAGTACATATTTACTCTGATACTGACCCCACAGTGATGAACTCTCCAACAGTGAAGGTGTCTGGCTCGGCACTCAGCACCATGGAATCATCTAGGCGCTGAAGAGAGAACCCGCGTGGGGGAAAAGACATGAGTGTTCTGGTAATGCTGCTGGTGTAGCGTGCGTTAGCTGGTGTAGCGTGCGTTAGCTGGTGTAGCGTGCGTTAGCTGGTGTAGCGTGCGTTAGCTGGTGTAGCGTGCGTTAGCTGGTGTAGCGTGCGTTAGCTGGTGTAGCGTGCGTTAGCTGGTGTAGAGTGCGTTAGCTGGTGTAGCGTGCGTTAGCTGGTGTAGCGTGCGTTAGCTGGTGTAGCGTGCGTTAGCTGGTGTAGCGTGCGTTAGCTGGGGTACCGTTTCGACGGGGTTCTTGTTGTGAGTGTGTATGGACAGCTCCAGCGTGG
This sequence comes from Thaleichthys pacificus, assembly GCA_023658055.1. NCBI lineage: Eukaryota > Metazoa > Chordata > Actinopteri > Osmeriformes > Osmeridae > Thaleichthys > Thaleichthys pacificus. The sequence goes on from CM042870.1 coordinate 19,347,183, forward strand.
ACAGCTGCTTCTCCTCCCACTGCACTGGCTCTTCTACTATAGGAGGCTCTACACACACACAGACACACACAGACACACACAGACACACACACACACACACACACACAGACACACACACAGACACACACAGACACACACACAGACACACACAGACACACACACAGACACACACAGACACACAGACACACATCAGAGTTATGGATAAACTGCATGGACCGACCACGACAATCCCAACACATCAACACTCTTATACACACACACAGACACACACTCACATACATACAAACAAACACACACACACACACACAGATGAGACCATACACCACTAGAGATGCTGCATGGCTGTGTCACCTTCCACAGGAGGGCTCCAGTAGTTATTCAGCCTGCGGATGATGCGGTTCAGCAGGCTGGCCCGGGGGGGCTTGTGGGTGGGCAGGTCAGGGGGGCGGAGGGTGGGGGCCAAGTAGGACACGGAGGCCTCGTGGACCTGGGGCCACTCCTGGGGTGGAGCAGGACAAGCAAGGACACTGTCACAGCCTGGCGGGGGACACCTGAACCAGCGGGGAAGCTAGGACTGTTCAATGCCCGTTATCTTAAGAATCAACAGCGTATTTTCTCACCCGTAATGTGCTGAGCCAATGTGCTGCTCTTGTTTTCAATGGACCCAGGTACCAATATCTAGGACAAGAGACACAGCAACATGATTCAGCTTCAGAGTTGAGGAGACAAGACTTACTAGATACACGACCCACTTCCTAGATTATTATTTTTTAGTTTGTTTATGATACGTAAACATTTTCCTGGTCTTAAATGGGGCTGAATGTTCTTAAGTTCTTACTTGCTGATGGTGGCTGCCACGTCCCTGAAAGCACCCCAGCGTAATCCAGTCAGAGCAAACACCGGCTGCTCTTTCTCCCCCTGCGTGGACGAACACAAACCCACTCATACAACTACAGGACCATACTAACACACGCTCCCCTGCTATACATATCACATGTGCACGGCTAACTCCTATAACTTTTGTTTTAAAAAAACAATTAGCTTGGATCAGTAGGTTTTCACATCCTTGAATCCAGTCTCTTCTTCATCTCACCTTAATCTGCAACACATCCAGCGGTACTGTCTCTCCTCTCAGGATGGACAGTGTTGCAGAGGTGATGTGTCTGGAGGGGCGTGATGGAAACAAGCAGAGCTTACTGAGAGATCGTTCGTAGACACACAAACCAAAAAAATCTGAAGCGCGGAAGTAAAGTGCGATCAACTGATACGGGTGTGTGTGTGTGTGTGTCACCCATGTGTTTAGGTGGGAGTCTGTAGCCAGCAGCCCTGTGACTTTCTGTAGCCAGAACAAGCTTGAGTGGGATTTAACGGTGCTCATACTTACTGGACCTTGTTGTCACTGAGGAGGTGAAGACTCGGGCTCAGGGAGTTGTGAGACCCCAGGGGGATGAATCCTATGGGAGTTCTGCTGAAAGTCTCCTACACCAGACCAACATAGGAAGTAACGAATTAGAGTGTTGCCCTGGGAGACGGCGTACATCATCAGACACACACGAACATACAGCATGGGAACAGGAAAAGGACGCTTGCAGATGAGCGCTGTGCCCGTCGGACGGAGACACGGCTCTGTGACATGATGGCGGAGCGGCGATGGTGCCCAAGCCGACTCACCTCGTCAGCCCTGCGGAGGAGCCCCGTGATCACCTCCTGCAAGGTGCCGTCTCCTCCCGCCACTATCAGCATGTCGGTCTGCTCCATCAACTCCAGCAGCTTCTTAGCCTGGCCTTCATAGTCAGTCTGGAGGAGACGGGGGAAGGAATGCTATTATTCAACACGGTTAACAATTGTAACGGAGGCGCAAAGCAAAACAAAACAAAAGACACATGTTAGACAGGCAGGACACAATGGAGCTGCTTACACAAACAGAGACAGGAAGTAAAAGCACCTACTTTGACCACGGTCACCTCCACTCCAGCCAGGTTTAATATCGGGGGCGGCGTTCTTCTCAAACAACTGGTTGGCTTTCCTGTGTACAGCAGGGTACAGTAGCACAAGTCTGGCTTACTTCATCAACAGACAGACAGCAGTAGCAGATACCCCCATCACAACACGTACAGTCACGCACGGGTACCCTGCCAAGGCAACGTTTTAAGGATTGAGGACGTGTTTTCGTACCCGCTGCAGGCGGCTGGGTTGAGGATGACTGTGGCCTTTCTCAGTTGTTCCTGGGGAGCGATCTGCTGACGCCCGAATTGCTGAAACATCACAGAGAGTTTAGCATGACAACTTAAGACGGTAGAAGGCTTGTGGGCTACGTCAATGCAAAGACATATACGGGGACAATATCCGCTCTCACCTTGGCTTCTAGACAAGCTTCTCTTCGCAACACATTGTCACTGTAAAACAATGCGTCAAGCCATCAGAATCAATATGCCGAATGAAGATCACAATTCTTCAACGTTCATTGGAAAAATTAAGCACTGTAGCCTATATAAACCCAGCTAGCTAAAGTGATATCATGTGACTTCACTACTGATCTGTATGGATAATATGGACGACACATTTGTGGTTATAAGGATGGTTCAGTCAGAATACACTTTTTTAGTCTAAGAACGATGAACAAAGACGATACATTAATGGATACACACCAGTGTTTACCATACAGCCAGTATCCACCGTATGACAGGACACATACACCGACGGTTGACTTCTTCCAATGATTTCGCACCGTCCGGAACACTTTCACAACCGCAGCCATTATCTATTATATCAATAAAAACATAGTCTTGTACTACACTATTGATGTTATGTGTACAGATATTGTACAGTGAGCAGACATACATTTATTTCATAGCGGTCATTTGCCCATCGCTGTCAGATTTTCTCCCTCGCATGTGTCACACTGGTGCACCTTACTTAATGATCCTGCCAAACAAGACATTTACTAAGGTTCCGTTTGACCAAAAATAATAATATTTTAAATATATTCTAAACTGAAAAACAGTTTCAGTTTAAAAACTGAGAACGTGTTTACTGAGAAACAAGAACATTGTAAGATATTGGGAACAAATATGAAGACGCTAAAATCGCACCCAGTTCAATAAACTTCATTTCCCATTAAGCAGTTTAATGCCAAAGACCTTGCCTGAACAAAAGTGTGACCATTTAGAAACTCAAAAACTTTCGATTGTTTCAGTTACACTTGTGTATTTATGTATTAATATAATATCTGTAGCTGCTGACAACCAAAAAGCAGTCGTGACCCAAATATATTTTAAAGAATATAATTTTGCTCCGGCACTCATAGGGGTCCATCGAACCAGGATCTCCCAAAGATTGAGTTTATCATGGCGGTCCAGATGGCGGTAAATTCAGGTGTGGACTCAATTTTGTTCTATTTTGTTCTGTGAAACTTGTAGAAGGTTGTCTGGACTCATTTGTTAAACAATTCCGAACACCTTTGTTCGCAATATTCAACTACTTTTACCCGAGCTAGCTATCTTATCATACAAGATCACATGGCGCCGAGGCTGTCAAATTCATTGAATGGCTAGGTTGCTTGCTAGCAAAATTAACCGGAGTGAAACAACTTCAGTGATCAGACCAAAACAAGCACCACTTTGTAAAATGATACTTGCACACATGCTCAGCAAACACATCTTTGATGTTTCAGTTGAGGTTCTATTCCAATATTTTAAGACTAATACATCGTAGCTAACAAGCCATCGCGAATGTGATGGTAAGTTAGATGGTTTATACAATGCCTTATCATTTGTGTCTACGGCTGTTTCTAAACGTAGCTAGTAGGTGAATAAAGCAAAGCCGAACTTCTCGTTCGGACATTTTGGTAACCAGAACCGTGTTGTTGTGTGTACGCCGGCATGCCCGTTCAGGAGCCAGTCTGTGGGGCCCGCTGAAGGAGCTATGGGAGACCGTGGAGGGAGCGGTGTGGAGGCGGCAGCCGGAGAGCGTGCACCTCCTGGACTTACAACTGAAGAAACACAAACCCCATTTCCTCTCACTCTTCAAGAACCCGGTGAGACGTTGACGCACACGCACACACACACACTGAAGGCATTCTGCACTGTTTTTAAATGTGTTGTATTCTATCATAAAAGGTTGGTATTACTGGCTAACTCTTCCTCTCCGTCTCTCTCTCTCTCTCTCTCTCCCCGTCTCTCTCTCCTCCCCCCAGCCTAAAAGTGCGGAGCAGAGGGAGAAGGTGAGGAAGGCCAGCACGGAGGGCATCTCCATCCAGGGCCAGCAGGGATCACGTCTGCTGCCGGAGCAGCTCCTGACCGAGACCTTCATCCTCAGCGACCTGTTCGACATCGGAGAGCTGGCTGCTCTAGAACTGCTGCTGGCAGGTAACGGACGTCACCTGGGACACCCCGGTGACTCACCGGTCTAGTGTAGGCTGAGGCTTCACCACAGGGGGCCTGGGTTTGAATCCAGCCCAGGCCATGTCACCCCCCCCCCTCTCTCTCCCTTACAAATGTTGTTTGGGCAGCCCTTTTTACAAGCAGAGTTACAGGGGGCTTCACCTATGCCTGGAGTCCTGGAGTACCTGTCTCTACTGTCTCTACTGTCTCTATTGTCTCTGTGCCAATAAGGCAGAAATCCCCCCCCCCCCATTCCCCCCTCAAAACAGGAAATATTAGCTTAGAATAAACAAGCTACCCCCTGATATGTGTCACTGGAGGCAGTAGCCAGACAGGACCTGGCTGACCCTTGACCCCTCTCTCAGGTGAGCACCAGCAGCCGTACTTCCCCGGTGTGACCAGGGGCCTGGTGGCTGTGCTGCTCTACTGGGACGGCAAGCTGTGTGTGGCCAACTCCCTCCGGTCCCTCATCCAATCACGCCACGGCAAGACCTTCACCCTGGAGCTAAGGTAGGACGGAAACTGATGTCTCCAGGTCAGGTCAGGTGTCTCTCCCTCTCTCCCCCTCTCTCCCCCTCTATCCCCCTCTCTCTCCCTCCCTCTCTCTCCCTCTCTCTCCCTCTCTCTCCCTCTCTCTCCCTGCCTTCCCATCACACTTCACTTAAAAACTGTCCAATAAAGCATGAAAAATGCCCAAAACACATCTAAAGTAATTTGTCGGGTTCTTTGGGGAGGAAACCCATGTGAGGAAAGGGAGAACTGTGTTGTCCAAACTCCCCCCAGTCTTCACTCCCTGGTGTCTGCTGTGTGTTGACCTGCCCCCTCTGGTCCTTCTGTCCCCCTCAGTGCAGAGCTGGTGACCATCACCACCAGGTTCACCGACGAGCTGATGAGCCAGGGCCTGGCCAGGCGCATCCTGGCGCTGGTGTCTGAGATCAACGTCACCCGGGAGTTTGAGCGCCTGCAGAAGGAGAGAGGCCTGGGGAACGAGAAACACAGGAAGGAGGTGAGGTGGAGGGGGGTTGGGGGGGTGAGGAAGGGAGGAGGGCAGGGAGGATGTAAGGGGGGGGACAGAGGGAGGAGGTGAGGAAGGGAGGATGTAAGGGGGGGACTGAGGGAGGAAGGGAGGAGGTGAGGGGGGGGACTGAGGGAGGAGGTGAGGAAGGGAGGAGGTGAGGGGGGGTGGACTGAGGGAGGAGGTGAGGAAGGGAGGAGGTGAGGGGGGGGACTGAGGGAGGAGGTGAGGAAGGGAGGAGGTGAGGGGGGGACTGAGGGAGGAGGTGAGGAAGGGAGGGGGGGTGGACTGAGGGAGGAGGTGAGGAAGGGAGGATGTAAGGGGAGGGACTGAGGGAGGAGGTGAGGAAGGGAGGAGGTGAGGGGGGGGGGACTGAGGGAGGAGGTGAGGGAGGGAGGAGGTGAGGGGAGGTTAGGGAGGAATCGGCACAAAATTGTAGCCAACACAGGCGTAACAAGTAACTTGTTGGTTAAATGAAAGTTTAAATGGTAAAATGAAGTTATGCAAGCCTCGGTGTATGCCTACAGTTTCATTCTCTGTTCCCCAGGTCTCTGACCTCATCCGAGAGTGCCGACAGGCCCTGGCCGACTCCCTGTTCTCCTGGACTTGCCAATCACCTTTAAGTAAAGACGACACCCTGGCCCTGATTGGCCACCTGGAGACGGTGACTGCAGAAGCCGACGGCTCATTGGACAGCGTGAACCTGGCCCTGGTCATGGGTCTGCTCTACTGTTTAGACGTCAGCTTCCTGGAACCGGGGAACGAGGATAGAGAAGGTGAGGAGAGGGGACTCACTGAAATACAGATGACTTGACACCTGCCGACATGATCAGCCCTAGTGGTTCCATAGATCACCCATCACCCTGCATCTCCTTGACCCCGCAATCAGGAAGTGGGAGTTGACGGTCCAGCCGTGTGTCTAACCCCCTCCCTGTGTGTGTCAGACCTGCTGCAGGCCCTGCCCCTGCTGAGTCTAACCCCCTCCCTGTGTGTGTCAGACCTGCTGCAGGCCCTGCCCCTGCTGAGTCTAACCCCTCCCCTCCCTGTGTGTGTCAGACCTGCTGCAGGCCCTGCCCCTGCTGAGTCTAACCCCTCCCCTCCTTGTGTGTGTCAGACCTGCTGCAGGCCCTGCCCCTGCTGACGGAGAAGCATTACGTGTCGGCCGTCCACGCCCGGCTGGTGGAGGGCCAGCCCTGGAAGGTTCCGGGGCTGCAGGCGGTGTGCCGGCTGGCCTGGGCCCTGGCCCTCAGAGCCCTCTCCCAACTACCACAGGGCGCCGGTAAGACTGCCCCCGCCGTGCCGTGTCGGTCGCTCACCGGGGAGCGGGTAGAGCCTGGGTTCGATTCCAGCCCGGGCTGTTTCCTGCGTGTCACCCCTTCTCTCTCTCTCTCTCTCTCTCTCTCTCTCTCTCTCTCTCTCTCTCTCTCTCTCTCTCTCTCTCTCCTTTCTACTTTTATATTTCACTATCCAAAATCAAGCAGAAAATGACTCCTTTTGGGGCCTTCCATGTTTTAATGGGAATATGCTTCTATGGTCGATTGTAGATCTAAATGCACGATTGTAGATCTAAATGCACGATTGTAGAAAAGTCTCTGATCTTATCGTGTGTGTGTGTGTGCGCAGCCCTGGTGGAGTTCACGGAGGCGGACGAGGCCCTGACCGACCAGGCGCTGCTCGGAGGCGTCTTCCTGTTCATGACAGAGGGCATGCTGGGATGCGAGGGCTTCTCCCAGGAGGAGTTCTACACACGGAGGCTCCACTCGCTCATCACAGACTTCCTGGCCCTCATGCCCATGAAGGTAGACGGTCTGGGGGGACGTGGGTCGTGATCATCTGTCTGTCTGTGTGTGTGTGTGAGAGGGAGAGAGGGAGAGTAGCTTGTTATTTAAAAAAAAAAGTAAGTTTGGTTTTGATCTTGTCGCAGGTGAAGCAGCTGCGTAACCGTGCCGACGAGGATGCTCGTCTGATCCACATGTCTCTCCAGATGGGCAGCGAGCCTCCATCCTCCCTACGCAAAGACCTGGACCACCTGATGAACCTGGTCAGCCCTCACACACACACACATGCATGCACACACACGCATGCGCACACACACACATGCATGCACACACGCATGCACACACACACACATGCATGCACACGCCATGCATGCACACACACTGTACCTCCTGTCTCTCTGACCTGTCTCTCTGTCCTGTATCTGACCTTTCTCTCTGACCTGTCTCTCTGTCCTGTATCTGACCTGTCTCTCTGTCCTGTATCTGACCTGTCTCTCTGTCCTGTATCTGACCTGTCTCTCTGTCCTGTCTCTCTGACCTGTCTCTCTGTCCTGTCTCTGACCTGTCTCTCTGTCCTGTATCTGACCTGTCTCTCTGACCTGTCTCTCTGTCCTGTCTCTGACCTGTCTCTCTGTCCTGTCTCTGACCTGTCTCTCTGACCTGTCTCTCTGACCTGTCTCTCTGTCCTCTCTCTGACCTGTCTCTCTGACCTGTCTCTCTGTCCTGTCTCTGACCTGTCTCTCTGTCCTGTATCTGACCTGTCTCTCTGTCCTGTATCTGACCTGTCTCTCTGACCTGTCTCTCTGTCCTGTCTCTGACCTGTCTCTCTGTCCTGTCTCTCCATCCCCTCCCGTGGTCAGATAGGAGAGTTCTACGGTAAAGACCCGTTTGGCCTGGAGCTGGCTCTGGAGTTCTGGAACCCTACAGAATCCCTCCAGCACACCAGCATGCAGGGCTCCTACCTGGGCATCGCCATGCAGAGACCCCCCCACAAGCAGGTAGGAGAGCCAGACACACCAGGCAGGCAGGGGCAGGCCTGGGGAGACCAGACACACCTGCCAGGCAGGGGCAGGCCTGGGGAGACCAGACACACCAGGCAGGCAGGGGCAGGCCTGGGGAGACCAGACACACCAGGCAGGCAGGGGCAGGCCTGGGGAGACCAGACACACCAGGCAGGCAGGGGCAGGCCTGGGGGGACCAGACACACCAGGCAGGCAGGGGCAGGCCTGGGGGGACCAGACACACCTGCCAGGCAGGGGCAGGCCTGGGGGGACCAGACACACCAGGCAGGCAGGGGCAGGCCTGGGGGGACCAGACACACCAGGCAGGCAGGGGCAGGCCTGGGGGGACCAGACACACCAGGCAGGCAGGGGCAGGCCTGGGGGGACCAGACACACCAGGCAGGCAGGGGCAGGCCTGGGGAGACCAGACACACCAGGCAGGCAGGGGCAGGCCTGGGGAGACCAGACACACCAGGCAGGCAGGGGCAGGCCTGGGGGGACCAGACACACCAGGCAGGCAGGGGCAGGCCTGGGGAGACCAGACACACCAGGCAGGCAGGGGCAGGCCTGGGGAGACCAGACACACCAGGCAGGCAGGGGCAGGCCTGGGGAGACCAGACACACCAGGCAGGCAGGGGCAGGCCTGGGGGGACCAGACACACCAGGCAGGCAGGGGCAGGCCTGGGGGGACCAGACACACCTGCCTGGCAGGGGCAGGCCTGGGGGGACCAGACACACCAGGCAGGCAGGGGCAGGCCTGGGGGGACCAGACACACCAGGCAGGCAGGGGCAGGCCTGGGGAGACCAGACACACCAAGCAGGCAGGGGCAGGCCTGGGGAGACCAGACACACCAAGCAGGCAGGGGCAGGCCTGGGGGGACCAGACACACCAGGCAGGCAGGGGCAGACCTGGGGGGAGCCGGTGTCCAGGGTTTGGCCTTTACATGGATACATACTGTTGCTGTCATGATGCTTGTAACTATAGAGATGCAGTGAAGTGCTCCAGCACTGAGCTGTAGCTGTGTCATCCATGACAATAACGGGTAAGTAACTTATGTGTGTCTTGCGTGTGTTGCGTCTCTGTGTGTCTTGCGTGTGTGTGTGTGTGTATCTTGTGTGTGTGTTTCAGGTGGTGCTGTCTAAGTTTGTGCGTCAGATGGGCGACCTGCTTCCTGCGACGCTGTACCTGCCGTACCTGCGCATGCTGAGGGGGCTGGCTAACGGTGCCCAGTGTTCTCACTACTGCTTCAGCCTGCTGAAGACCAACGGAGCGCCGCACGGTAACACACACACACACACACCAGATACACACACACACGAGATACACACACACACGAGATGCACACACACACGAGAAACACGCGAGATACACACACACACACACACATAGCATGCACTCACGCACACACACACACAGCATGCACTCACACACACACACAGCATGCACTCGCACACACACACACAGCATGCACTCACACACACACACACACAGCATGCACTCGCACACACACACACAGCATGCACTCACACACACACACACACATACACAGCATGCACTCGCACACACACACACAGCATGTGTTTATGTGTGTTGCTTGCGTCCGCAGGAGAGAACATGCAGGGCGTGGCAGGCAGCCCCGTGTCCTGGGAGCACTTCTTCCACTCCCTGATGCTGTACCACGAGAGCCTCCGCCGAGACCTGCCCAGCGCCGACGCCACGCAGTACCGCCCGCCGCCACTGAGGGGCATCACCCAGAGAGAGATGGACGGCCTCACCGCCTTCCTGCAGCTCCTCGCCAACATCATCACCTGGGTGAGGAGGGGGGGGAGCAGGGGGGGGGGGGTCGGTTTCATGTTATGATTTGTGTGTGTTGATGAATGGTCAGGCTTGTTTTAACTGTGTGTTTGTGTGCCTGTTTATGTGTGTGTGTTGCAGAGTGAGAACGCGCGCCTGGCCCTGTGTGAGCACCCCCAGTGGACGCCGGTGGTAGTGATGCTGGGCCTGCTGCAGTGCAGCGTCCCCCCCTGTCCTCAAGGCCCACCTGCTGCGCTGCCTCGCCGCCTTCGCCAAGTCGCCCGAGATCGCTGCCTCGCTGTGGCAGTCGCTCGAGTACACACAGGTACCGTACCTTAGCTAACACAGGTACCGTACCTTAGCTAACACATGTACCGTACCTTAGCTAACACAGGTACCGTACCTTAGCTAACACAGGTACCGTACCGTAGCTAACCCAGGTACCGTACCTTAGCTAACCCAGGTACCGTACCTTAGCTAACCCAGGTACCGTACCTTAGCTAACCCAGGTACCGTACCTTAGCTAACACAGGTACCGTACCTTAGCTAACACAGGTACCGTACCTTAGCTAACACAGGTACCGTACCTTAGCTAACACAGGTACCGTACCTTAGCTAACCCAGGTACCGTACCTTAGCTAACACAGGTACCGTACCTTAGCTAACACAGGTACCATACCTTAGCTAACACGGGTACCGTACCTTAGCTAACACAGGTACCGTACCTTAGCTAACACAGGTACCGTACCTTAGCTAACCCAGGTACCGTACCTTAGCTAACACAGGTACCGTACCTTAGCTAACACAGGTACCATACCTTAGCTAACACAGGTACCGTACCTTAGCTAACCCAGGTACCGTACCTTAGCTAACCCAGGTACCGTACCTTAGCTAACCCAGGTACCGTACCTTAGCTAACACAGGTACCGTACCTTAGCTAACCCAGGTACCGTACCGTAGCTAACCCAGGTACCGTACCTTAGCTAACCCAGGTACCGTACCTTAGCTAACCCAGGTACCGTACCTTAGCTAACCCAGGTACCGTACCTTAGCTAACCCAGGTACCGTACCGTAGCTAACCCAGGTACCGTACCGTAGCTAACCCAGGTACCGCAGCAGCTTCTGACAGTGCTCCCAGCCTGTCTGGGAGGGTTAGGTGCTCCCAGCCTGTCTGGGAGGGTTAGGTGCTCCCAGCCTGTCTGGGAGGGTTAGGTGCTCCCAGCCTGTCTGGGAGGGTTAGGGTTAACTCAGTTAAGAACGTTCTGGTCTCTCCTCCAGATCCTCCAGACTGTTCGAGCTCCAGGACAAAGACAGGCCGCTGGAATTGAGGTGTGTTTAGTTTTGTGTATTTGGTGCGTGTGTGTCTGTTGTGTGTGTGTGTGTTTAGTTTTTTGTTGGTGTTTGGGGTGTGTGTGTCTGTTTGTTGTTTGGTGTGTGTGTGTGTGTGGAAACCAAACCCGTGGCCTTATCCTCCCTTGTGTGTGAGTTTGCTGACCCCTGACCCCTGCACCCGGCCCTCCCCCAGGTGGAGCTGAACGAGATCGAGTCGAGCTGTGAAGAGTACCCTCTGACCCGGGCCTTCTGCCAGCTCATCAGCTCATTGGTGGAGAGCGCCCTGCCCGTCAACCTGGGGGCGGGGTTCCGCGCCCCAGGGTTCCAGCCATACCTGACGTTCCTGAGAGAGGCCGTGTTCCTGCCCTTCCCCACCCGCGCCTACCGCCGCCCCGCTGAGAAGGTCGCTCTCCGTCTCTCGCTCTCTCTGTCGCTCTCTCTCTTTAGCCCTCTCGCTCGGCCTGTCTCTCTCTCTCTCTTTAGCCCTCTCGCTCGGCCTGTCTCTCTCTCTCTCTCTTTAGCCCTCTCGCTCGGCCTGTCTCTCTCTCTCTCTTTAGCCCTCTCGCTCGGCCTGTCTCTCTCTCTCTCTTTTGCTCTCTTTACCTTTCACTTTTTTCTCTCCTGACTTGTTCATGTGCATCCTGCCCTAAAGAAACTACAGATCTCTTACTGTTCTCTGTACCCCCCACCTCTCTTCCGCCCCCCAGTGGGAGGTAGCGGAGGCGGTTCTGGAGGTGTTCCACAAGCTCCTGCGGGACTACGAGCCGCAGGCGTCGGACTTCGTCCAGGAGACGGTGGAGCTGCAGGGGGAGCAGGTGGCGGCTCACAAGCCCCCCGGACACACGCTGCTGTTCCACCTGCTCAACGACTCCCCCACCCTGGCCCTCTGCCTCAGCCTGCTGGGGGAGGGGACACGCCTGCTCGACACCTACGCCCCCTTCCCTGGTAGGGCAGCGAGCATGCGGTCTCACTCACTCACTCACTCACACACACACACACACACACACTCTGTCTCTCTTACACACACACACACACACTCTGTCTCTCTCACACACACACTCTGTCTCTCTTACACACACACACACACACACTCTGTCTCTCTCACACACACACACACTCTGTCTCTCTTACACACACACACACACACACACTCTGTCTCTCACACACACTCTGTCTCTCTTACACACACACACACACAGTCTCTCTCTCACACACACACACACACTCTGTCTCTCTTACATACACACTCACACAGACATACACACACTCTCTCTCTCTCTCTCTCTCTCACACACACACAAACATCCACACTGCCTCTCACACACATCTACACGCACACGCCCAGACACACACACACATACCTTTCCCCCCCCCCCCCACACACACACGTGTCCAACGCCCCCCTCCCCCCTGTGTGTCCCTCCCCAGGTAAGGCCCACCTGGAGGCGGCTGTGCTGCACTGCCTGGCCCTGCTGGAGCTGGCCCTGCACAAGCAGCTGCTGTTCATGGAGCTCCTGCGGGAGAGCCAGGCCTCGCTGCTCGTCTGCCCGCTGGAGGAGCTGCTGCAGGGGGTCAGCGCCCAGAGCCGCAAGGCCGACCACATCGTCAACATCGCCAGGTATGCAGCTGCAGCCTCAGCATCATTATTATTAGGTTTATCAATCATCATCACACATTATTATCATTATCACACACGCATCATCTGAGGAATGGACCATGTAGGTAATACCTAGTGTGGATGGTTACACTTGACAGTGCTGTTAGATGAGATTAACTGCTAATCTGAGTCAGTCAGTAGTCAAAAACCGCTCCCCCAATAAACATATTGAGGCTTCATCGTACTCCTTCCCCTGGTGCTGTTTGTCCCTGGCAGGTACCTGTACCACGGCAACACCAACCCAGAAGCAGCTTACCAGAGCGCCAAGATCCTGCGACGCATCTCCCGCTACCCCAACATCCAGGCCCGGCTGGTGGGGGACTTCACCCACGACCAGGTAGGACCAGGGACCCCTGGAGGAAGCAGGGACATCTGGAGGAGATGGGGGCTGGGGACCCCTGGAGCAGATGGGGGGGCTGGGGACACCTGGAGGAGAGGGGGGCTGGGGACATCTGGAGGAAGAAGGGACACCTGGAGGAGAGGGGGGCTGGGGACCCCTGGAGGAAGAAGGGGCACCTGGAGGAGAGGGGGGCTGGGGACCCCAGGAGGAGAGGGGGGCTGGGGACCCCAGGAGGAGATGGGGGCTGGGGACCCCTGGAGCAGATGAGGGCTGGGGACCCCTGGGGGAAGCAGGGGGGTGATGCTCTGGTGTGTGTTCCTCCAGGCGGTGAGTGAGAAGCTGATGGCTGGCTTTGTGGAGTGTCTGGACAACGAGGGAGCCGAGGAGGGCATCGAGAAGGGAGAAGGTGAGCTTTCTGATCTGACACACACACACACACACTTCTGGTTCCTCTCCTGTGTTACATCTCTCATCTCAGATGTCTCCATACCTCCCCCAGACTCGGACCCTGAGAAGAAGGTTGCTAGGCTCCGCCATGAGACCCAGAGCCACATCCTGAACCTGCTCATCACCTCCCTGGAGCTGAAGAGCCCCAACCTGGCGCTCTACCTGCTGGGCTACCAGGTCAAGAAGCCAGCCTCCTCCACCAACCTCCAGGACCCTGGTCAGCCCCTCATATACACACACACACAGCCCCTCATATACACGCACACACACACACACACACACGGTCAGCCCCTCACACAGACACACACACAGAGATATACACATGGTTAGACACACACACATTCACAAAAAATCACGTTCCCAGATGCCTTAAAGCTGTACTGTAAAGGTGTGTGGTGTGTGTGTGTGTGTGTGCAGGAGTGCTGGGCTGTCCACGCAGCTGTCTACACGCCATCCTCAGTCTTCTCCAGAGAGGAAGTGAGAAACGCTCTGGCCCTGTCCTCACCTCTCAGGCCCCGCACCTAGCGGAGCTCTGCTACCAGGTACACACACACTCTGCTACCAGGTACACACACACACTGCTACCAGGTACATACACTCTGCTACCAGGTACACACACTCTGCTACCAGGTACACACACTCTGCTACCAGGTACACACACACTCTGCTACCAGGTACACACACATGGCGAAACACACATGCTGACACACGTGCCATTTCATGCACCTGTGCTTATGACTGTGTGTGTGTGTGTGTGTGTGTGTGTGTGCAGGTGATCTACCAGCTGTGTGCTTGCTCCGACACCTCTGGTCCCACCATGCGTTACCTGAGGACCAGCCAGGACTTCCTGTTCTCCCACCTGCAGCACCTCCCCTTCATCCTGCCAGGTAGGCACACTCGCTCTCTCTCCTTCCACCTCTCGCTCTCTCTCCTTCCACCTCTCTCCCTCTTCCCTTCCAACTCACTCTCTCTCTCCCTTTCTCTCTCTCTCTGCCCCAGGTGACCAGATCGCTAGCCTGTCTCAGATGTCCTGGCTGATGAAGACAGCTGCCATTGAGCTCAGAGTGACATCACTGAACCGTCAGCGCTCACACACCCAGCGGCTGGTCAACCTGCTGCTGGACGACCAGCCGCACACGCAGCACGCAGGTAACACACACACACACAGGTAACACACACACGGGTAACACACTCAGCACAGAGCTAACACACACCTTCTGACTGGTGTATTCTGTAGCTGATGGGGAGATGGGCATGGAGGAGGAGACCAGATCGGTCAGTGGTTTCCTGCACTTTGACACCGTGTCTAAAGGTCAGTAGCACACCTGCATGCGCACACACTTGCTCACACACACTCTCACACATTCACTCTCTCACACACACAGATATTGACTGTCCAATATCTCCAAGCCTTGGAGGAAGCTTGCTTACTGTGTTGACTGTGTTGTCACATCCTGTTGTTGTGTGACATCATCACAGTGCGCCGGAAGCTGCTGAGTGTGCTGGACGCCATCGACTTCAGCCAGGACGCCCCCGAGCTGCTGCAGCTGGACTTCTTTGAGCGCACTCAGATCGAGCAGGTCATCGCCAACTGTGAGCACGTCAACGAGCACGGACACACCGTCTGCAACGTCAAGGTGGGACCAGAGCCTGCCTGACCTCTGACCTCCTGCCTGACCTCCTGCCTGACCTATGACCTCCTCCTGACCCCTGAGCTCCCTCCTCTTGACCTCTGACCTCCTGCCTGATCTCATGACCTCCTCCTGACCCCTGAGCTCCCTCCTCTTGACCTCTGACCTCCTGCCTGATCTCATGACCTCCTCCTGACCCCTGAGCTCCCTCCTCTTGACCTCTGACCTCCTGCCTGATCTCATGACCTCCCTCCTTCTAACCTCCCTCCTCCCCTCTCCCAACTTCTGACCTCCACGGGGGCCCGGGTTCGATTCCAGCCCGGGCCCCTTCCTGCATGTCCTCCCCTCTCCCTGTCTCTCTACACTGTCTCTCTCCCAGTAAAGCAGCAATGCCAAACATATATCCTCAAACAATGTAAGCGTCATGGACGTTATTGGTTAGTCTGATTGACATGTGATCAGCGTGTCACTGGTCGTCTCCACAGCTTCTCCATCGCGTGCTGGTTGCCGAGGTCAACGCCCTCCAGGGAATGGCCGCTATTGGCCAGCGCCCCCTGCTGATGGAGGTTGGTGCATAACCCTAATCCTAGATCAGCACCCGTTTGAAGGAACTACTTTAGCGATCTAGCTAACAGTGTCTCATTGTGCATGAGCACTATGCCTTGAGCGATCCGGAAGATTTGAACCCGTAACCTATTTGATCTGCAGTGAAATGCTCTAACCACTAAGCTCCACCCTCACCTATTTCCCGCCACGTTTGCATCCCCCCCGGACAGGAAGTGAACTCCATCCTGCAGCAGGTGGTGGAGCGTAACCGCGTGCGACGCAGTCTGAGCGCCAAGCGGCAGGCGCTGCAGTCGTGGCGCAGCCTGGTGGAGACGCTGCTGACCGCCTGCCCTGCAGACCTGGTGCCCGCTGAGGACCGCCAGCTCATCATCAGAGACCTGCTGCTGGACCTGCACGACAAGGTGGGGGGAGAGGATGGAGGGGGGGTACAGGAGAGGGGGAGGATGGAGGGGGGGAGGGGGAGCTTGTTTGTCCTGAAATGCCCGCTGAATTAAAGGCTGTCATCTTCTGTACATGACTGTAATAATCATTAGTGACTTCCTGTGAGCTGTAGTTGTGTGTCTAATAAATGTGTGTGCTGCAGTAACGGGACTGCAACAGGAACTGTGTAACAGTGTAAGTCCCGCCCCCTTTCTCTCCAGGTCCTATCAGAAGACGCCGCCGGGGAGCTGATGCCCATCGTTGCCGGGGCCGTCTTCACCCTGACAGCCCACCTCAGCCAATCGGTGCTGTCTGAGCAGCAGCAGGGGGCGGGGCTAGAGGGCGGGTCTTCGTCGGGATTCGCCTCCATCGCCAACTCTGCCCTCCACCTCATCCTGCGCAAGCTGCTCAGCTTTATACTCTGTACTGGTGAGGTGGACATGCACACACATATACACACACACACACACCACACACTCATACACATGTACCACACACACACACTGTTTGAATATGAATGTTTGGTGTGTGTGTGTGTGCACCAGGTGGAGGTTTCCAGCGTCTGCGTGCTCACCTGTACGGCTCCCTGCTCTACTACCTCCAGATCGCCCAGAAACCAGAGGAGCCAGACACACTACAGACAGGTACACACACACACACCGCTGACCCTGGACGACCCTGGACGACCTGCACTCTGTCTGTGTGTGTGTGTACGTGTATTGATGTGTGTGTGTGTGTGTGCGCAGCAGGCAGCTCCATGTGGGAGCGTCTCACCGCTCCAGAGGACGGCTTCTCCAAGCTGCAGAGGGAGAACCTGGCCATCGTCCACAGCTACGGCACCACGCTCATGGAGGTGGTCTGTCGAGACGCCTGCGATGGCCACGAGATCGGCAGGGTAGGGAACACACACAGTACACACACACACCAGCATACATGCACACACACATACGCACACATACACACACACATCTTACTAGAGAGAATCTTTGTCTTCTGAACGGATTGTGCTTGTAATCATCACTGTCTTTTCTGTTGACTTACTAAACGACTGTATGTATGTGAATGCATGTTGTGTATGGATGTGTGTGTGTGTGTGTGTTTATGGATATGTGTGTGTGTTTATGGATGTGTGTGTGTGTCCAGATGCTGGCTCTGGCTGTGCTGGACCGCGTGCTGTCTGTGGAGCGTCAGGGAGACTGGCTGGTGTTCCTGTGTAACAGCGGCTACCTGCGGGTGCTGGTGGAGAGCCTTCGCCATGACGACCACGCCCTGCAGACCCTGCTGTGCCCCCAGCCCCCCCTGCTCAAGCCCCTCTACATCTATGAGAGCAAGATGGTGAGGATACACACACACACTCTGCTGGTGTGATGTGACCAGTAGTGTGTGTGTGCTTCCCAGGGTAACCAGGTGTGATGTGACCAGTAACAGACTGCTGGTTCCCAGGGTAACCAGGTGTGATGTGACCAGTAGCGTGTGGTTCCCAGGGTAACCTGGTGTGATGTGACCAGTAGTGTGTGTGTGTGGTTCCCAGGGTAACCAGGTGTGATGTGACCAGTAGCGTGTGGTTCCCAGGGTAACCTGGTGTGATGTGACCAGTAGTGTGTGTGTGTGGTTCCCAGGGTAACCTGGTGTGATGTGACCAGTAACAGACTGCTGGTTCCCAGGGTAACCAGGTGTGATGTGACCAGTAGCGTGTGGTTCCCAGGGTAACCTGGTGTGATGTGACCAGTAGTGTGTGTGTGTGGTTCCCAGGGTAACCAGGTGTGATGTGACCAGTAGCATGTGTGGTTCCCAGGGTAACCAGGTGTGATGTGACCAGTAGCATGTGTGGTTCCCAGGGTAACCAGGTGTGATGTGACCAGTAACAGACTGCTGGTTCCCAGGGTAACCTGGTGTGATGTGACCAGTAGCATGTGTGTGGTTCCTAGGGTAACCTGGTGTGATGTGACCAGTAACAGACTGCTGGTTCCCAGGGTAACCTGGTGTGATGTGACCAGTAGCATGTGTGTGGTTCCTAGGGTAACCAGGTGTGATGTGACCAGTAGCGTGTGTGTGGTTCCCAGGGTAACCAGGTGTGATGTGACCAGTAGCGTGTGTGTGGTTCCCAGGGTAACCAGGTGTGATGTGACCAGTAGCGTGTGTTCCCTGTGTGTCAGGCTCTGCTGATGCGGGTGGCCAGGACCGGCCCCGGGGCGGTGGAGCTGCTGCGCTGCGGCCTGGTGACCCAGCTCATGGAGTGTCAGGTGTTCGATATGGTGCCTGACAGCGACACCCACAGGTGAGGAGGGGGAGGATGGGGGGGGGGAGGGACGGAAGGGAGGGTGGGTGGACTGAGGGCAGGAGGGAGAGAGGCCACACAGGCAGTGCTGGTATCTAACCTGCTGTTTCTCCACGGTGTAGTCCAGGCTGGTATCTAACCTGCTGTTTCTCCACGGTGTAGTCCAGGCTGGTATCTAACCTGCTGTTTCTCCACGGTGTAGTCCAGGCTGGTATCTAACCTGCTGTTTCTCCACGGTGTAGTCCAGGCTGGTATCTAACCTGCTGTTTCTCCACGGTGTAGTCCAGGCTGGTATCTAACCTGCTGTGTCTCCAGGGTGTAGTCCAGGCTGGTATCTAACCTGCTGTGTCTCCAGGGTGTAGTCCAGGCTGGTATCTAACCTGCTGTGTGTCTCCAGGATGTTTGTCCAGAGGGACTCGTCAGGGTTCATCCCCAGCCCTGCTCACCGCTACAGGCAGATCCTGCTGCCGGCACTCAGGTTGTTCCAGGTCATCCTCACCTCCACCACCACCCACCACCAGCAGGGGGCAGCACAGGTACGGCCACAGCAGTTCACCTAGAGGGGGTTTATTTAGAGACAGGGTTAGAGGGATAGGACATGTATGGGAGAGAGAGAGGGGAGGACATGCAGGAAATGTTTCTGTGTTTATTTTACAATATATAACTTTTCACATAACACATACATTCTAAATTGTTGTGTGTGATGTACGCGTGTGTGTGCAGGTGCTCCAGTGGATGATAGTGCACGCTGACACCATCCAGTCCCTGCTGAGGTGTCAGCGTCTCAGCATGGGGACTCTGCAGGAGCTGGCCCTGCTCACAGGCATCATCAGCAAGACGGCCCTGCCTGGTACACACACACACACACTCTCTCACTCTCACACTATATCACTCTCTCACACTCTCTCTCTCTCTCTCTCTCTCTCTCTCTCTCTCTCTCTCTCTCTCTCTCTCTCTCTCTGACTGACACACACCTGCCCCCTCACACACACACACTCTCTCACCCCAGACAGGGGTGTGTCGTGGTGCTCAGTAGAAGCACACAGCGAGAGGGCAGCAGTAACAGTGTTGTCCTGGTGCAGGGGTGCTGGAGGTGGGCGGGGAGGGCAACAACGCGGCCCTCCTGGAGGCCCAGGGCCACGTGGGCCGGTTCCAGCGGCAGAGCCTGGCCCTGCTGGCCCGCCTGGCCGGCAGCGAGAGAGAGCAGCTGCTGAAGCAGGCGGAGACCGGCGCCCCCGGAGACCCCGCCGAGCGCCGCGAGGATATGGAGGTTGCCATGCAACAGGTCAGAGACGGGGAGGGTGGGGTGGTGGGCGGACTGGAGAGAAGGAGGGAGGGTGGAGGGGAAATGAGCTGGGGGACGGGAGGGATGGAGGGATCCCAGAGGAAGGGTTGGGGTCAGGGTTAGCAGGAGAGGTGTTGATAACGTGCGTGTGTGTGTGTGTGAGCAGGTGTGCGCTAACATCATGGAGTACTGTCAGGCTCTGCTGCTGCAGAGTTCAGCTCAGGCCCAGTACAGCATCTGCCTGTTCAGCCCCTCTGTCAGTGAGACCAGCAGCAGAGACCCAGCCCGGCCAGGTCTGTACACACACACTCACTCATACACTCTCTCACACACACTCTCAGACGTTATTCACACCCGTCCTGCTAACCTTGACCCCAACCCCCCCGCCCCCCCAGACCTGGTGCTGGCCCCGCCCCTCTCGAGGGTGCCCCCCCTGGGCCTGGTCATGTTCCTGCTGAGGAACAGCGCTGCAGACTTCTTCTGCTACCAGCAGAGCCACAGACAGAACCTGGCCAAGCTGACCAGCCTGGAACAGCTGCCCCCAGAGGAGCTGAAGGAGGTACACACACACATACACAACACACACACACACCTGCTCACACACACCTGCTCTCTCACATACACACACACACACACACACCTGCTCTCTCACATACACACACACACACACCTGCTCTCTCCCATACACAACACACACACACACCTGCTCACACACACACACCTGCTCTCTCTCACATACACACATACCCCTGCTCATACACACATACCAAGGGGTGGGCAGTATACCGGTATGAACGCGAATACCGGTATTGCGTTGTGCCTTGATATGGATTTTGCCATATCATGGATATCACGATATATTAATAAAGTGCCTTGCCCAAGGACACAACGTCATTTTACATGGCCGGGAATCGAACTGGCAACCTTCAGATTACTAGCCCGATTCCCTAACTGCTCAGCCACCTGACTCCCGTGATATATATACCGTTACCGTCAGTGCTTACGAATTTTACCGTGATAAACATTTTAGGCCATACCGCCCATCCCTACACATACCCCTGCTCACACACACACACACACACACCTGCTCTCTCACATACACACATACCCCTGCTCACACACACACACAGCCTGGGCCTAGCCATCTCCAACCTCATTCACTTCTTAAAAAGTACACTGTGTGTGTGTGTGTGTGTGTGTGTGTGTGTGTGTGTCCAGCTGTGCCAGGCGCTGGTGGCAGGGTCTGGAGGGCTGGAGAAGATCTCTTCGGTCCAGAGGAGTCTCCTGGCCAAGCGCAGGCTGGTCCAGCTCATCAACAACAGAGCCAAGCTGCTCGCTCTCTGCTCCTGTATCCTCCACCCTCCTGACACACTGGGGCCAGACTAGACCAGGCCAGACTAGACCAGGCCAGACTAGACCAGGCCAGACCAGGCCAGACTAGACCAGGCCAGACTAGACCAGGCCAGACCAGGCCAGACTAGACCAGGCCAGACTAGACCAGGCCAGGCCAGACTAGACCAGACCAGGCCAGACTAGACCAGGCCAGACTAGACCAGACTAGACCAGGCCAGACTAGACCAGGCCAGACTAGACCAGGCCAGACTAGACCAGACCAGACTAGACCAGACTAGGCCAGACTAGACCAGGCCACACTAGACCAGACTAGGCCAGACTAGACCAGGCCAGACTAGACCAGACTAAACCAGACTAGACCAGGCCAGGCTAGACCAGGCCAGACTAGACCAGGCCAGACTAGACCAGGCCAGACTAGACCAGGCCAGACCAGGCCAGACCAGACTAGACCAGGCCAGACCAGGCCAGACCAGACCAGGCCAGACTAGACCAGACTAGACCAGACTAGACCAGGCCAGACTAGACCAGGCCAGACTAGACCAGGCCAGACTAGACCAGACTAGACCAGGCCAGACCAGGCCAGACTAGACCAGACTAGGCCAGACTAGACCAGGCCAGACTAGACCAGGCCAGACTAGACCAGACTAGACCAGGCCAGGCTAGACCAGGCCAGACCAGGCCAGACTAGACCAGGCCAGACTAGGCCAGACTAGACCAGGCCAGACTAGACCAGGCCAGACCAGACTAGACCAGGCCAGACTAGACCAGGCCAGACTAGACCAGGCCAGACTAGGCCAGGCCAGACTAGGCCAGGCCAGACTAGGCCAGGCCAGACAAGGCCAGACTAGACCAGACCAGGCCAGACTAGCCAGATTAGTCTTCAGAAGGCGTAACTGTTGACTGGGAGATGAAGGACAGGACAGAAAGTGATTTAACACGTTGGTACAGCCAGCTGTGGTGGTGCAGAAATGTTCATGTACGTCTTGAGTTTGTGAGTCTGATGAGACCTTGACCCAGCCCCTCCCAGACGTGATTGAAACCTGTCTGTTTGTGCTGTGGCGCCACCTGGAGTATTACCTGCTGTACTGCACCCCAACAGACCCCAAGGACTCCCTCCTGCCAGGGGGCGCCCCCTACAGGCCACGGCTGGCTGACAGTGAGTTTACACCCCTCCACATCAGCCCCTCTCAACCCTGGTCCTGGGGACCCCCTGCCCTGCATGTTCTAGATGTTTCCCTGCTCCAACACACCTGGTTCAGATGAACGGGTCGATATCAGGCTTCTGCTGAGCTAGATAACGACCTGTGGTCGTAACACGCCCCCTGTGGTCGTAACACGCCCCCTGTGGTCGTAACACGCCCCCTGTGGTTGTAACACGCCCCCCGTGGTCGTAACACGCCCCCCGTGGTCGTAACACGCCCCCCGTGGTCGTAACACGCCCCCTGTGGTCGTAGCACACCCTCTGTGGTCGTAACACGGCTCCTTTACCCTGCAGACTCGTTCGGTGGCCTGGGAGGGGCTGAGGGCCGCGGCCTCGGCCTGTCCAGGATCAGCCAGCAGGACCTGGAGCAGGTGAGAACATCCTCCTAGACTGTCTGTGAGAGAGAGGGTGTGTGTGTGTGTCTCTGTGAGAGAGAGGGTGTGTGTGTGTGTCTCTGTGAGAGAGAGGGTGTGTGTGTGTGTGTGTGTATCTCTGTGAGAGGGTGTGTGTGTGTGTCTCTGTGGGAGAGAGGGTGTGTGTGTGTGTGTATCTCTGTGAGAGGGTGTGTGTGTGTGTCTCTGTGGGAGAGAGGGTGTGTGTGTGTGTGTATCTCTGTGAGAGGGTGTGTGTGTGTATCTCTGTGAGAGGGTGTGTGTGTGTGTCTCTGTGGGAGAGAGGGTGTGTGTGTGTGTCTCTGTGGGAGAGAGGGTGTGTGTGTGTGTGTATCTCTGTGAGAGGGTGTGTGTGAGTCTGTGACGGTGTGTGTGCCCTCAGTAACCCCCCCCCCCCCCCTCCTCCCGTGAGCAGCTGCAGAGTGACCTGGCGGCAGGCTTCAGCGAGGCTCTGCAGAGGAAGCTGCTGGAGGTGGAGAGCGCGTACAGTCAGGTCCGCTCTCGCTACACCTTCATCCAGGCCCTCATCCGCAGGATCCGGGGGCTGCTGCGCCAGCCCAAGAGATGAGACACACACACACACAGCAAACAGTATACACACTCACACACACGCACACACTCCTAATGAACTGTGTCCACTGAGAGACATTCTGTCCTAGAGAGCTCCTGCACTCCTGGAGGGCTCCACAGCCCCTCCACAGCCAGGCCTTGTCTGTCTGTCTGCTACCCAGGACGTGGTGTGTCCTGTCTGTCTGTCTGTCTGTCTGTGTCTGTCTGTGTGTGTGTGTGAGGGGGGGAGGGGGGGGGCTGTGCTGTGGTCGTCACTCACAAGTCCAGGAGTGTTTCTCTACATGGAAACATTTTTCTTTTCGTGGAGAGCTGTACCTTACGCCGGCTTTTCTAGAGAACAGGACTTTGATGTATTTGTGATATTTTACAAAAAGATTAGGAGTTGGATTATTGCTTATTCAAGTTTGTTTTTTTTAATGGTGAAAAATAAAGTAATTTTCTAATGTGAGATGTTCTTGTCGTTATGCTCTGTGACTCATAGTAAGATGAACAAAGTGTGTTAAAGGTAAAACTATGCGTGCGTTGAAGTAACCTTTTCCCCCCAATAATGTACAATCAACTGGAACAAGTCAAAGTTTTAACAAGTCATATCAGAGAATCACATAATATTAATCTCACTTTATTTTCTTAGAAGATACACTATACGACAGTAAAGTGCATCAATTCTCAAAACTTGGGGAGAGAAGGGAGAAGGGGGGGGGGCGGGGGGAGAAGGGAGGAGGGGGTGTATTTAGACTCCTCATCTTTCAACATTCAGATTTCGTAGACAGGATTGCTGTGCTGCTGTAGTGAGGGCTGGGAGGGGTTCAGACCAGAAACCAGGACAGGATAAAGGGAGTGGATGGAGCCAATCAGATTCTGATTCTCAGTCAAGACCAACGGATCCACCTGGGAAACATCCATCCTCTGTTGTATTCATGATCACGTCATGAGAACACTTGTTCCACTACGGCACGGTTCAGCCTGACGGTTGTGGATCTGACGGGACCTGGGATGTCGAGGCCCAGGCACTAACACAGGAGACACACAGGCTCCCCAGACTCTGTTTCAACGCCAGGAACCCTGGGGCCGTTTCTGAGCTGTAACACCACAGACACGCTCTGCTGCAGCAGGAGAATGACACGGGTGAAGATCTGGGAGGAGAATGTTCTGGATGTGTTCTTGACCTGGGCTCAGCGGATGGGACAGAATGTTCTGGATGTGTTCTTGACCTGGGCTCAGACAGAATGTTCTGGATGTGTTCTTGACCTGGGCTCAGACAGAATGTTCTGGATGTGTTCCTGACCTGGTCTCAGACAGAATGTTCTGGATGTGTTCCTGACCTGGGCTCAGACAGAATGTTCTGGATGTGTTCCTGACCTGGGCTCAGACAGAATGTTCTGGATGTGTTCTTGACCTGGGCTCAGACAGAATGTTCTGGATGTGTTCCTGACCTGGGCTCAGACAGAATGTTCTGGATGTGTTCCTGACCTGAGCTCAGCGGACGGGACAGACATCACATTGATGCGAGGGACAGAAGATCTTTGTGCTACTTTTGTTTTAAATCATGCACATAATATAAATTACTTTAAATAATACAGTTCATTACAGTATGACATTTACATTTTCTTCCTGCGTGGTTGTGTGTCATCTCTGATTGTGCTGTTGGAGGGGAGGGGGGGAGGGCGAATAGATAGAGCATTTCAGAATATCTGAATATAATAGACGTCTGCAAAGGAGCTTTTCATTGTTACTCTATGCTGCCCACGGGCTGCATGAGTTTGACGGAGTTTGTTTGTTGTGTATGGCTCTGAATGACAATAATGGTTAACTGAGGACCAGTCACTTTCCACCCTTCCACCCTTGATCTGACCACAGGAACATAAGGGAGATATTTTGCTGATGAGACAACGAATCTGGAAAGCACAGGTTGTCTCATTGTGTGCTATTAAAACCTGTTGTTGAATCTCTGTACATTATAAATTCATTTAGTTCCTTTTAGGAGAAAAAACCCAGGATTAAGACTATATACAGCAGGTACATGGAACAAGGAGAGGGTGATCGCCTGCAGAAAGTCATCTCGGTTCACAGGGGTGTAGCCAGCTAGCGACTCTAGTCCAGGACTGCTGTCCCTGATGCCCTTGTGATGAGGTCAGACATTCCTCTGGAACTGTAGGTCAGTGTTCTTGTTGTGGGTCCGACACAGCAGGATGTGTGAGGACACTTCCTCAAGGCTCCCGACTGATTCTCATTGGACAGACGAGGCAGTGCTGAAGCCCCGCCCCTGCTCTGCTCTGGCGTCGATTGGACTAAAAACCTGGCATTCTATCATACATTCCAGGTGAAGGAAAGGCCTTGCTTTTGATTGGTAGAAAATCCAGTCAAGGGGGGGAGGAAAGGAGGCGGAGATTGGCAATGAAAACAAGCTTATCCAGCAACGATTTTCCACGTTGTCTTAACGTCAACGTGTGTGTGTGTAAGTGTGTGAGTATGTGTGTGTACAAATTCCTTAGTTGGAACCGTGGGGAGTGTGAGCTTGTGTGTGCAAAAAACGACGCACACAAATGCACGTGGAGATATCCACTGTCTCCTGCGACACCCTGGACCCCCCACCCCCCTCAGTTGCTGTCAGAGCCCAGCTCCTGGCTGCTATCCTGGGACCCCGGGAGGCCAGGGGGATCGCTGGGGGCCAGAGCCACCTCCCCTGTCACGGCCAGACGGATGACCTTGAGCCAGCGCTGTTTGAGGTCGTCGCTCTCAGCGGCGAAGCTGTGGAGGGACTTGGACTGCGAGAGACGGAAGCTGGAGGGAGGGTCCGCCGGCCGGGCGCTGTCGTCCACAAGGTAGCCCAGCAGAGGGATGGTGGACTGGGCCTTCACATCCTGGAGGGGTGGGGGAGAACCATGTTCAGTCTTTGCACTACAGAGTACGTAAGAGTTGATGAAGTGTTGTCGGTATATAGACTAGGGGAGGGGTAAAGATTTGTAACAATGTTTATAGATACAATATGTATAGAATTTGCTCTTATGGAAGGAAATTGGTACTTTTATTCACCGGTGGCATTCAATGGATCAGAATGTATAGTGAAAACCCCTGTTTAAGCTTTCTCTCATTGTACTATAGCATATGTAAGAATATTAAGTGTAGTTGACATACACACACACACACAGGTTTGCAGTATGAACTATATGTCCCTTAAGGGTTTGTGTCTCCCACAGACTACTAAACAGGAAGCAACCAAACAGCACAGGAAGTATGTATCTTTAGCAGACGCTTTTATCCAAAGCAAGATACAGGGGGGGGATTTGTACCTGTTCTATTCTGAGCTACACCTACTCCTTCCTTTACCGGCAGGTCACAATCATGCACACCAGTAGAACACAAAGACGACAGGTCACAATCATGCACACCAGTAGAACACAAAGACGGCAGGTCACAATCATGCACACCAGTAGAACACAAAGACGACAGGTCACAATCATGCACACCAGTAGAACACAAAGACGCAACAGTCAGACCGGCCGCATTAGTGACGAAAGCGATGCTTCCTTCATTGCAGCAGGGGCGAAGGTTTCATAACACATTGTCCCACCCACTCTCTGTCCCACCCACTCTCTGTCCCACCCACTGAACCTACAACCTACACCCCCCCCCTCCGTTCTAGGTTCTCTTCCTGTCCGGGAAGTGGTCAAGCTGTAG
This sequence comes from Thaleichthys pacificus, assembly GCA_023658055.1. Classification (NCBI taxonomy): domain Eukaryota; kingdom Metazoa; phylum Chordata; class Actinopteri; order Osmeriformes; family Osmeridae; genus Thaleichthys; species Thaleichthys pacificus. The sequence continues at coordinate 19,374,305 of CM042870.1, forward strand.
ACAGGAAGTGGTCATGCGGTAGACAGGAAGTGCTCTGACCTGCGGGGCTCCGTAGAGGTACAGCACCAGGGCCTCCTTCTGGGGGATCACACACCAGACCTTCTGCCAGGGCTTGTTCTTCTCACAGTACTGCAGGAACCCACACATTATGCTGCTTCCTGAGAACTGGGCCGCCTCGATCTGGGGGACCGAGGAGTCATGGTTACACAGCTGGCAGTTTGGGGGTCAAGTTTAGGGTCAAGGTTAGGGTTAGGCAAAACTGGATTTTTTGGAGGGACTGAATTCTGAGTCCCCATAATGATAGATAGACAAGATGTGTGTGTGTGTGTGTCCACTCACCTCTAAAATGCCCTTCTTCTTGATCTCAGCCCTCTCTTCGTTGTTCTCCGAGTTTCCTGTCAGGATGGGGTAGCAGTCCTTGCACACCTTGTTGATCTTTTTCCCATCATACTCCAGGGCCACCTTGTAATCTGAGCACTTCCAGCACACCACCTGAAGACAGCACAGAACCACACCGCACCCCGGTCAACAGCCTGGGAGACTACTGCTCTGAGAGAGGGGGAGGGTGGGGTGAGAGAGAGATGAGAGAGACGGAGGGTTGGGTGAGAGAGAGATGAGAGAGGGTGGGGTGAGAGAGAGAGATGAGAGAGGGGGAGGGTGGGGTGAGAGCGAGATGAGAGAGGGGGAGGGTTGGGTGAGAGAGAGATGAGAGAGGGGGAGGGTGGGGTGAGAGAGAGAGATGAGAGAGGGGGAGGGTGGGGTGAGAGAGAGATGAGAGAGGGTGGGGTGAGAGAGAGAGATGAGAGAGGGGGAGGGTGGGGTGAGAGCGAGATGAGAGAGGGGGAGGGTTGGGTGAGAGAGAGAGAGATGAGAGAGGGGGAGGGTGGGGTGAGAGAGAGAGATGAGAGAGGGGGAGGGGGAGGGTGGGGTGAGAGAGAAATGGGAGAGGGTGGGGTGAGAGAGATGAGAGAGGGGGAGAGAAGGGTGACAGATGAGAGAGGGGGAGGGTGGGGTGAGAGCGAGATGAGTGAGGGGGAGAGAGGGGTGAGAGAGAGAGAGTGAGAGAGAGAGTGAGAGAGAGTGAGAGAGAGAGCATGACTCACGCATCCACACGCTCGGCAGTGGTGTCTCCGTCGTGTCAGAGCGTTGAAGAACTCCTTACACTTCTGACACATGGTGACCTCGTTATCCCGGATCCAGCGAGGGGCTCGCTTCCCCAGCTCTGCCGTCTACACACACACACACATACACACACACACACATACACACAGACAGACATATACACACAGACATACACAGACACACACAGACAGACACACAGACAGACACACACAGACACACACAGACAGACAAACAGACATATACACAGAGACACACACATACACAGAATCAATAGGTGGCATTGTCATTTACACTTACAAACTCAACCACAGCCCGTCCACTGCAAGGTAACTCTGTTGTAGCAGAGACCTGTTAGACAGCAGGTCAGCTCCTGACTCACCGACACCTCCTCCACCTCTTTAGCGGCCATCTTAAACGACTCGTTCTTCTGCTGGAAGATATCTATGGTCTCCTGGAACGCCTGGTGCACACACACACACACACACCATGTCAACAAGCCTGAACTACAGCACAGTAGGCCACGATATAAAAAAATCATGAAGTAAAAGTCATTTTACTGATTAAAGTACCTTGATCCAGCTTGCCTTGTCTTGCTCTGAGCTGAAACATAAAGTAAGTAAGTAAATAAGTAAGACTTTATTTATATAGCACAATTTCATACAAGAATTGTAGCTCAAGGTGCTTTACATAAAGAACATTGTCTGTTTAAAAAAGTACTGTTTGCTTGTGTAACTGTTATCAACCTTGGCGCTATGGTCTGTAAATTGAAACTATGGCTAACACCACTAGCTAGGTCACATTAATCTGTGGTTGCTGAGAGTAACCCACAGGGCTGGCAGTTAGGGGGGCACAGATATCGTGGCAGGCAGTTATGTGTTGGTGCAGCCCCAGGTTATTTTGAGACTGGAAGCAAGTGAAGTACAGAACAGATACTGGCGGAGGGATGGTGGGAAGGCAAGTATTGCACAGACAATCTGAAACCTAAACACACCGAATAAAATATCAGTGCACATTCTGAGTGTGCGGATGACGGTGCAGGGATGGGGAGAATGGGAGGATGGGAGGGAGGGAGGGAAGGAAGGAAGGGGAGGGTGAGAGGGATAGGGTCAGGGAGGAAGGGAGGGCTGGGGGGGAGGAAGAGAGGGAGGGTGGAAGGGACTGCCGGGAGAGCGATGAAGGAAACACGAGACTGAAAGGAAAGGTGGAGGAGAGAGGGAGATGGGAGGAGGGCAGTGGGAGAGGGAGGGAGGGTGATGAGAGGAGGGCGGTGGGAGGAGGGAGGGAGGGTGATGGGAGGAGGGAGGGAGGGTGATGAGAGGAGGGCGGTGGGAGATGGGAGGAGGGAGGGAGGGTGATGAGAGGAGGGCGGTGGGAGGAGGGAGGGAGGGTGATGAGAGGAGGGCGGTGGGAGATGGGAGGAGGGAGGGAGGGAGGGTGAGGGAAGTCCGTGCCTGGCCTGCATCTCCAGAGTCCTCTCCTTGCCGGACACCTGGAAGGTGTGTGGGTAGTCTTCGTTGGTGGTTTCCAGCACCTTCATGCCCTCCAGGCCAATGCGTGTCCGGACCGTGTAGCGCGTTCCCCCCAGGCTGAACTTGGGCACGCAGTACAGCAGGCTGTTGTTGAACTGAGGAGGTGACCCATGGAGAGAAGTATCTAGTTAGCTACACTGTCAGACTGTGCTGTGTAGATGCTTGTTTTACTAACCCTGTGTGTGTGTGCTTGTGTGTGTGTGTGTGTGTGTGACAGTGTGTGTGTGTGTGATTCTCACCAGGAAGAGGTACCTCTCCATGGCGGAGGTGTTCTTGGCTGACAGCTTCAGGACGTGTCCCTGCTTGATGAACTCGTTGGAGGGGTTGACTATATCTTCCTCCTCCCCCAGCATCTCGTAGATCTCCAGAAGCTTCTTCAGGTTCTCCTGCGAGACACACACTCGATTTAGAGAGCAGAGCCAAGCCACATGCCATGACCCTTCATGTGGACGTGAAGAAAACTGCCTGGATCGTAAAGGTTACATTGTTTGCCTCACCGATTTACGAATGGCACTGTTGGAGTGAGTTGCTGCCATGGAAATGATCTCCAGTGATTCTGAGGGATAAAAACAAAGAAATTCATTTAGGATTTTGCATTAAGAAATGTATGTGTTAGCGTGTTAACATGTATGTTAGCGCCTGTGTTAGCGCCTGTGTTAACATGTATGTTAGCGCCTGTGTTAACATGTATGTTAGCGCCTGTGTTAACATGTATGTTAGCGCCTGTGTTAGCGCCTGTGTTAACATGTATGTTAGTGCCTGTGTTAACATGTATGTTAGCGCCTGTGTTAACATGTATGTTAGCGCCTGTGTTAGCGCCTGTGTTAACATGTATGTTAGCGCCTGTGTTAGCGTGTGGTGACTCACTCTCCACGTCTCTGCGGTCCGTGGTCATCCTGAGGCAGCTTCTTCAGGTAGTCCTTCAGCAGCATCTCGTAGCGGGGAACCCTCTGCACCGGCTCCAGCATGTGGTGCTGCAGAGTGAGGTTGCCGCACACCTCCTGGCCCTGACAGACAAACACAAGCAACACAGGAAGTCAGGGGAGAAGGCCTTTTGATTTAAGTTTTGTTAGTTCGGCATCTCACTGTCAAGATACACAGTCCCCCGAACCTGTGCACTTGCCGTGCGTACCTCGAGGACTTGGATCAAGTTCTTAACTTACCTTTCCTAGCGTTTAAGGCAGCTTTCCTTTGCTTTTCTTGGACTAGTCTGGCCTGGCCTGGCCTACCTAACCTAGCCACGCCTAGCATAGTAGGCTATAGCATAGCCTAGCCTAGCCTAGCCTAGCCTAGCCTAACCTAACCTAACCTAACCTCGCCTAGCATAGCCTGACCTAACTTAGCCTAGCCTAGCCTAGCCGAACACATCATAGCCCAGCTAACCTAGCCTAGCCTAGCCGTCTAGCTCACCTGGATTTCAAGTATGATGGCCTTGAAGGGAGGCGAGCGCTCTGTCCACTGCTTCAGCAGCTCCATGGCCTTCTCAAAGTTCTTCACATACTCTGCATACATCTTCAGGAAGGGAGTCCGCTTCAGCAGGATGTCCCCGATACGAGGCGTGGTCGACCTGAGGAGGACGGAGAGGAGGGAGGGATTGAAAGACTTTAAGGTTGTGCCGGCTTACAGAATGTCACATCACTTCCTGTGAGGCCTCACAGGAAGTGATATGATGGCTGTGCCTGTCCTGGGTGGTGTCTCTGGGTGTGGCTGCACCACTCACCACTCGCCCATGCGCTTCTCCAGGTCAGGCAGCAGGAACTGGCTGTGGAACTCGTTGATGGAGCTGATGTTGGAGAAGATGTTCTTCACCACGTCCTCCGGAAACGTGCCTTTCTTAGCCTCCTCCGTCAGCCCGGCGCAGAACACCTGCAGGGCACGATGACATCATCACAGCCAGATCACACCGCTTCAACGATGTATAACAAACACCAAACATCCTCCTTCTCCTACAGTACCAACCACAAATGTGTCGTACGAACTGCAAAGGGCCGCGTTTCCCAGAAGCGCTTCTAAGTAGCTCTTAGCGCTAAGAAGCTCTTAACGAATCTGGGAAACGCGGCCAAGGCCAGTTCACACTGCCTCAACACTGTCCAACAAACACCAAACATTCTCATGTTGGCGGTTGGGTTTAGAATGTTTGGAAAGATAACTGTCAGTTTTCACACTGCCCCGACAAACACCGACAGGCACATCACACCAAACCAACACAATAAATGTTGGCTGTCGGGAGTTCCCACCCTCCAGCCCATTGATGCCAGGGTCACAGGTTCAAATCCCCCCTCTGCCCTGTACATGGACTCCAGCCTGTGGAGTGGTTCACTCGCCTGGTCCAGCAGGTTGAGCCTGGTCACATAGGCCTTCTCAGTCTGCAGCAGCTCGCTGGCAATCTTGTACAGCTTCTGTTCGTTAGTCTCCTGGAGGAGAGAAGGAGAAGGAGGAGAAGGAGGGGAGAGAGGGAGGAGGAGAGGAGAGAAGGAGAAGGAGGAGAAGGAGGGGATAGAGGAGAGAGGGAGGAGGAGGAGGGGATAGAGGAGAGAGGGAGGAGAGAAGGAGAAGGAGGAGAAGGAGGGATAGAGGAGAGAGGGAGGAGAGAAGGAGAAGGTAGGAGAAGGAGGGGATAGAGGAGAGAGGGAGGAGAGAAGGAGAAGGAGGAGAAGGAGGGGATAGAGGAGAGAGGGAGGAGAAGGAGGGGATAGAGAGAGGGAGGAGGAGAGGAGAAAGGGTGTTTTCAGTCTCATGGGTGCAAAAAATGGAATCGTGTGAGGAATGAAATATACACGAACGAATGCACACTCTCTACCCAAAATAGCCCGCGGTGCTCATTGAAATATCTCTTTCATTATGAACAGTGGATAATGCATTCAAAGTCCAAGTCTGACATCCACGTCAATAGGGGGGAGTTGGCCAGTCCACCAGATGGGTGACTGACTCCAGGGGGGTTATTCTAGCTGGGCTAGGCGAGAGGCTGGCCTGCCTGTCTGAAGGTCAGGTCTCCAGTCTTATTCATAGCTACCTCCCACATTGTACTCACGCTACATTCTCATGCTTAACCGAGTTCCTGTTTAGGTTCAAATGGGTGCTGGTAATGTTTCTGATTGGCTGGTAGGTGGCTTTTAACGCTGTGTAACTCGAGACAGCTTTCGATTCGGCAGAAAACGTTCTTCCGTATGCCTGCGCCTCGTCCATACGTTGTGTATAGCGGGACAAGCTATACCTTACATCTCAGCGTGATAAATACAATCTGGTGTTGTGTGAGAGCGTGAGAAATGGTTGAAATGCGTGTGTCTCGCGGCGAATGGGTGAGACTTGAG
>CM042870.1:19385266-19395266 GCA_023658055.1 Thaleichthys pacificus
CCTGGTCACAGACTGACTTGGCTCCAGCAAGTCACTGTGCTGATCTGCCCTGCCCTGCCCTGGTCTGCCCTGATCTGCCCTGCCCTGGTCTGCCCTGGTCTGGCCACTCTGTCAACTCCTTCTGTGGCCTCAAGGCTCCATCCAGCCAGTTCCTGTATCAGCAGCAGCCACAACAAGGACAGCATTGTTTCCAGCCCTCGTTAATGATGCTCCAGCACAGGAACCAGCCTGCTACAGCTGCTGCTGCCAGAAACACCCCCTCATCCCTGGGACTGGTGGGAACTCGAACCCCTAACCCTCCATCTAGGGCCGCACCACAAGGGCTGAGGCCTACTGCAACGGCCCGGTTCAAATCTGACCCGGGACTTTCTCTGCCGTCTTGCCCTCTCTCTCTCTCTCTCTCTCTCTCTCTCTCTCTCTCTCTCTCTCCTCTCTCTCTCTCTCTCTCTCTCGCTCTCTCTCTCCCTGCCTCATACTTTCACACTCCAAAGAAGCACAAAAATATCACAAAATACATCTTAGAAAACAAAACCCCGTCCATCTAGACTGGACAGATCCCACTTCCCGCCAGTTCAGCGCCCCACAACTGGTGTTTTCACCAGCTCATCCTTCCACAGCACTAATCTCCACTGGCACCAGACCGCCTTCTGTCACTACGAGGCTAGCAGAGCTGGCTGTAGCCCTGAACACACACAGGACCCCAACGTGAAAGCAGCGTGCGGTGAACAGACCCTACCTTGTTCTTTTACCCATCTACTTCCTCCCCAGGCTGCCAACCGCCAAGACACAGAGAGACAAGCTGGACTCAGTCTCTCCTCCTGTTCAAATCTCCCAGGTCATTCATCCAAGGCTGACGCTCAACTTGTTAAACTCAAGTTCATCTGCCCTGCTCTCTCTCTCTCTCTCTCTCTCTCTCTCTCTTTCGAGCTTCTCTGAAGGTATCCAAGGCCGTATCTGACTGGCTAAGCTGAATTGCAGTGAGTGTTCTAAAATGGACTTCTGCTTCTGCTTGATAATCTGTAAAGAAGGAAATGTTAGGCAATTATGTCCTCGTATGTTTACAACACTGGTGACCGTAAATGAAGTGTCTTTCAGGCCTTAAATGATTCCATTCTGCTCTACACACACACACACACTCAACTAAGCTTGTTTCTTACAGGACATATTATGTCTGTAGTTTCCGCCCTGGAAAACCACCTGTAAATCCAACCTCCCACTGACCGCGGGGCCCACACTCACTCTGTGCTCGGCTACGCCCCCTGCTCTGTACTCTACCTGTTCTCCTCGAAGCGGCTGATGAGGCTGGACACCTTGGAGGCTTTGTCCCGGCCTCGGCCCGCCAGACCCCCTCCTCCCCTATCCTCCATACCGGCCTTCAGGCTTGCGTTCTGGGCTCGGCCCAGCGGGGGGCCAGGCTGTGTCACCGGGCTCTGGAGGTGGGCTGGCTTGGGAGGCACTGAGGGGAACGACACAAGTCAGAGGTCAGGGGTCAGGGGTCAAGACCAGCTTTTTTGGTTTTATATGAGGGCTTTCTTCAAGGAACCCCTTAGTGATTAACTTTGTCGAACTTGAACTGACAGGAGCCTTGAACGCACCCCGTCTCCAGAACTGTGCAGCAGAGGTTGGTGGAGTTGTGATGTCCACATGCGAACACAAGGGGGCAGAACAGATTGCTACCTAAATAACAGCTCAATCCCAGGCATGTCCACAGCTGTCCAACAACACGTCGCCTAAGCAACCTTTGGCAGGTCTGAGGTGCAGTCCATGCGATGTGGAGGCCGTATGGAACACCCTGTTATGCCTTTGTCCTGTCTCCTCCTATGATTGACAGGGTCCTACAGGCTGCGCTGTGCTGGGCAGTCATGTCTGGTGAATGATTCACTCAGATCAAACAGAACAGGACTGCCGCAGAACGACAAGGTTTCATGTCCTTGGTCAGTCCGTCAATACACATTATATAACTTATCTCTTTCTCTCTCTCTCTCTCTCTCTCTCTCTCTCTCTCTCTCTCTCTCTCTCTCTGTCTCCTCTCTCCTTCTCTCCTTCTCTCTTTTTCTCTTTCTCTTTCTCTTTCTCTTTCTCTTTCTCTTTCTCTCTCTCTCTCTCTCTCTCTCTCGCTCTCGCTCTCTCTCTCTCTCTCTCTCTCTCTCTCTCTCTCTCTCTCTCTCTCTCTCTCTCTCTCTCTCTCTTGTGGTGTGTGTATCTGCAGTGTGACAGTACCTTGTGGTTTGTGTATCTGGAGTGTGGGCCTGTAGGCCAAGCCTGTTCCATTGACCCCTTCCCTGCTCCTCCCACTGCTCCTGCCTGACCGGCTGGACCTCTCCCTGGGGGGGCTGGGGGCAGAGGGACTGCTGCTCAGGGCTGGCGGGACACGGACACACAGGGGAGATTCTCAGTGTCTCAAAATAGTGAAAAACTTGGGTCACAGAACAGAATCTTTATTAGTCACCAGTGACACAACCCCCGGACATTACTCATAATGATACAGGATACAAGATTAAATTAAACTAAATTAAAATAACTCCTTGGTTACAAACCCCCTCCTTATTAACTGTGTAGAAAGCACCGCTCCCCCCACACACAGCAACAGAACAGAGATAGAAAGCGAGAAGACAGGATTTGGTTAGTACCGTAGTTAGTACTGCGCTGTACAAGACAATGAAGCGTTTGTTCTTTGTGACAGGAAGTAGATAAACCTCACTTCCTTCTAGTAGGTTCTGTTTATGGGATTTCAGATTTAGCTAAGCATGACAGACAGACAGACAGACAGACAAGAGACAGACAGACAGACAGACAAGAGACAGACAGACAAGAGACAGACAGACAGACAGACAAGAGACAGACAGACAGACAGACAAGAGACAGACAGACAAGAGACAGACAGACAAGAGACAGACAGACAGACAGACAAGAGACAGACAGACAAGAGACAGACAGACAAGAGACAGACAGACAGACAGACAAGAGACAGACAAACAGACAGACAAGAGACAGACAGACAAGAGACAGACAGACTGCAACTTCACAGGCCCAAAGCTCATGACCTCTGGCCCTCCACACACACAGGTCTGTTTTACTATCCTACAATTTCTTCTTAGCCTCTTACCAATTACGGTAAAACCTCCATATAAGGTGTGATCCTATCAGGACCAAGCAGATGGAGTCATTATCTGAACACAGGCTGTGTGCACAGGACTGTATAAACCCATTAACATGTAAACATTAAACAACTGTCACACACTCTGCCATGACACGTCTTTAACCAGCTGGGTCCATTGTCTAGAGTCCATTATCTCTCAGAGGATGAGGCTTAGCCAGCGAGGAGGGCAGTTGGCTGTTTAACACACAGGGCTCGTCAGTGAAGGAGAATGTTTAACAATATATCTTTTCTTGGCCTTTTTTCAACTGAGACAGTTGAGCTAGAAAGGAAATGTTGGGCGACGGAGAGAGCGAAAGACTTTGAAAAACGGCCTGGGCCGGATTTGAACCTGTGTCGCTGCGTTAGGACTTCACCAAACGCGCCACCAGAGCGCCCCGAGATGGAAGCCTCACCCCCGAGACAAGACGGGCGCTCTTCCCCGCAGCCTCTATACCAGGGGCCTCCAACCCTAACCCTCCCTGTAGGTTTAGGCTCCAACCCTAATCTAGCGTACCTGATTCGAATAATCAGCTTCTTAACTTGGGTTGGAGCAACAACCTACAGAAGGGTGGAGCCCCTGTCTCTACCTCATGAACCTGGAGACAAAACGCTTCGTCATAACGCCTCAGTACCTCGTCTGTGTCTGAGGCTCCCAGTCTCATTCTGCTCTCTCCCGTGGTCCCAGACAAGCCAGCACCCTCCACACCAGTCCCTCCATTCTGCTCTCTCCCGTGGTCCCAGACAAGCCAGCACCCTCCACACCAGTCCCTCCATTCTGCTCTCTCCCGTGGTCCCAGACAAGCCAGCACCCTCCACACCAGTCCCTCCATTCTGCTCTCTCCCGTGGTCCCAGACAAGCCAGCACCCCCCACACCAGTCCCTCCATTCTGCTCTCTCCCGTGGTCCCAGACAAGCCAGCACCCTCCACACCAGTCCCTCCATTCAATTTCAATTCAACAAGTTTATTGTCATACGTACAGGATACACAAGTATACAAGTACAATGAAAAGCTTTGTGTCGCTGCGCTACCTACAACAGTGCCGTTTTTAATAATCAAGCAGATAGTAACGGACAATAATAACAACAAAAGATAAGAGATAAATAACAATAAAAATAAAAACAAAACACTATTATACACAATACTCACTGACCCATGTAATGAAACAGGCGCAAGGTGGTTACAGTAAGTGCAAATGTGCAAAGTCTATGCTGGGCAGTAAAGTCTTGATGCGCAGGAAGGAGGTGGGGCAAGTCTTTCCTCTACAGTCTACAGCACAGTGGAAACATGTATGTTTGTATATAAATAGCGCGTGTTTGTATTCAAACCCACTTAACACACAAACCTCCTCTCATCTCCAGAGACGTTTCATTTCTCTGAGTAGCTTTCATCACACCCAATCTAAGAACATAAAACGCGAAGCAACACCCATCCCTCTCTAGGTGGCTATTCATACATGCCAGTTCAGTGTTTATTCTTACCGCTATGTAGTAATTAGCGGCAAAACGCAGCTTAGAAACTCAGTCGAGTCCCACAGTCCTCTCCGGGGAAGAGGCTCTCTGAACATGGTCTGGGGTTTCTGGGTAAATTTAACGCTGGTTCTCAGGAATGAGCACGATTATGAGCTTGGCTTCCACCCACATCCACATTAAAAGGAGCCCAGCATTTTTTTGGACTTCGTATCAGGGGGAAAACCTCCACGCCAACCTCGAAGGCCACGCATAAACACACACACACACGCATACACACACACACACACACACGCATACACACACACATACACACACACACATACACACACACACACACCCACGCATACACACACACACACGCATACACACCCACACGCATACACACACACACACACACACACACGCATAAACACACACACACACACACACATAAACACACACACACACACACACACGCATAAACACACACACACACACACCCACACACACACACACCCACGCACACACGCATACACACACACGCCCACACACCCACACACACCCACACACACACGCATACACACCCACACGCATACACACCCACACACCCACACACCCACACACCCACACACACGCATACACACCCACACACACACACCCCCTCTCATTAAAACCCATCTTACTATAGCTCCCTATGCAAATTTGCAGCCAGCGCCCTGGCTAAAGGGAAGCATGTGGGACATTAAGTAGTTAGCCGGGCGGCACAAAGGAGCCATTCTGGGACGTTTCAGACCCACACTTGGAGCCTCTCATTCTGTACTGTCTCTGGAGACCTCTGGGGGAGGGGCCTCTGGGGGAGGGGCCTCTGGGGGAGGGGCCTGTCGTCAACTGTGTGTGTGTCAATATGTGTGTGTGTGTGTGTATGTGGTTGATGGGAGGGGGGGGGAGCTTCACAAACACACATACACACACACACACACTTAAATGCAAACCAGACGGACAACCTGAGATTGGTGTCTTGCTGTATATGATATCAAACAAGACCTAGAATACAACAGCCACAGCACATAGATGTTCAAAACACCAGCAGTGACACACGCCTGTACAGTACATACACACCTCGGTGTGACTACACACACACACCGCCCGCTACCCGACAGGAACACCTGGATTCAGTTTCAGTCTTGGTCATCTGATGTGACAGCTAGCAGATCCTGTGCGGTACAGTTGGCGTACATGTAAACCGTACTGTATCCTGTGTATCCTGTGATGCAGGACTTGTAACCCCTGGATACCGCCATGCCTCCATTTGGACAAAAACACTTCCCATACTTCACTCACAATGCAAGGTGATGGCTACCATGGCAACCGGCCTTCATCCAGGAACTCAATAATATTGGAATACAGATCAGGGAGGACTGCAGCCCACAGACAGCAGCAGCAGTCATTCATCAGCCATGTGATAATATCGATCGGTCTTTTGAAGTTGTGACGCAAATGATTTTTGGAAGGATTTCGATTAGTCTGCATCAGCCTGCCGCCTACAACACTGAGGAGAAAGCAAAGTCAAACTAGACTCCAAAGACACTCTGATGAAAAGAGGAGCAGAGGAGGGAGAGGAGGATGAAGAGGAGGAGGCAGAGGAGGATGAGGAGGAGGATGAAGAGGAGGAGGGCGAAGGTCAGTCTTCCATTCTCCTACACCATCTTTCTATGCTAGAATGATGATGCATTTCGCAACAGAGACCCATCCCTGGCCTGCCTCTCCCTCTCCCTCGCTGCCTCACACACATACACACTCTCTCTCTCTCTCTCTCTCTCTCTCTCTCTCTCTCTCTCACTCTCTCTCTCTCTCTCTCTCTCTCTCTCACTCTCTCTCTCTCTCTCTCTCTCTCTCTCTCTCTCTCTCTCTCTCTCTCACTCTCTCTCTCTCTCTCTCTCTCTCTCTCTCTCTCTCTCTCTTTCTCACTCTCTCTCTCTCTCTCTCTCTCTCTCACTCTCTCTCTCTCTCTCTCTCACTCTCTCTCTCTCTCTCTCTCTCTCTCACTCTCTCTCTCTCTCTTTCTCACTCTCTCTCTCTCTCTCTCTCTCTCACTCTCTCTCTCTCTCTCTCTCTCTCTCTCTCTCTCTCTCTCTCTCTCTCACTCTCTCTCTCTCTCACTGCTTCTGAGACCAGGGAGTTTGTTTACAAGCAAGCCCTGAGAGAATGTATCAATCTAACAACCACTTTCTCCCTGTAATCAGGGAAAACACAGCTGCCTTCACCTCAGCCAGATAGAGAGGAGCGAGAGGGAGAGTGAGAGGGAGGAACAGAGAAGAAAACGCTATGCGTCTTCAAATAGCTCCTATCTTTATTAGCAAACTTCTTGTGTATCAGTATATCCACATTCTGAAACATCCCATGTTACGTAAGTTTCAGTGTTTTTCTGCATTTAGACGGCCGAGGACGTTTCCTTGTGTTGTCTGCACAGTACGTTAGCGGTGCCAGGTGAAGATGTGACGGACACGGGTGGCAGAACATGCTAGAATACCAGACAGGTCTTTGCCAGTCAGTGTTTTCTATTTCCGTCTATGGTGACTTTTGGTTCTCTTCTCCTCCTCTACCCTGTTATCTTTCTCTCACCCCCCCCCCTCACTCCCCCGCCCCCCCTCCACCTCTTCTACTTTCTTGTCTCCCCAGTGTCAAGTGGGCTCGTTCTCAAACACAGGTTCGTTCTTTTTCTGTCTGTCTGTCTGCGACACAAAGAAGAGTGTCTTCATGGCCTGATTCTCTTAAAAAGCCTCAAAGTACGTCTTCACTATAAACCCAAAAATAGATCAGATCCACAAGCACCCCCCCCCCCCCCCCCTGGCCCAGTCCCTCTGCTCACACGCAACGCAAACAGAATCCGTGTGGGACTGAAATGGCCTTGGTCGTCACTCCTCTGGCTGATTTCCAACACGAGGAGCAGGTACGAAGACACAGGAAAACGAGAGAGAGAGAGAGAGATAGAGGGGCATTGAGAGAGGTTGAGCGCGTGAACTACGTCGACGCCACCTAACCTAACTGGCTCTGCGGACTTCAGACGTTGATAACGATGTCAATGTCACATTCTGAGAGGGCAAAGAATGTCCTCAGAGAGAACACATCCAGACCTAAAACACCAGACAGCTTGAATCGTCCCTCTGCAGAACCAGTTTGTTTGAGCCTCATCCTAGGCTAGGTGGAACATTCCAGAGGAGAGCTTGACAGAAGTCTCAGAGTGACGCAGTGTGAGATGGGGAAGGGACACCTCCACCCCGCTCTCTCTGGAAGTGGTTTCTGCGGTCTGCCTCTCTACCTGGTTAATATTCTACAAACAACCTCAACAACACTGTCACAAAACCACACTCAACCTCCAGCGCAAGAAACCATGGAGAGCGTGAGTGAGAGAGAGAGAGAGACGTAGAGAAAGAGAGAGGGTGGTGCAGACAGAGTAACTGACACGAGGGAGAATGGAGCTGGGGTTAAGTTAAAGTCAGTGGAGGTGAACTCACCCGGCGTCTCAGGAAGCTAGATAGAGGAGGAGGGAGAGAGGTGAGGAGAGGTGGCAGATTTCTCCCAGAGACAGAGCGTCTGTCAGAAGGACTCCATCAGCCTGAGTCTTCTACTGCCTCTGCTGCTCTGCCTTACGACTCACCAACGAGACTCCTCCCTCACACCAAACATGCATACCCCCCCCCCCCTCTCTCTCTCTCTCTCTCTCTCTCTCTCTCTCTCTCTCTCCGTCTGCAAACTTCTCTCTCTGTCACGTTATCTCTCTATGTCAATTTCTCTCTCTCTCGGTCACTCTCTCTTTCTGGGTCTCTCTCTCTCTGTAAATGTCTCTCTCTCTGTCTCTTTATCTCTTGCTGTATCTCTATCAATTTCTCTCTCTCCCTGTCACACTCTCTCTCTGTCACTCTTTTTCCCTGGCAACCAATCCAAGCTGAGTGAAGGCAGAATGAACACACACACACACACACAGCCCAGTAGGGCCCTCCTCATTCAGAGAGTAGAGAGGTGGACTCACCACCTCCGGCAGCCTAACTTCACAGAGAGCCTATATTGCATCTGGAATCATTACACCGATGAAACATCTTCCACCAACAGGTCGAATTTCGATCAATCAAAATCAAACACATGCTTTGGTTTCCTTGATCCTATTCTTCCTGTAATACGGTAGAGAGTCAGAGAGCTGAGATGACTGGTGAGATGCACACCTTCCACAGCCGAGAGATTTCAATGTTACCAAATTCCTCTCGCTCCAGCATTTGATCGGATTTATTTTAATCTTTAATCTTGTTGTGAAAGGAAGGAGAGGGTGGGGGGGGGGGGGGGGGCAAGCAGAAGCCCTCCCAGACAGACAGACAGGCAGATAGACAGGCAGATAGACAGGCAGACAGACAGGCAGACAGGCAGACAGGCAGACAGGCAGATAGACAGGCAGACAGACAGACAGACAGACAGACAGGCAGGCAGACAGGCAGACAGGCAGACAGACAGGCAGACAAGCAGACAGACAGGCAGATAGACAGGCAGATAGACAGGCAGACAGACAGGCAGACAGGCAGATAGACAGGCAGACAGACAGACAGGCAGACAGGCAGACAGACAGGCAGACAGGCAGACAAGCAGGCAGACAGGCAGGCAGACAGGCAGACAGACAGGCAGACAGGCAGACAAGCAGGCAGACAGACAGGCAGACAGGCAGACAAGCAGACAGACAGGCAGTCTGACCCCCAGGGTCTCTGTCCACCTCATCTCTCAGTATTGTTCAAACGTTTACGTTTGTTGTAGCATCCTAGTGAGGAATCACTCCCATTCCAAACCGTTGGTTCCCTAACCACGACTCTCAATGTCATTCTAAACCTCACACTCACTTATAGCCATCTAGAATTAACACCGGAAATTGAGGAGCAAAAAAAAAAAAATCCCCACAAAGAAAGGTTTTTCTTAGTTTACTATCCTTGTGGGGGCTTCTGGTCAAGACCACACACATAAATACACACACCAACACACACTGTCTATTATAGCTCTTATAGGTCTATTACTGTAAGCTAACCCTAACCCTAAAAGTAACGTTTAAAAATGCGGTAACACCACATAACATTTCGGTAACGCACACGCACTTCAGGAAATCTACAGGGCAACTTTGAGGAGTTCAGAGAAATGAAGATTCCTTCCTTATAACTAGACCTGTTGGGCTTGATTTCATTCCTCTCTGCAGGTTTCACCAGGAATGTTCTAGACCAACACCTGTCCCACTGCTTTTTGTACAGCATGACGGAAGGACTAGCTTGACTTAGAACTCATTCTAGATACTGAGTACTTATTGTATCTAGTATTTACTAGTATGTAGTATTTACTAGTACGCAAAAAGACAGGTCAACATCTAGGGATATACCTGTTTAC
>CM042870.1:19400025-19415025 GCA_023658055.1 Thaleichthys pacificus
TCTATCCAAGGTCTGGCCTGTGCTTGATGTCTTAATTCTCTCTTCTTTTATCTCTGAGTGGTATTAATCTGCTCCGACTCTTCTCAGTTGCTCTCTCTCGCTCCCTCTCTCTCCCAACTCCCTCTCTCTCTCAATCTCCCCCTCTCTCTCTAACCGCTCTCACTCCACCTCTTTCTCTCCAGACTCCCTCTCTTTCTCTCTTCCACTCTGTCCCATCCTCTCTCTCTCTTTCTCGTTACCCTTCTCTCTCTGCCTTTCCCCTTCTCTCCATTTCCCTGTCTATCTTCCTTTCATGCCTCATGACCCCCCTGGCTAACTCCCTACCTCCCCCTGCAGGAGAGCTGAGGCACATCACCAAGCTGAAGCCCTGGTCCCTGTTTGACGTGCTGGTGGAGAAGTACGGCTGGCTTCCGGAAGACGCCGGACATTTCACCCACTTCCTGCTCCCCATGCTGGAGATGGTCCCCGAGAAGAGAGCCTCGGCCGGGGACTGTCTCAACCACCCCTGGCTCAACTCGTAGCGACACCACCACCCCCTAGTGGCAGCCGCCCAAACTGTTCGCAGCACTGGAGAGAGACAAGGGGGGGGAGAGGGGGATGGGGGAGGGGAGAGGGATGGGGGAGGGGAGAAGGACAGTTTGAACCCTATGGATAATTGGATACCTGTCATGTATGTCCCTTCCACACACGCACACACACACACACACGCACGCACGCACACACACACACACACACATGCAAGTGTAAACACACACACACCTTAAATGTGAGAGAAAAACGCTGACCGTCTTGGGATTAGGCAGGCAGCCAGGACAGGCTTTACCCACGGACATCTTCTCTTGGCGGTCCTGGTGCCGAGGTCTTGACCCTTGACCCTTGTCCAGCCTGGCTGACCCTGGCCTACCGCTGGGGTCAGTGGATCTCTCGTTCTCATTGGACGGAGAGGGAAGCAGACCGGTTGCTCTGTCTATCAGAACGTTGTCCGGAAACTCTCAGCCCAACCTTAGAACAGCATGGCCCTCTCAACCTGCTGAGACAGAGCCTGTGTGTGTGTGTGTGTGTGTGTGTGTGTGTGTGTGTGTGTGTCAGTACGACTACTCAGTCTGAACACATATCACAGCGATGGATCACCAGATTAGAAGAAGCCTAGCCCCCACTTTACTGGACTTCCTCTCCTCTCTCTTCTCTCTCTCCAGCCCTCTACCCCCCTCCTCTCTACCCCTGCCCCCCCCCCCCCCACACACCCAGGACTGAAGCAGTGCTGCTGAACTGTTTACATCCCCCCGCCCCCCCCTCCAGTTTTGTTTCACCCCAAGCCCCACTGAGCTGCATGACCCACCCCACTGCAGACACCAGGGCAGCCAGCCCCGCTGCAGCCACTCCTACCTGCAGACCGAAGGGGCGACCACTGGACGAAGAACAAAACGGAGGCAGAGTCTGACTGTTTTGTTTGTAAAGATGTTTTTGTTGTGGTGAGAGCAGTAAAGAAACGTGGACAGACGGTTGTTGCGTTTCCTGTTTGGTTACGTTTTTTTTTTTTTTTTACATTTGTTTTTCCTCGCCTTTCCGTTTCAAAGACGGGAGTTTGTTACGACGTCATCCAAGCCCCTGCGAGGAGGAACTGTCACGTCTTAGGGTAACCCCCCCCCCCCCCCCCTCCTCCTTCTCAGCTTTGACATTCCTGTCATAATTGCTCTTGACTTTTTACCAAACCCACCACCCCCACCCCCCCCGAAATGAGACCAGTCCTTCAGACATCCTAAGGCACGTTTACCAGATTCTTACTAATTCTGCCCCCTCCCGGAAATACCGGGGAGACCCTCGATCACGGGGCTTCGCCCGCGGGCTCGGTTCAAAATGGAGGCTGCACTTGTCTTCGTAGATGTCGTTCAGGGAATTACCTTTGTACAGAACTCTGAGAAACCGGCTCGCAGGGGGAGATAAAACGACGACGACGGGATCTGAACACAAACACACGCATCATTCCTAACATAAAGAGGCTGTTAACGGGCCACGGGTCTTCTAGCCGGTGACCGGTACCCCGTGGCAGAGGACGGGGGTGGGATGTCGAACTGCGCCACCCTGTGGCCGATGAGGGTACTGCGCCCCGCGCACACCGCAGCGCCCCTCAGTGCCAACGACACAACGTTCCACTCAAGTCACTCGTCATCATTACAATTAGTCCAGTTGACTATTTTTTTCGCAATAAAAATTACAAAATGAGTATAAGTAAATGGTGATATTTTTCAAAAAAATATTTAAATTAATTTAAAGTAAAAAATACAAATAAAACAAAGAGAAAATAGAGAAGACGTTTCTCTGGTGTTGTAACAGTAACCGAATCTCGTCCTATTGAGGTGATTGTGTTTTGTCTGTTAGAAATGTTTTTATTTCTTTTGTAATTATTATTATTATAATAATATTATTATTGTTATTCCGATTTGTTCTTTTTTTACTCAGTTGTCACCTCTACTCTCCCGGAACATGAACAGAACCACCGTCTGGATTCATGGTGATGAAATTGATCAAACATTTTTGCAATAAGAGTAAATGATGATGAATTTTTTGCACCAGAAGCTCCTGATCTCTCTTTCAGCCATGCTGACTGTTCTTCCTGACATCCACAGAATCTCATCTCTCATCTGTGTTTTTCATTGACAGATTTAATAAAATTGTAAATTAATGGACCCTCTCCTCTGTCTTGATGTGGTCTTTGATACAAGACAGGGGAAAAAAAAGATATTTTATGAAGTTGATTTAATTCTTTATTTATCATTCAGTCATTTCAAAGTAGTCTTGAAATATCTTATCATACATAAATGTACACATTTGCGCTACATTTGATGGTGACTTCCGAATGTAGTGTAGTCTAGTACTAGAAACCCTGAGAAATAAAGTAACACTGGTGAGATTTACAAAAGATTGTCACATTTGTTGCTTATAAAATAATTAAAAGGAAAGGATCCTATCCTATGCTTAGTTATAAATTATGTAAAAATATCTAACCCAAGTCAGGCCTGTGCTACAGTGGAATGGGTGAAGGGGAGCCGGGATAAACCATTTACTGGCTGTAGGAGAATTGTTAAGGATACATGGTTGTTTGGACTCGTTAACCAGGCAAAAATTCAAAGATGCATTACAAGGTTGTCAGTTATCAGTGTGATATGAGGTAATTATGACTTTTTATAAGATATTAGCATAACTTGGATGTAACAATGTTATTGTGTTCTTAATTTTAATGTAGTGTCACGGCACAGAGCTGGTACAAAACACTGCACACCCTGTGGACGGTGGAGGACGTGTGTGTGTGTGTGTGTGTGGTTACTCTAACACGGGTCTCCAACCCTGTTACTGGAAAGGTTTTCGCGCCTACCCTAATCTAGCCCACCTGATTCCAATAATCACCTGGTCGATCAGGTAACTGGTGTTGAATAAGGTCAAAAAAATGTAGCTGGAGCCAAACCCAACAGGCTGGTAGCTGTCCAGGAACAGGGTCGAGGAGACCTGCTCTAACAGGGTCGAGGAGACCTGCTCTAACAGGGTCGAGGAGACCTGCTCTAACAGGGTTGGAGAGACCTGCTCTAACAGGGTCGAGGAGACCTGCTCTAACAGGGTTGGAGAGACCTGCTCTAACAGGGTCGAGGAGACCTACTCTAACAGGTTTGGAGACCTGCTCTAACAGGGTTGGAGACCTGCTCTATGGAAACCCTGGTGTTGAAGGGGGTGTATACTGCGTGCGAGTGTGTGTTTCAGAGGAGAGAGGCACAGTTCTTTAGGAGCAGAGGCTTGGCCAGCTCCAGGATGTCCAGGCTGGGGTCCAGGGATCTGCCCAGCCCCTCCAGGACCATGATGGCAAACACAATGGAGGCAAAGTTACTCTCCAGCTTTACCTGCAGCAGATAATCACAATCAGCTTCATTCGCCAAGTAAGTTTGCACAAACAAGGAATTTACTATGGAAGGAAGGTACATACGGTAAACATATAAGAGTTTTAAATATAAAATGTCAAAAATATAAACTAATCAATCCACGTACAGAGCACTCAACACAAAAAAGTGTACCAAAGTGCTGTATAGTTTACAATAAAATAGCACAATGATCAATCAGGAACTGTTTGACAGTTATCTGTCAGTTTACCTTGTGGTGGATCAGCAATCCAAACACCCTGGACAGCAACTCACCCACTTGGATCTAAAACAGAAACAATAAATCAGTCAAATGAGATGTCCCCCTTTCTCCCACATCAAACTGTCACAGAGAAAGTTGTGTCTGAAGCAGAGTACACCAGCAGGTTTACTTCTGATCCCAGACCTGCTGCTGTACTCACTACATGCACTATTTGTGTGTCGCTTCAAACGAAAGCGTCGCCTAAATAAATGTTGCCGTTTGGAGCAGTGCCTGTGCTGTACCCTCCCCAGAGCGGAGCGACCGTGTTGCTCAGTGCCTGTGCTGTACCCTCCCCAGAGCGACCGTGTTGCTCAGTGCCTGTGCTGTACCTTCCCCAGAGCGACCGTGTTGCTCAGTGCCTGTGCTGTACCTTCCCCAGAGCGACCGTGTTGCACAGTGCCTGTGCTGTACCCTCCCCAGAGCGACCGTGCTGCTCAGTGCCTGTGCTGTACCTTCCCCAGAGCGACCGTGTTGCATAGTGCCTGTGCTGTACCCTCCCCAGAGCGACTGTGTTGCACAGTGCCGCTGCTGTACCTTCCCCAGAGCGACTGTGTTGCACAGTGCCTGTGCTGTACCTTCCCCAGAGCGACCGTGTTGCACAGTGCCTGTGCTGTACCTTCCCCAGAGCGACCGTGTTGCTCAGTGCCTGGTCCACCAGCTCGGACATCTCCTTCTTGAAGCGAGGGACGTCCTGGCACTCGTTGGCCCTGGCGTGGTTCAAGATGAGCTCTGCTACCTTCTC
This sequence comes from Thaleichthys pacificus, assembly GCA_023658055.1. NCBI lineage: Eukaryota > Metazoa > Chordata > Actinopteri > Osmeriformes > Osmeridae > Thaleichthys > Thaleichthys pacificus. Next base: position 19,404,935 of record CM042870.1, read on the forward strand.
ACCCTGCAGACCACAGAGAGGGGACGGCAGGGGGTGAACAGCGCCGCATGTCAGCCATCTTCAAATCTACTTCATTCTTTACGAAAAGGTACTGTTTAAGAAGTCACTATTTATATGATAATAAACAAAACATTTTAGAATCCCCTTTCTTCCTCTCTGTCTGATGGCACTTTCACATATTTTGATCCTTCATGAGAATTAAGTCATGCATGCAACTTCTTGGCTAAAACCAGGAAGTGGAAGACTGAACATATTCAGAATATGGCCTAATTTAGAATATCCAACCAAACGGAATATGCTTGACCTGAATATTGTCATATTGTGAATAATAGTGTAACATTAGTGTGCAGGTCCACATCCTCCGTCTCACCTGTTTGAGCACCACAGCGGTGAACACTGCTCTGAAGTTGCGCAGGTCTGTGTCGCTGAGCTGGGCCACGATGCCGGCGTCCAGCAGGACCAGCTGCAGGGGGGCGGGACAGGGCCTGACACTCACCACCACCGTGTCCCACAGGTCTGTCAGGGTGGTTCTGCCCCCGGGGGCCCCGGCCCCCCCGGCCCCCGCCGCGGTGCTCTGGACCAGGATGTTCCCTGGGTGGAGGTCTCCGTGGACAAAGTTGTCCACAAACACCTGATACACACACACACACAGATATGCATACATATACACACACATTATACACACACACATATATGCATACATATACACACACATTATACACTCTCTCACACACACACACACACATAATTACACACACAGATGTACACACACATCGTAAGAGCAGAATTTACTGTGAATTTGGTGTCAAGAACTACTACTAATCTCTGGTGCAGCCACATAACCTGGAGGTCGTACCATCTTGAGTAAGGTGTCCACCCCCATCCTGGCTATCCTCTGCTTCATCTCTGAGGGAACCTCCGGGCTCAGGTAGTTGGAGATGGGCTCGCTCTCCTGAGGGGGGGAGAGGTCGGGACTAGGGGTGTAACAATATACCGTGGTACAACATATCGCGATGCAAACATTTTACAATATGTATCGTAGAGTTATGGCAATGTTTTTACGATAAGACGTCCGTGTAATGTATCGTGAACCCAGTATCGGGATACGTCGTATCAAATCGTGAGCTGAGTGTCATTACACCCCTAGTGGTGACTCTACCACACAGCGGTCAGAGTCCTGGTTCCCTTCTGCTCTGAAGGATCGTAGGTGACATGGCTGCTTACCTCAAAGGTTTCCACCAGGATGGTCCTGGTGACGAACGGCCGCAGGGGCGTTGGAAATTTCACGAAATCCACGTCTTTAAAGTTTTCGCGGAACCTCTCAATGTTTCTTGCTTCAAACCGAAGGTCAATCTGGAATAAGATTTTTTTTAAACACTGTACTTGGCCATGCTTGTGTTTTCACTGATATACAGTATGTTCTGCTATGTTTCCTGGTTCAAGGTTTTTACCTGTTTGATCATGAGTTTCTCAAACTCTTCCACTATCTCTGGCAGGCTGAGCCATTTGAGTCCAGGCAGCCAGTTGATGAGCCAGCTGCCTGCTCTCATCAGCAGAAGGTCTATCTCCACCTGCTTCCGGATCCCTGGGTGGAGGACCTGGAAGAGATTGGAGACATAACCCAAACGCTTAAACATCTCAACTTCCATCAACTATTATGATATATATATATATATTTTTTTTTAACGTCTTATTTTAATTGATGACAGAGAGAGACAGTAAAGCAGTGAGGGGAATACATGCAGCAAAGGCCCCAGGCTGGATTTGAACCCGACAACCTCACCCACCTTCACAGCCACAGGTATGAGTCGCTCCTTCTCCTCCAGACTCCTTCCATGGAGGCTCCTCCCCTCCTCCTCCTCCTCCTTCTCCTCCTTGCCCTTCACGAGCCCCCACAGCGAGCCGAGCGCTCCGCCCAGCCCAGGGATCTCCCAGGCTTCCAGCAGATCCTCCTTCTCCAGCTCCTCCACCAGGGTCTGGAAGTGCGGGTCGTCCACGTGGTCCGCCCTCGCCCAGCCCCGGTACACCTGGGCCACACAGCCCGAGCCCACGGGCTCCCCTCCCTGGAACACAAACAGCCTCCTCCAGCCCTCCCCGAAGGCCCGGCTCAGACAGCGCTGGGTGTGGGCCCAGGAGTGCGGCCGCACACACACGTGGAGGCGGGAGAAGCGATCGCAGAAGTCTGGGGAGAACACGTCCCTCCGCGTGCTCGCCCACTGGCCCAGCTTGATGAAGGTCGGGCCGGACGTCTCAGTGGCCCAGAGCAGGACGGCCAGCCAGCGAGAGGCCCAGCTGGACGACACCAGAGTCAGGGGGTAGAGGAGGAGCAGCGGGGCGAACTTGAGAAGGAGCACCAGGGCTCGGAGGCTGATACGCAGGAAGAAGATTAGTCTGTGGACCTGGATTTTAGCTAAGGACTTCCTGTCCGTGGTCTGAGGTGTAAGGGAGGCCTCCTGGCATCGTGCTGTCCAGGATGAGGTGTTGGCTGCACCCCAGCACAGCAGAGTGACTTTTGGAATCTGGGTGAAAACATGGCTCCTTCTGATAGGGCATGATCTGGTGCTCGGTATGAGCCGGACTCTTACGGAGGCTCCAAGTCTGTGGACGGTACACTTAAGGTTCAGAAGGAACGTTCTCGCCCTGAACGTAGCCATGGCTATGATATCATGTTCCGGATTAATCTTTCAACGTGATAAAGAATCGGCCCATTCTGACTACACAATTATGATCAGAGGACGTTTTTGATCAGAACAAGCTCTACATTATTTCGATTGTCCAGATAAGGTCCAGCGCATAAGATTGCTGCAACTCCGCATATGTCATAGCGGTGGATGTATAATTTGGCAGACCACTCAGTCACTGAGTATCAAACTTCACACACTGAGTCAGTGTGTGAAGCAGTTTGATCTGCGTTACGTTCCACTGTAAGTAAAACAATATTCACATTTAGGCTGCCTGAATGCCCAAGTAACAATGTATGACCTAAAATAACGTAATAATGAAGCTAACTAGTACACTAGTAAGGTCACGATTAGGTAGCTTTGGGAGTCTTAGAACTTAATGTGTTGAAAGAAATCGAAAAAAGTTTTACTTGTAGCATCAAGCAGAGGAAACCTTTAGCCTTTCACACGTAGTTTGTAAAACTCCTAGTCTGCAACACAGTCTGTAAACCGCAGCAACATGTTCATTGAAACCGCAGATAGTGTGTTGAAAACATTGCAAGCACATCTGCCATGCACTTCCGGGGTTTGCGTCACGTTGTATTAAAGCTGTATGCCTGCATAGGATTGATTGTACTCAAGCACATTCAGGTGATCGACCAAGACACGTACAGCCAACGCAAGGATTGTATTGTTAATCAGTCAAACATTTAACAGTTTTGTTATGTTTTTAAGAAATAGAAAAATATAAAGCTTGGCCTTGTATGATGCTGACCAGATGTTACCAACAGAGGGAGACATACGATAAGTGATGAAAATACCCCCCCCCCCCCAGAAAAAAAGCAAGTCGAGCAAAATTGCTAGTAGCCTAACATTAGATGTTCCTGTTTAGTCAAAGCGTGTCCCGTTAAAGTAGTTCGCGGTCACCGTGTGTGTCCGCCGGATGACGGCCTCCCAGCCTGCCAGTTGTAGTGGAGGAAGGAAACCAATATCCCTCACACAAAAGGTAGTAGAAACGCCAAACAGATGTTCCACCCACCCAGCCCCCCACCCATTGATGAGCAAAGACAGGCTTTTTAAATCACTCAGGCACTTCAAAGCAGGGGTCAGGGCTTTGGTCAGTGGAGCAGATCTCAGCTGTGGGGAATGCTGCTGTGTTGGTGAGTCATTTATGATTGGTTCCTATAGTGACATATCTCTTCTGAGAATGCAGAATTTCCACACAGGGAAAGTTTTCTACTTTTGACACACTACCAAATCAATCGTCCAATCATTGTTGTTTTTCATTGTTGAAATTACATCGAATCAGTGATTAATTGCCACGTCAGTTCAACAGGATGTAAATATTAAGAATCCTAACTCAAGATTCTGTCTTCATCTCTCTCTCATCGTCTGTGTTTCCAGAAGCCTTGGGGGCCTCTGTGTCCCTGTCTCAAGCCTGATATCAACAAGCCAGGTGATATCTGCCCATCTCCTGATACCCAAAGAGACACGCACTGACTTGTGACTACTAGAATTCAACTAAGACATGACCAATCCATGTCTGGTCAAGCAAGTCCAACAGGGGGAGGGGAGGGGGAGGGGGGGGGGGGTTTAACTACTGTACCACAAAACCCTATCCCACAGCTCATGCGATCCCCGCACAGTCATTGGCCAATCTGTCGTTGACCAGTCTGCCATTGGCCAGTGTGGGTTAATCAGTAAACCCGGGAGATAATGTGGAGCAGGAAAGGATGGCTCCCTCTGGGACTGTGAGAGAAGCCCCTCGCGGCGCTCTCATAGGAGGCCGTTATTTATGTATTCAGTTACACTCTTCCTGCTCAGTCCCCTTTCAGCAGGACACTCGGTCTCCCCAGCAACCAGGGCTCCAATCGGCCGGCCAGCTGCAGATTAGTTCAGCAGTGGGAGGAGGGGGGGGGTTGGGAGGGTAGGGGGGGGGAGACTCTGGTGGAGAAGAGGGGGAGGGAGAAAGGGAGGGAGGGAAGGAGGAGGCAAGAGGGAGGGAGGGAGGGAGAGAGAGAGAGAGAGGGAAGGAGGAAGGGGGGTCATGAGAGGAGGAGGGGTGGGAAAAAGTTTCAGAAGGAAGGAGGGGGAGAGAGAGAGAGAGAGAGAGAGCGAGGATAGAGAGAGAGGCAACGTCATCGAAAGAGACCAGTCTGAGAGTTGAGTGAGTGAGTGTGAAAAGAGAAGAAGGAGCGAAAAAACGGAAAGAAAAGAACAGCCTGGAGGGCTGAGAAAGGAAGGCAAGAGGACGATTCTCTTTTCAACCCTTTTGTGGAGGAGGAGGAGGAGGAGGTAGAGGGGCTGTGCCGAGAGGGAGAGCTCCGAGGCAGGGGTAGCAGAGCTGCACACACCGTGGAGCGGGGAGAGGGAAAAGACAAATTGCTCCAAAGGAAATCATGCGAATGGATGCTGCTTCCTTGCCCAGTGTCAGATTTCACAAAATGAGAGGCCACTGCAAGATCACTTCTACAGGGCTCGACCAGCTGAGGAAGGTGAGCGTGTGTGTGTGTGTGTGTGTGTGGTAAGAGAGAGAGAGTTTCTCATGCATACTAACAGAAGGGGATTGAGGTAGAAGTTCTGGTAGAAGTTTTTCTTTTGGCAGTTCTGTTCTGTATGCATGTGTGTGTGTGTGTGTGTGTGTGTGTGTGTGTGAAAAGGAGAGAAAGATGGTTTCTCATGTCGACTAACAGAAGGGGTGATAAGGAATTTTGGTAGAAGCATTGAGGTATTGAGGTATCCTGGTAGAAGTTTTTATTTTCGCAGTTCTGTGTGTTTGTGTGTGTGTGCGCGCATGTGCGTGCGTGTGTGTGTGTTGGAGGTGCTTGTGCCTGTCTGTGCCCTCCACATCAGAGAACCCCTCTGTTTGTCTGAGCAACATAATTATCTGCTCTGGCTCCAGCCAAATTGTGTTTGAATGCCATCCCAGAATACCTGCCAGCGTTAGATACGGTAAACCTGCTTAACAACCATGCAATGGCTGTCAGGCCCTATTGTTTCGTGTGACCGAAGAGGTGACCGACGCATAGGATAGTTTGAAGAGCAGAAAGATAAGACTGAGAAAGGCTAGAGGGTGAAATGGTGGCATACCACTGCAGGCCCACAGGAGAGAGGAGAGGATAAGTGGTTAAGTGAGGTGAGGGGTGCTTTCTTGTGTCTGAACAATGGGATCTTTTCATCCAGTTCCCCTGGACAGGCTAGCTAGCCTTTCTGCTTCATGAGAGGAGAGCACAAAACGCACCTCCTAGCACTGGCAGGAGGACCTGGCCCTTTTTATTAGCCTTGTGAAGGTCGTCTCTGGGTGAAATGTGTGTGTGTGTATGCGTGGAACAATCCCAGTGACCATGACAAGAAACAAAGGATACTCTGTATCTTCAACAGGTTACCGGGAACCCATCCTTAGTTCTTGCAGGATGACATTTTAAAGATGGTTATCCATCTTTTTTTGATTCAATTACACAGCTTCCTCTAAGTCGTTCAGTGCTTTGCTCTACTTATCTAATTTGCCTTTAAGAGTCAGCGGGAACACAATGTCTCCATGGAACTCTATCTCGCATCGTATGTTCCTTTACCTCCAGACAAAGTTCCACATTCCTGAAGCTTCAGTAGACACGACAGAGTTCCATCTCAAATGAGTCAACATCTTTCTACAGAGTAGTGGGACTGTATGAAACTTTAACACTGAGGATGCCTTCAGAACTAAACAGAGGGTTTACAAAGTGTGGTGTGTGTGTGTGTGTGTTGTTTGTGGGCCCATAAAAAGGGCACTAAGGAGAAACCATGGTCCTGTGTGTGTGTGTGTGTGTGCCGCTATTATCGGACAGAGCATTCTGTTTGATGGAGGAGCTGTTTAAGTTCTCTGGAGGGGCTGGTGGGTGATCTGGAGGGGCTGGTGGGTGATCTGGAGGGGCTGGTGGGGGATCTGGAGGGGCTGGTGGGTGATCTGGAGGGGCTGGTGGGGGATCTGGAGGGGCTGGTGGGGGATCTGGAGGGGCTGGTGGGTGATCTGGAGGGGCTGGTGGGTGATCTGGAGGGGCTGGTGGGTGATCTGGAGGGGCTGGTGGGGGATCTGGAGGGGCTGGTGGGTGATCTGGAGGGGCTGGTGGGGGATCTGGAGGGGCTGGTGGGTGATCTGGAGGGGCTGGTGGGTGATCTGGAGGGGCTGGTGGGGGATCTGGAGGGGCTGGTGGGGGGATCTGGAGGGGCTGGTGGGTGATCTGAACTGCTCCATGAAAGCGTGTCTCTTCTGCCAAACACGTGTTCAAACACAAACTTGTGACACTACTTTCATACTCATCCACTATATTAATACTTGTAACACACACACACTTATGTACACACTCTCTCTCACACACACACACACACACACACACACACACACACACAAAGACACACGTAAGCACCCCACACTCATGCAGTCCTAAATCCCAGTAGGTTTGAATGACGATGAATGGTTTCTCAACATGCACAGTGGAAACGTTTGGAGAGAAAAAAACATCATTAGTGAGAAAAAGCTCAAAGGCCAGATGTCATTGTTGAATGTCAGCTTGTTGAATGTCAGCTTGTTGTTGAGCACATCTGAGGACGAGGGAACGACAGTGGGACTCCTGCAACCCCAGTCACACCATAAACTGTGTGTGTGTGGGTGTGTGAATGCTTTCCTACTTGTGTGTGCTGTAGTGAGGCTAACATCTGTCACTCTCAGACTCTATTGTCTTAGGCTTACATGACAGCAGGCGTTTCAGAACCCCACCCCCTAACCCTCCCTCCACCCCCCTCACCCCCTAACCCTCCCTCCACCCCCCTCACCCCCTACCCCTGCCTCCACCCCCTCACCCCCCTACTCCACCCCCACCCCCGACCCTCTGACAGGAAGCAGATTTGGACAGGCACGGTTCAGGGCACCACCATGACACCGAGGACCCCTCTTGGCCCCGCCGGCTGCCTCATGGTCGAGCTGCCGCTGTTGCCACGGTGATGGCATCAGAATGCGTCCGGCGGTGTCGGTTGGGAATTCCTTACCCCCTACTGGGATGGAACGGGAGGGGGTGGATGTTGGGGGTGGGGTTGTCGTAGTAACCCCTAAATGCCTGCTGTCATGTAAGCCTAAGACAATATAGTGCAGTCATTGTCAAAGGCAATCTGCACCAGTGTGAGATACACACATACACACACACACACACACACACACATGCCTGTCTGTCTGTCTGAACCCTTTGGACAAAGTGCTGTTTACTCTGACTGCCTGTCTGTCTGTCTGTCTACGTAGCTGTCGGTCTGTCTGCCTGTCAGTTCATTTGTCTGCCTACCTGTCTGTCTGGCTTGCTAGCAGTCTGACTGGCTGCCTACCTGTCTGTCCCTAGTGTGATCCCCTGACTGGAGCAGTAGAGCTCTACACCCCTCTGTCTCATCTGGGTCTCCTGTACTCCTCCTCTGCCCCAGACCAGGCCTGGTCTCCTGTACCCTCCTGCCCCAGACCAGGCCTGGTCTCCTGTACCCTCCTGCCCCAGACCAGGCCTGGTCTCCTGTACCCTCCTGCCCCAGACCAGGCCTGGTCTCCTGTACCCTCCTGCCCCAGACCAGCCTGGTCTCCTGTACCACTCCTGCCCCAGACCAGGCCTGGTCCTCCTGTACTCTCCCTGCCCCAGGACCAGGCCTGGTCTCCTGTACCCTCCTGCCCCCAGACCAGCCCTGGTCTCCTGTACCCTCTCTGCCCCAGACCAGGCCTGGTCTCCTGTACCCTCCTGCCCAGACCAGGCCTGGTCTCCTGTACCCTCCTGCCCCAGACCAGGCCTGGTCTCCTGTACCCTCCTGCCCCAGACCAGGCCTGGTCTCCTGTACCCTCCTGCCCCAGACCAGGCCTGGTCTCCTGTACCCTCCTGCCCCAGACCAGGCCTGGTCTCCTGTACCCTCCTGCCCCAGACCAGGCCTGGTCTCCTGTACCCTCCTGCCCCAGACCAGGCCTGGTCTCCTGTACCCTCCTGCCCCAGACCAGGCCTGGTCTCCTGTACCCTCCTGCCCCAGACCAGGACCTGGTCTCCTGTACCCTCCTGCCCCAGACCAGGCCTGGTCTCCTGTACCCTCCTGCCCCAGACCAGCCTGGTCTCCTGTACCCTCCTGTCCCAGACCAGACCTGGTCTCCTGTACCCTCCTGCCCCAGACCAGGCCTGGTCTCCTGTACCCTCCTGCCCCAGACCAGGCCTGGTCTCCTGTACCCTCCTGCCCCAGACCAGGCCTGGTCTCCTGTACCCTCCTGCCCCAGACCAGGCCTGGTCTCCTGTACCCTCCTGCCCCAGACCAGGCCTGGTCTCCTGTACCCTCCTGCCCCAGACTCAGTGTGGGTTCCTGGGTGTACTGGGATCGTTATCCGCCTGCTCCGCTGTGCTGTGCAGCCCAGACTCCGGAAGAGCCCTTTCCCAAGATCTCCCCTGGCTCCCCGGGGAACGGCAGGGAGAATCATAAAATGTGTTCTTCTGTGGGCCGGCTAGCAGTGCGGCTGGGACGGAGGCCTCTGGTGGGAACCACTCCGACCGGAACCCCAGAAATGTGAAGGAAAACAGGAAGTGAAAAACGTAGGTTTCAGCAGGACTAGGAGAGAATATTGTGTTTATCACGTACATATCACATAGTGGGTTTTTTTCTAGAGAGAGAGGGACATGCAAGAAATGTCTCAGTCCGGATTGGAACCCTGGCCGCAGCCTACGTGATGCACGTGCTTGGCCCGTGAGCCCCCAGGGCACGCCCCTTATACACAACATCAGCGTTATTTTACGCTGTAGAAGGCATTGTATATGTAAAGATCGAACACAATTCATTTCAAAGAATTTCAGATCAAAACCCAGGAAGTTATTGAAAATGGCCAGAGCTTGTTTCCTTACTTTGAAAGTGCTCTACAGTGTGATGTCAGGTTGGAGCAATGACTATTTCCTGCATCTGTGTGTTGTGTTGTGTGTGTGTGTGCACTTGTCGGCTTGCCTACAGTACAGTCGTTTCTTACTTGTTGCCCCGTCACCCTGTCCAACCTGTAAACGAATCCTCTCTCCGCAAAGTCCGCTGAGCCAGAAGCTCATCCTGTTCTCCTGCTGCTAATGTTTGACTGGACGATCTGCCTTCTGCTTCCCCTGCGTGGTGTGACACAAACACAAGCTACGCACGCCCTCCCACAAGTCTGCCCGCCCGGCACGATCACAGGTGGATTCACTCCCGCTGTTGAGAAATACGTGTTTTTCGGGGAAAGGGTTTTCCGCTTGCCGCGAAACTCTGAGCTGTTCTGGTAACCGTGGACGGAAATGGAGACAACTGGTGGATCGGTGGGGATGGGTTTTCCCAGACTTGTGTTCAGGGAAGCAGCGAGTGAAGGTGCAGATGTGTGGGCCGTGTTGAGAGCTCCAGCTCTGAGCCGGGCTGCCGTAGGCTCAGAGCTGGAGCAGG
>CM042870.1:19420025-19542993 GCA_023658055.1 Thaleichthys pacificus
TGCTCTGCTCTGCTCGCCGCCCCTCTCCTCCTCTGCGCTCCTCTGCTCTCCTCTGCTCTCCTCCTCTCCTCTCCTCTGCTCTCCTCTCCTCTCCTCTGCTCTCCTCTGCTCTCCTCCTCTGCTCTCCTCTCCTCTCCTCCTCTCCTCTGCTCTCCCCTCCTCTCCTCCTCTCCTCCTCTCCTCTGCTCTGCTCTGCTCTGCTCTCCTCTCTTCCACCTCATGGACTCTCCCAGTCTATAACAGAGCTATGCTAGCAGGTGAGGCAGGGCTGTGTGAGGCAGGGCCTGTGTGAGGCAGGGCTGTGTGAGGCCGGGGCTTTGTGAGGCCGGGGCTTTGTGAGGCCGGGGCTTTGTGAGGCAGGGCCTGTGTGAGGCAGGGCTGTGTGAGGCAGGGCTGTGTGAGGCAGGGCTGTGTGAGGCAGGGCTGTGTGAGGCCGGGGCTTTGTGAGGCCGGGGCTTTGTGAGGCAGGGCCTGTGTGAGGCAGGGCTGTGTGAGGCCGGGGCTTTGTGAGGCAGGGCCTGTGTGAGGCAGGGCTGTGTGAGGCAGGGCTGTGTGAGGCAGGGCTGTGTGAGGCAGGGCTGTGTATGGGCTGATAACTGGAACAGCCGCTCTCCAACCACCTATCCAGTGATAGGTGGTTCCTCGTGGGCACCGGGTCCTGTTTGGGGTCGCATAAATGACAGAGTGCTGCTGGTATGCGGCCGAGTGATGTCACGGCAATGGTCGTCACGGCGTTGGTCGTTCCCGCTGGGCTGGAGGCCAGGGGAGGATGAGGGCTTTATGAGAAGCAGCTGTGAGGAGAGGCCGGCCTCCAGAGCTGTGAGGAGAGGCCGGCCTCCAGAGCTGTGAGGAGAGGCCGGCCTCCAGAGCTGTGAGGAGAGGCCGGCCTCCAGAGCTGTGAGGAGAGGCTGGCCTCCAGAGCTGTGAGGAGAGGCCGGCCTCCAGAGCTGTGAGGAGAGACCAGAGAGGGAATGGCATCCCTATTGAATTAGAGGCTGTGTGTGTGTGTGTGTGTGTCTTTGACCCATGTGTCTTCTGTCTGTGAATCATGCATTGTGATTTTGTGTCTGTCATGTGATCCAGGCTTGGTCTTTTGTAGAAGGCTGTCCAAACTGTGTGTGTGTGTGTCCGGTGTGTGTGTTACAGCAGTGTGTTAGCTGCTTCTAGAGAGAGAGTGATTTACAGCCTCCCTGCAGATGGGTGTAGTCTCTCCATCCCCTCTCCCACCACCTTGCTCAGAGTGTGTGTGTTGTGTCCTTTGACACACATGCAGTCACACGTACACTTTTCAGCGGCACCCAGCCACGGATTCCCCTGGACACACACGCACACCAACGCACACGCACATCAATGCACACTCATGCACACACATCCAAAGGACACCCTTCCCCCCCTGTCCGTCCAGGGCTGTGTGTGGAACTCTGTCCAGACCATCCACAGGCTGATAGGAATCTCCTGCTGCTTCAGTTACACAACCGCTGGAGTGCTGCTGGCCTGCATCTGACCCAGCCCTGCCATCACTCTCAGCCCAGCTCTGCTTCCAGCGATGGGCTTCTCTCCTGTCTTGGCTTGCTTGAACTCTGGGAAGGTTCAATCAGCAGGTGTGCTGGTGTAGCTGATTTGATAGTTTGAGGGAATTGTTGGTGAATTTGGTGTCAACACTCTGGAAATAACTCTTGAAGCTAAGCCTTGCAATCTGTTTGGATTCTGGTCCTCCTACCCCATCCCACAACTACTACCCATCACCATCCCCCCACGCCTGTCATCCATCCCCCCGCCATCTTCCCTTCCTCTTCCACACATCCATCCGAGGTAGTGAGTTCCACAGGAGCAGCCCCCCCCAACCCAAACGTCCCCTTCAACGGCGTGCATCTCCTGTCACACCAATCACACGTCAGAGGGCAAAGGTCAGGGGGCGGGGCGGGCGGAGGTTGCGGGGGGTCACGCTTCTCTGTGATGTCTGATTGGTCGGAGCAGATGGCCTCCTCCAGCCACAGCATTGTAGCGACGGCCATCTTGTTCTGGGTCAATGCTAACAATGGTCGCCAGGAACAATGACGCCCCTGCTGCTCTGTCGTTGCCTTCAAGGGAGTTACCCTGGAAACAAAACGCAGTAAAACTAACTATGCTGTCAGATTTACAACTTTACATTGTCTGATTCAACGCCTGTCTTTCATTCAGAGAAAAGGAGGACTTTTGTCGCCAGCTTCTAGCTAGCATCAAGATAACTCAATGCTAATTCAATAATCTGCTCACATGGTCAAAATCAGCGGCGTTCAACACTTGACAATGAAGTGGTAGTCTGAGTGGGCTTCCAGAGAAAAGTCCATCTTGAGTTCTGCAGTGCCGCAGTGCTTGGTTATGTGTGTCTGTCTCTGTTGGGCTGCTGTTTTACTGCGTTATGGTTCTTTACAATGTTCACGTCCTCCTCCTCACTCTCTCCCCTCTTATGGGGATAAGTGAGCTATGGGGAGAGCTGATTCTGCTCCACCCCTGGGAAATACACCAACATCCAACATCCCCCAATGTAAAACAATACTCCTTTTTTCCCCTGAACTTGTATACATACTTTACAGAAAAGACAAGGGAGAAAGAGAGGAGGGGGGGGGGAGAGGAGGAAAGGGAGAGGTAGAGAGATAGAGAGGAGGCGACTAGAAGAGGAAGAGAGAGAAAGGTAGACAGAGAGAGACAGAGAGAGAGAGACACAGAGAGAGAGACAGAGAGAGAGGAGGCAGGGAGAGAGAGGAGGCAGAGAGAGGTAGAGAAATAGAGGAGGAGAATAGAGCAAGAGATAGAAGGGGTGAAGGAGTTGAGGGAAAGAGAGAGAGAGAGGAGGGAAAAACAGCTTGATGTTCCTCCTCAAACATGTGATCGTTCTCACTCACAGCTGAAAATCATTTGGTCCGGCACCGGGCTGACGCAATGCACCTCCTCTTCTGCCCCTGGGGTGGTGGACCGGCAAACAGTGTGTGTGTGTGTGTGTACAGCATGCATGTGTGTGTATGTATGAGTGCATGTGTGCATGCATGTGTGTAGGGGGTAACATCATAAATCAGATGAGAGGACAGAGAAGGAGAGGGAAGAAAGTTGTTTCATTCGAGGACAGTTCTGTTCATCTGTCACCAGAAGACGATCAAAACCAGAATATCACTTTTCAGCTCATATGCCAAGACGACTTTTCCTGCAAATTACACAAGTCCAGATCTCTCTCCTTAAAAACACTGGACTCAGAGGGCCAATTAAATAGTAGTTTTCTTGGAACAGTTCAGCTATTTACTGACTTACGTAATCCAAATAAAAACTGTGGCACGCTCGCTGTGACTTGGGCATCCACTCTGGGGACAGCAATGTTTGGAATCTGGCTCAATCAGGAAGGCATTCCGTCTGTGTTTGTGTGTGTGTGTGTAGAAGGGGGGGGCAGTACTCAGGAAATGTTAACGGCCCACGAATGCCCTTAAGCCCTCTAGAACATCTGGGTGAGGTCACACTCACACACACACACACACACAACCATCCCCATCTGTTAGGGTTGGGGTGTCTGGATATAGGATCGAGCAGTAATGTGTGTGGGTGTCTGGCATGTAAAAATTCTAAGGTTTTGTTCAGTAGCCTTGTGGTATGTGTGTTAATGAAGGAGAGATTGTGTGTCAGCAGGTCTTCGTCTCAGGTTAACATAAATGCGTGTTACGTTTGGGAGTTTCCAGTTTGTGTTAATGGCTGATTCAAATCTTACATTTCAACAGTGTCCTCCGATTGCTAATCAAATAGCAACCTGGCAGTGTGCATGGTGATGCCTCACTGTTTGTGTGTGAGAGAGTGTGTGTGTCTGCTCTGAGTGTGTGTGTGAGAGTGTGTGTGTCTGCTCTGAGTGTGTGTCTGCTCTGAGTGTGTGTGTCTGCTCTGAGTGTGTGTGAGAGTGTGTGTGTGTCTGCTCTGAGTGTGTGTGAGCGAGTGTGTGTGTGTCTGCTCTGAGTGTGTGTGAGCGAGTGTGTGTCTGCTCTGAGTGTGTGTGAGCGAGTATGTGTGTGTCTGCTCTGAGTGTGTGTGAGCGAGTGTGTGTGTGTCTGCTCTGAGTGTGTGTGTCTGCTCTGAGTGTGTGTGAGCGAGTGTGTGTGTGTGTCTGCTCTGAGTGTGTGTGTGTGTCTGCTCTGAGTGTGTGTGTGTGTGTCTGTTCTTGTGTCTGACCACCTCTGCCTCCCTCCAGGATGCCAGCTGCTAGCACCATGACAGCAGCATTGCTGCTCTGCACCAACACTGACAACTGCATCTACCAATCAGTCAACGGGTATGTATTTATATACTCCAATCAAATCACATTTCTATATCCCTTTTTACAAGCAGGTTCCCATACGTCCATAGAACTGTACCTAAACTTAACTTAAACCCTCAGAGAAGACTAGGAATAACTCCAAAGAGAGCTCTAGACGGTTCTTGGCAATCTTTGCTTAAGCAGTGTGTAACTGCACATTTTCCCACTGCTCATAATTATAATGATCAGGTAGTGAATTCAGAGTCGGTCTAGCCTGTGAGTGCTTATGTGTCTTAGTGTCTTCACGTTGTTAAGAAGCTGTGGCACATCAGCCCTTAGTTTCAGGCAGCCGGCCAAAGTATTTCAATAAGCTTCAACCTGAATACAGAATCCCTTCAGTCTTGAGACTACACTGAATAAACACAATGGCTTCCGGAGTTGCCACACACACACAAAACAAACCACCGACAGATGAGGTGGTGTTGCTCAGGATCTCCAACAATGACCAGTGTAGGAGGGCCAGGGAGGCCCATCTGCCTGCTGTTCCTGGGGGCCTCCCTCCCTGGTGCACCCCTGGGGGCCTCCCTCCCTGGTGCTGTTCCTGGGGGCCTCCCTCCCTGGTGCTCCCCTGGGGGCCTCCCTCCCTGGTGCTGTTCCTGGGGGCCTCCCTCCCTGGTGCTCCCCTGGGGGCCTCCCTCCCTGGTGCTGTTCCTGGGGGCCTCCCTCCCTGGTGCTGTTCCTGGGGGCCTCCCTCCCTGGTGCTGTTCCTGGGGGCCTCCCTCCCTGGTGCTCCCCTGGGGGCCTCCCTCCCTGGTGCTGTTCCTGGGGGCCTCCCTCCCTGGTGCTCCCCTGGGGGCCTCCCTCCCTGGTGCTGTTCCTGGGGGCCTCCCTCCCTGGTGCTCCCCTGGGGGCCTCCCTCCCTGGTGCCTGGTGCTACCCTGGGGGCCTCCCTCCCTGGTGCTCCCCTGGGGGCCTCCCTCCCTGGTGCTCCCCTGCGGGCCTCCCTCCCTGGTGCTGTTCCTGGGGGCCTCCCTCCCTGGTGCTGTTCCTGGGGGCCTCCCTCCCTGGTGCTCCCCTGGGGGCCTCCCTCCCTGGTGCTCCCCTGGGGGCCTCCCTCCCTGGTGCCTGGTGCTCCCCTGGGGGCCTCCCTCCCTGGTGCTGTTCCTGGGGGCCTCCCTCCCTGGTGCTCCCCTGGGGGCCTCCCTCCCTGGTGCCTGGTGCTACCCTGGGGGCCTCCCTCCCTGGTGCTCCCCTGGGGGCCTCCCTCCCTGGTGCTCCCCTGGGGGCCTCCCTCCCTGGTGCCTGGTGCTACCCTGGGGGCCTCCCTCCCTGGTGCTCCACGTCCCCGACGGAGAGCTGGCTGGTAGCTGTTCACCTCAGCAGGGCGGACTGCGTGTCCCGGTCTGTACTTACAGGGAGAGCTCACTGGGGAGGTTTAGTTGGTGTGTAAACGTACCGGGTGTGTTTGTGTCTGGGAGGTGATTGTAGGAGGGAGGTGTCTTTTTTTACTAGACAGGTCACTTCCTCCGTGAGCACAATTATTATTGATCTACATCCTCCCCTCCCCCCCTTCACCTCTCCCCTCCCCCTACACCTCTCTCCTCCCCCTTCACCTCTCCCCCTCCCCCTACACCTCTCTCCTCCCCCTACACCTCTCTCCTCCCCCTACACCTCTCTCCTCCCCTTCACCTCTCCCCTCCCCCTTCACCTCTCTCCTCCCCCTACACCTCTCTCCTCCCCCTTCACCTCTCCCCTCCCCCTACACCTCTCTCCTCCCCCTACACCTCTCTCCTCCCCCTTCACCTCTCTCCTCCCCCTTCACCTCTCTCCTCCCCCTACACCTCTCTCTCCTCCCTACACCTCTCTCCTCCCCCTACACCTCTCCCATCCCCCTACACCTCTCTCCTCCCCCTACACCTCTCCTCCCCCTACACCTCTCTCCTCCCCCTACACCTCTCTCCTCCCCTCTCTCCTCCCCCTACACCTCTCTCCTCCCCCTACACCTCTCTCCTCCCCCTACACCTCTCCTCCCCCTACACCTCTCTCCTCCCCCTACACCTCTCTCCTCCCCTCTCTCCTCCCCCTACACCTCTCTCCTCCCCTACACCTCTCTCCTCCCCCTACACCTCTCTCCTCCCCCTACACCTCTCTCCTCCCCTCTCTCCTCCCCCTACACCTCTCTCCTCCCCTCTCTCCTCCCCCTACACCTCTCCCCTCCCCCTACACCTCTCTCCTCCCCCTACACCTCTCTCCTCCCCCTACACCTCTCTCCTCCCCCTACACCTCTCTCCTCCCCTCTCTCCTCCCCCTACACCTCTCCCCTCCCCCTACACCCCCCTCCCTCCTGTACTCCTGTTTTACTTTTCTTGGCGCCGGGGTTTGGCCTAGTTTCTCTCCTACGTTCCTCCACGCTTCATAAAACCTGAAGCCTAAACCTGAGTGGGAGAGGGAGTTGGACTGATCAAACTAATAAAAACCTATCCTTTTTTTTGCAAAGGAGCAGTGTATTATATATATATATCTATATATTTTTTTTACCTTTCTTTTTCAATCAAAAATATTTGCCCTGTAGGTAGCGGTGTAGGTCATTGGGTGTGCTTTGCCTTCGGCAAGGGCACAACCTTTGTTCTCTCACATATATCTTATTATTATTTTTATTATTCTTTTCCCACCCTAAAACTCAGTCAATATTTGGCCTACATAGACAACCTAGGTGTCAAAAGTTTCGTCTTGGTCTCGATTGCGTTGCTTCTATTGGGATTTACGTTTCGTTGCACGGTTTAGGCTGAGCTCAGTTTTTGGGGCGAAAAGTGTCTTCTGTCAACGAAGGGTAGCAGTGCTAGCCTACGTCACTACGTCAGCACACGTTAGCAACGACGCATGGATACAACGTGATAGAGACGTTCTAGCACGCAAATTGGAGCTTGGATTATGAGTGAAAAATGCCAACCCCCAAAATTACCAACCATTGGGTTTTGTTGAGAAAGCAATTTCGAGTGGAACTGCCATCTCGGATTTTTATTTAGGTTGTGAAAGTCTTTGTAATTTGAGCGAGTGCGGGTCGCCCGTGAGACCTGCCTAGGCGGCAGCCATGCAAAGCGTCATAGTAGTTTAGTATTTTCGTATTTTTATAGTTCGGTCAATTCTACACCACAAAACAGAAGGAGGGCAATGTTATGACGATATGACTATTGTGAAGACAGCCAGATGGTGAGATTTTAATGTAGGTTGCTGTAAAAACTTTGATTGGTTTGCTACGTGAGAGCCCCGTCAGCCTCCGTTGACGATTGCGTCAGCTGTTGTCGATCTTTGATGAGTATTTTCTTAATTTCGTACCAGGGTCAATTCTACATCAAAAATCAGAAGGAGGGCAGTGTTATAAAGATATGGCGATTGCGTAGACAGCCAGCGCGTCAGCATATTTTTGTGATTTGTGTAAAACTTGGAATTTGAGTGACACCACGGCTTGTTTTGACGTTAGCCTCAGTCAGACTCGGCTCACCCACTGGCAGTGTGTAGCAGTAGTACTGTCTTCAATGCCACAGCTAAACTTTGTCAAAAGAAACGTTCTCATTTCCGGCGCTTTCAAACAATCAGTGAAATGTGGAGCAACAGCAGCTAGCTTGCCTCTAGCAAACTTATTTTGAATTAGCCATTTCCCCCTACATTAATGTCAAACTTATTTACGTTTTGGGGGGCATATTTTCAGTTAGCAGACGGTACTGTTTGAATCGCGATTCCATACTGCCAGTGACAACGTTGTTACAGTAGCTTGTTTTCAAGGGGGTTTGCAGCTGTTTCAAAGGGTGTTCTTAATGAAATATGCAATATGAGTAGGCTAAATGCTTGAAAATATCACTAGAAGGGAAAAACTTACAACCGACGCAAGCGAGCCACACCCTACAATTTGCCCCAGAAATTGTACCCTCTCTAGTTGGTCTTGCGATGTCCTCATGATTGCGAACCTTTCCAGTTGTGTCACAGAGAGTGTCATCAGACTGGACTGCTATGTGTCCTGCGTTGTCTCCAGACCAGATGCACAGCTACTCTGTGTTCACCCTCCTCCCCCCCTCCTCCCCTCCCCCCTCCTCCCCCCTCCTCCCCCCTCCTCCCCCCCTCCTCCCCCCCTCCTCCCCCCTCCTCCCCCCCCTCCTCCTCCCCCCCTCCTCCTCCCCCCCTCCCTCCTCCCCCCCTCCTCCTCCCCCCCCCTCTCCTCCCCCCCTCCTCTCTCCCCCCCTCCTCCTCCCCCCCTCCTCCTCCCCCCCCTCCTCCTCCCCCCTCCTCCTCCCCCCCCTCCTCCTCCCCCCCTCCTCCTCCCCCCCTCCTCCCCCCTTTTTACCAGAAATAGCTCAGCTAGTAAACTTTGACCTAAAAGCTGGAGGTCAAACAGTCGTGACTGAGGAATGACCCGTGTTTTTTTTTTTTTACAAGAATTCCTACGACCAGTTTCTTCCATGAACCAAGAATCCATCTGAGCCTCAGGTTAAGTGATTATATGGAGCAGAGCTTCTCAAATAAGGACCAGCAGTGTTGACAATTATAGTGTAGAGAAACAACCGACCTTCTTGCTAGAAGTAAAACTACTCATTATAAGTTGTTACATGACTGTGTGTGTGTATTTGACTGTGTGTGTGTATTTGACTGTGTGTGTGTGTTTCTAGGCTCCAGTGTTGTGGATTGAAGGTAGGGGAGGCTCCTACCTTGTCTGCCCGCCGGCTGGACGCGCCCCGGGAGTCCTGCCCCCGGAATCTGCCCCCAAGCGCCCCCTCTCCCCCTGCCCGGCCTGGCCGACAGGCCTGGCTCCTTCCCCAGGCACCATGCTGGCCCACAAGAGAGCAACCACCGCCCGACCCACGCTCCCCCGCCACGGAGAACGGCCTGGGGGGCTCCGCCAAGCTCACCAGGACCCCCGCAGCCCTGAAGACCTCCGCCAGCATCCGGGACAAGATCTCCCAGTGGGAGGGTAAGAAGCAGGAGCCCCCTGCCCCGGCCACGGAGCCGTCCCCCCTGCCCCCGGGACAGAGGGACGCGGAAGACGGTGAGGAGGAAGGAGAAGACCTCGGAGGTCCAGAGGACGGACAGTAAGAGGTTCGCGGGCTGGGAGAGGCAGGATTCTGGGAAGGAGAACTCAGGAAAGCTGGGGGATTTGAGGCCTAAGTCCCCAGAAGGCCCCTCCAGGGAGAGAGAGTTAATCCTGGAGAGAGGTCCTCGTGGAAAACTCACAGAGACCCCTCAGGATAAGAAGTCAGTTCTGACTCACATTAAGAAACTGGAGCAGGCGATGAAGGAGGGCCCTTCCAAGCCTTCCCTGGTGTTGCCTGGCAACTACTTCAGTCCTCCGTCGAAGGAGGAGCAGGAGGAGGCAGAGAGGAGGGCCAACGAGCCCATCTTCGGGACTCTGGACGTGGTCCGGCCCGCGGGCACTCGGAGGAGGCGCAGGGAGGGCGAGGACCCCGAGAACGTGTACACTGACCCGGGCGTTCCCTCCATCAACCCTCTACCAAAGCCCCAGCGCACCTTCCAGCACCACACCCCGCCCGGCGCCCCTGCCCACGCCTCGGGCCCGGGCCTGGGCCTGGGGAAGGGACGGAGGAACCTGCCCCCTCTGCCCTCCATCCCCCCGCCCCCTCTGCCCACCTGCCCACCTCCAGGGGGGTGCAGGAGGCCCTGGGCGGACAGGAACAGAGACAGCAACAACAGGTGAGACACCGCTAGGATCGTACTGTTACACACACACACACACACACGCAAACACAGACACACACACACATGCAAACACAGACACACTCACAGACAAGCATTCACACAGATGCCCTCAAGCACTAGCACACAGACAAAACATGCACAGACAAACATCCATACTGAGAGAGAGACACACACAAACACACACACACAAATACACACACAGTCAGGTTAGTGGTTAGTGTTATACTTTTACTGCATCTCTCTGTGCTGTGATGGTAAATGTACACGATGGCTGTTTGGGAAATCGTTATAGTTTGTAGTAGTAGCTGTTACTGTAGCTGCATGTTTGCTTGCACAGATGAATGGGTCAAGTTGTTCTGCACACCTACAGCTCACTCAGACAGACTGTGTCCCCTGGGCTGTCACTACAAGACTGGAATCCCAATTCTTTTTCAGCGACTAATACACCCTTCTTGGATGTCTCCAATATGTTGAAATCAGAGTAGCTCTCGCAGAGCACATCTGCTGTTAATCACTGAGGTGATGATGTCATCCTCATAGTTTGTACAGCGTTCTTGAAAGTGAGGTCACTGGTTGGAACGGAGGAATGCGCACTTGAGACAATCAGCCAAAACTCTCCTGAAAAGAAAAGTTTTTTATACATTGTACTTTTTATTTACATTTAATTCAGTTTTCTGGTAGAATACTCCAGCTTGTTCTCGGTGTAAAGGAGGGAGCAATCTTGACGTGGGGAAAAATATGTTTTTATTCCTGCACTAACAAAGAAACGCAAACTCTGAAAATCTCTCCAATGTTTTCGAGGTTTTCTTACAGCCTTCTAGGTCGACCTGAGTTGAGTTGATATTGTTACCACATGTAGATCATTTGGTTTGAAACCAGATCATCTGTGTCTCTGGCAGAGGGGTTGTGCTATAAAACAGTGATATGGAGTTTTTGGAGTGGTACTATATAACCAGTACAGTAGATCACCACTACAGTAGATCACTACAGTAGATCACTACAGTAGATCACCAGTACAGCAGATCACCAGTACAGTAGATCACTACAGCAGATCACCACTACAGCAGATCACCAGTACAGTAGATCACCACTACAGTAGATCACTACAGCAGATCACCAGTACAGTAGATCACTACAGCAGATCACCACTACAGTAGATCACCACTACAGTAGATCACTACAGCAGATCACCAGTACAGTAGATCACTACAGTAGATCACTACAGTAGATCACTACAGCAGATCACCACTACAGCAGATCACCAGTACAGTAGATCACTACAGTAGATCACTACAGTAGATCACTACAGCAGATCACCACTACAGCAGATCACCAGTACAGTAGATCACTACAGTAGCTCACTACAGCAGATCACTACTACATCAGATCACCACTACAGTAGATCACTACAGTAGATCACCACTACAGTAGATCACCACTACAGATCACCACTACAGTAGATCACCACTACAGTAGATCACTACAGCAGATCGCTACAGACAGTAGATCATTACAGCAGATCGCTACAGTAGATCACTAGTACAGTAGATCACTACAGTAGTAAACCACTACAGTAGATCATTACAGCAGATCGCTACAGTAGATCACTACAGTAGTAAACCACTACAGTAGATCACCAGTACAGTAGATCACTACAGTAGATCACCACTACAGTAGATCACCACTACAGTAGATAACCCCTCCTCACCTGTCTGTCCTCTCCAACAGGAAGTCGTACGAGTTTGAAGACCTGCTGCGATCGTCGTCGGAGGGCTGCAGGGTGGACTGGTACCAGTCACGTCTGGGCCTCGCACGCACGCTCTCAGAGGAGAATGTCTACGAGGACATCCTAGGTAACCCTCCTAACCCTAACCCTCTGCTGCTCTCAGTGGAAGTTCTGCTGTCACTACACAGGAAGTGGTGCTGTCGATACACAGGAAGTGGTTCTGTCGATACCCAGGAAGTGGTTCTGTCGATACACAGGAAGTGGTTCTGTTGATACACAGGAAGTGGTTCTGTCGCTAGGCCGAGGCGCTAAGGCCTTGGCCTACATGATACGTGCTCTACCCTGTGAGCCACTGTTGCGCACCATATATGGCTTCTTTTTTTTTAACATAATACCGTTCTTATGTACTGCTGTTAGTAGTGCACACAGCTGGTATAACTTAGTTTGACCTGCAGTGCTGGCAAGGCCTAAAGTCCCTGTTGCTGCACGATGCTGATGAATACGTGAGGTTGTGCTTTCTTAACTCAGCATTGTCATTTAGAGGAGGCAGCTATGATGCCTGGAGTCCTGACCCCACAACCCGGTGTTATTGGCTGCTGTGTTTGCCTAACCCCACCTCCAGCAACGCTGGTTTACTTACCCTACATGTGCGTGTGTGAGTGTCTGTGTGCGTGAGGTCTAAGTTGACGTAGTCTAGTCATTGTCTTCTCGGTGGGGGGTATATGAATGGCTTAGTTGTCACTAAACTAGAACCCCTATCTAATTTCCTACTCTCTTCACCGCTTTCTCAAGAGTTCAAAATAGATGTTCTTTTGTCAGCGCTGTAAATCTAAATTGTAACTATGATGTTGTGTCTCCTCTCGTGTGCTGCTGTTTCTGCTGCTGTTTTGATTTAGTTTGTAGTTTGTCTGCTGCTACAGTTCCACTGTACTTTGGGATTCTCAGACATGGTCAACCAAAGCCCCAGAGCCTCATGGGTAATGTAGTTTGAAGGCTCTCTGGGGTCCTCTGGGATAAGTAGCACTCTAGAGCCCTTAGGAATGACACAAACTCAAAAACGGTCGTGAACTGATTATGGTCACATCTCTTGATGTCTAAAGTCACACCCCGTACACCCATCCCGCTCACTCACCCTCACACACACCACACACACCACACACACCACACACACAGATCAGCAAGTACCTCACAGTGCGGCCAAGCAGTGAGTGCTGATATCTAGTTTTTCAGTGTAGAGAAACTGGACGTTCCTGTCCTTAAGGGTGCATCTGGTGGATGGATCGCCTCGAGGCAGGACGAGAGAAGCAGGGGAAAGAAAGAGAGGTTGACTGTGGAAAATGGGACTTATTCTCTCTTATCTGCTTCGGAGCCGAGGGTGGATAAAGTTACTTGTATCGTTAGCCGCTCTTGCTAGCCGGTGCAGCAAATCACGGTGAAATATGAGCTCTGACTGTGCAAGAGCTGCCTCTGGCAGGTCACCGTACATCTGGAGCCGCTAGTGAGACAAAACAAAAATAAAAATGTCAAAACGACGGCTGACGTGGGGAGAGAGTTCTTAACTCAACTTTGTTCATGTGTGTTTCCATCCAAAGACCCTCCGTCGAAGGAGAACCCGTATGAAGATATAGAGTTCGAGAGAAGTTGCCTTGGAAACAAGTGCGTTTCGCCCCTCCCCCCTTCGCCCCTCCCCCCTTCGCCCCCTGCTCCAGACACCCCAACAAAGGTAACCTGCGGCGAACCCATCAGCATGACATCAGACTGTTAGACAGACTGTCTTACCTCCCCCTGAACCCCTTCACCTCAGTCGAGTCATTCTAGTCAGAAAGTCTCAATGTCTGACGGTACGTAAACACATCATCACCCTCCTCTTCCTCCACCCTGGTCTTCCCCCGCCCTCCTCTTCCTCCACCCTGGTCTTCCCCCGCCCTCCTCTTCCTCCACCCTGGTCTTCCCCCCGCCCTCCTCTTCCTCCACCCTGGTCTTCCCCCGCCCTCCTCTTCCTCCATCCTGGTCTTCCCCCGCCCTCCTCTTCCTCCACCCTGGTCTCCCCCCGCCCTCCTCTTCCTCCACCCTGGTCTTCCCCTCCCTCCTCTTCCTCCACTCTGGTCTTCCCTCGCCCTCCTCTTCCCCCGCCCTCCTCTTCCTCCACCCTGGTCTTCCCCCGCCCTCCTCTTCCTCCACCCTGGTCTCCCCCGCCCTCCTCTTCCTCCACCCTGGTCTTCCCCTCCCTCCTCTTCCTCCACCCTGGTCTTCCCCCGCCCTCTTCCTCCACCCTGGTCTTCCTCCGCCCTCCAGCTCTCCTGTAAACCAGGCTTCTTCAGGCAGAACTCGGAGCGTCGCAGCTTCAAGCTTCTGGAGCTGCGTAAGACCAACCGTGACGTGGGCGTGTCCTCGCCGTCCCGGACCAGCCCCCCCTCCACGCCCAGCAGCCCCGATGACACGCCCTGCCTCTCAGGAGACCCCCTGCAACCGCCGCCGCCGCAAGATCCCCAAGGTACGCCGGGACGAACCAAGTCCACAGATGTCGGGGGGGGGGGGGGGGGGGATTGTGGACGGCCCCTCAGGAGGTGTTGCTGTGTCTGTCCCTCTGTAGATGGTGCTGAAGATCAACGGCGTGTTCGAGGCCAGGAGAGGGAAGAAGAGGATGAAGAGGGTGTCCCAGTCCACCGAGGCCAGCTCGGGGAGGGGTGAGAGGCTGCAACACACTGCCCTGGGGGGGGGGGGGGTGTATTATTTGTGTTATTAATTAGGATCCTCATTAGCTGATGTAATGACAGCTAGTCTTCCTGGCGTCCGTGGTGGGGGGTAGTGGGGGGTGGATGGTGGTGGTGTTTAGGGGCCAGATACCTGCAATGTGACCCTCCTCCACCCACCCTCCCTCCGCTACCCTCCCTCCTCCACCCACCCACCCTCCCTCCCTCCTACACCCTCCCTCCTCCACCCACCCACCCTCCCTCCTCCACCCTCCCTCCCTCCCTCCTCTACCCTCCCTCCTCCACCCACCCTCCCTCCTCTACCCTCCCTCCTCCACCCACCCTCCCTCCCTCCTACACCCTCCCTCCTCCACCCACCCACCCTCCCTCCCCTCCTACACCCCCCCCTCCCTCCCTCTCTCCTCCACCTTCCCTCCCTCCCTCCTCTACCCTCCCTCCTCCACCCACCCTCCCTCCCTCCTCCACCCACCCACCCTCCCTCCCTCCTACACCCCCCTCCCTCCCTCCCTCCTACACCCCCCCTCCCTCCCTCTCTCCTCCACCTTCCCTCCTCCACCCTCCCTCCCTCCTCCACCCTCCCTCCCTCCTCCACCCTCTAAACTCCCCGTCGTCTTGACTCCTCAGCGTGGACGGCGAGCTCTACGACTCCATGACACGATAACAAGACACACAGTCGCCCCATGTGTGTCCACTTATCCTCAGGCTCGTTTAGGTTCTGGGCCCTGTTACGTCTGACCCGTTAATCCAGCGAATGGTGGAACAACGATGCAGCGATAAACAGAACGTGAAATAACCATGGAGACCCTGCCTCATGACTCTGCTCGCTCCTAAAGTTTAACGGGGACGGGCTCAGCTCAACGGTGGAGCAATTGACTTTGGAGGCCTCTAGAGGTCACAGGTTCAATTTCCCCCTGTTTATGTCACGTTGGATAAAAGCCTGAATGTATTCTAATATTCAGTTCTGCTGTCTTTCTTTTGTTCATGCAGTGACGGACGACAACAGCGAGTCTGAGAGCGACACCGAGGAGAAACTGAAAGGTGAGGAGAGAGAGGTGGTGCTTCTCTCCTGGGGAGCCTGACTGCTGTGTGTGTTCACTCTGGGTGTGTGTTCACTCTGGGTGTGTTCAGTCTGGGTGTGTTGAGTGTGTGTGTTCACTCTGGGTGTGTTAATGTGTGTGTTCACTCTGGGTGTGTTTAATGTGTGTGTGTTCCCTCTGGGTGTGTTCAGTGAGTGTGTTCAGTCTGGGTGTGTTCACTCTGGGTGTGTTCAGTGTGTGTGTTCAGTCTGGGTGTGTTGAGTGTGTGTGTTCACTCTGGGTGTGTTTAATGTGTGTGTGTTCCCTCTGGGTGTGTTCATTGAGTGTGTTCAGTCTGGGTGTGTTCACTCTGGGTGTGTTCAGTGTGTGTGTGTTCACTCTGGGTGTGTTCAGTGTGTGTGTTCAGTCTGGGTGTGTTCAGTCTGTGTGTGTGTTCACTCTGGGTGTGTTCAGTGTGTGTGTTCAGTCTGGGTGTGTTCACTCTGGGTGTGTTCAGTGTGTGTGTTCAGTCTGGGTGTGTTCAGTGTGTGTGTGTTCACTCTGGGTGTGTTCAAACCTATGTGTTCCAGCCCACAGCCAGCGCCTGGTGTCGGTCCAGTCCATGTTGAGGCAGACGAGTCGGTTCCGGACGCTGGATCGAGACCTGCTGGATGTTCAGGAGAGGAAGCTGTTTGAGTACTTCATAGTGGTGGCCCTCCACAAGCCCAAGGCTGGGGCCCCCTACCTGCCGGAGGTCACACAACAGTTCCCCTTGAAGGTAGGGTCACAGAATCACAACACAGCAGCAATCCTAGTACTAAATCAATTTTTAATTATTAAGTCATTTAACAAATACACATTTTCACATAATTTGTTTCATTTCTTTTTTATATTTTTTTATAAAACACATTACATTATTTTATTATTTGATATGATTATTATTATGATTATCAGCCACGTGGAGTTCCAAGACAAATTCCTTTGATGCATACGAAACATCTGCTCACGGTTTGTTTTTATGCTTCGCTAATTCCCCTTCGTAGCTGGAGAGGAGCTTCAAGTTCATGCGTGAGGCCGAGGACCAGCTAAAGGTCATCCCTCAGTTCTGCTTCCCCGACGCCAAAGACTGGGCTCCCGTCGACAGCTTCCCCAGGTAACAGCCTCTCCCGTCGACAGCTTCCCCAGGTAACAGCCTCTCCTGCAGACAGATTTACTACCACCGCCACAAGCCCCGAAAAGGGGGAAAGTCAAAAGGGGTTTGAAACGACTGTTAGCCCTCTGGCTAAGTGGCAACGGCTCTCAACACAGGGAGACATTGGCATTGACACGTGCTGAATGAGATGCTAGTGTGCTAATAGGTGTTTTTAGTGTCCTTGGACACCTGGTGTGCTACATTATGAAACGTCCACACCTAGTGTTGCTTGACATGGGCTTTATGAGTTAGCGCCTGCCGTGCTCAGCTCATGAAGGGCTGCTTTGTTCCCTGAAGTGGCTGTATGTGTCTTGAGGCTGACGGGTAATAATTACCTGGTGGTAAATGTTTGAAGGTTGAGGGCCGGGGGAATGCTTGCACAAGTCGGCCAAGCCCCCAGACACACACCTGCGAGGCCTGAGTGTGTGCACTGGCAGACACACCTGCCTGTCTTGGTGTGTCACCTTAGGGGCTTCTGCAGCACAGAAAACACTGCCAGTCCTTCTGCCTGTTGCTTTAGTCCAGCAAACTACAGCCCAGAAACCCCCCCCAACAATGTCTGTTTTCTTCCACAACATCTCACTTCATTTGTTAGGAGTTTTACTGCGCCGCCGTTCGAATCATTTCCAAACTCTGAGCGATGTTTCTTTCCAGCGAGACGTTCTCCTTCGTGCTGACCGGAGAGGATGGAAGCAGGAGATTCGGCTACTGTCGGCGTCTGCTGGTAGGCTAACATTTCCGCCGTGCTCTTTTCAACTGAATAATAATGACAGGAAATGGTTTGATACATCTTACCTCTTAGTGTATAAACACTCTATATAGCCTGAGTGTCCTTCAGTTGAATGATAGTGACAGGAAGTGGAAATGAGTGTCCTTCCTCCCTTCCACACCATCGAGGCCCTGTAACTGAGAGGGAAAACACTGCTCTGCCTGTGGAGCCCTGGAGTAGTGAGCTGTGACCCTGCCGCTGTGTGACGCTCCCTGCTGTGTGTGATGTGTGTGTGTGGTGTGTGTGGTGTGTGTGGTGTGTGTGTGTGTGATGTGTGTGTGTGGTGTGTGTGGTGTGTGTGGTGTGTGTGTGTGTGATGTGTGTGTGTGGTGTGTGTGGTGTGTGTGGTGTGTGTGTGTGTGATGTGTGTGTGTGGTGTGTGTTCACAGCCCAGTGGGAAGGGCCGGAGGCTGCCGGAGGTGTACTGCATCATCAGCCGGCTGGGCTGCTTCGAGCTCTTCTCAAAGGTACACATACACACCAAGCACACACCGAATGCAGAACTTACAGGACAACATGTCTGTCATGTGGGTTAGGGTTAGTGTTGTCTGAGCTGCGTGTGTCTCGTGTGTGCGTGTGCAGATCCTGGACGAGGTGGAGAAGAGGAGGGCCATCTCCCCAGCCCTGGTCCAGCCCTTCATGAGAGGCATCATGGAGGCTCCCTTCCCTGCTCCTGGCAGGACCATCACTGTGAAGAACTTCCTGCCTGGCTCTGGGACTGAGGTGAGGCAGCACAGAGCAGAGAGGGGGCAGGGGAGCTGGGGGGCAGGGGGGCAGGGGAGCTGGGGGGCAGGGGGGCAGGGGAGCTGGGGGGCAGGGGAGCTGGGGGGCAGGGGAGCTGGGGGGCAGGGGGGCAGGGGTAAGGTATCCACACTTCCCCTGCCAATGCTGCGTGACATGGAGATGGAATCCGGAGTTTAGAAATACGTTTGATGGGAGGTCTGTTAATGTTCTGAGTGATTTAAGTGTGCGGAAAGCAGTCTGTCTGGCTTTTAACTTTGGGTTTTAATCCCTTCATTTTGCTCTTCTTTTAATCACTTCTCACTGCTCTCTATGTCTCTTCCTCCCCCCCCCCCCCAGGTGATCCAGCTGTGCCGTCCCTCTGACTCTCTCTCTCCCCCCAGGTGATCCAGCTGTGCCGTCCCTCTGACTCTCTCTCTCCCCCCAGGTGATCCAGCTGTGCCGTCCCTCTGAGTCTCTCTCTCTCCCCCCAGGTGATCCAGCTGTGCCGTCCCTCTGACTCTCTCTCCCCCCAGGTGATCCAGCTGTGCCGTCCCTCTGACTCTCTCTCTCCCCCCCCAGGTGATCCAGCTGTGCTGTCCCTCTGACTCTCTCTCTCTCCCCAGGTGATCCAGCTGTGCCGTCCCTCTGACTCTCTCTCTCCCCCCCAGGTGATCCAGCTGTGCCGTCCCTCTGACTCTCTCTCTCCCCCCAGGTGATCCAGCTGTGCCGTCCCTCTGAGTCTCTCTCTCTCCCCCCAGGTGATCCAGCTGTGCCGTCCCTCTGACTCTCTCTCCCCCCCCAGGTGATCCAGCTGTGCCGTCCCTCTGACTCTCTCTCTCTCCCCAGGTGATCCAGCTGTGCCGTCCCTCTGACTCTCTCTCTCCCCCCAGGTGATCCAGCTGTGCCGTCCCTCTGACTCTCTCTCTCCCCCCAGGTGATCCAGCTGTGCCGTCCCTCTGACTCTCTCTCTCTCCCCCCAGGTGATCCAGCTGTGCCGTCCCTCTGACTCTCGCCTGGAGCACGTGGACTTCGAGTGTCTCTTCTCCTCCCTCAGCCTGCGTCTGCTCCTGCAGGTGTTTGCCTCTCTGCTGCTGGAGCGCAGGGTCATCTTCACCGCCGACAAGCTCAGGTAGGCTCTGTGTGTGTGTGTGTGAGTGAGTGTGCAGGCAAGCTCAGGTAGGCTCTGTGTGTGTGTGTGTGTGTGTGTGTGTGTGTGTGTGTGTGTGTGAGTGACTGTGCAGGCAAGCTCAGGTAGGCTGTGTGTGTATGTGTGTGACTGTGAGTGTGCAGGCAAGCTCAGGTAGGTTGAGTGTGTGTGTGTGTGAGTGTGCAGGCAAGCTCAGTTAGGGTCTGTGTGTGTGTTTGTGTGTGTGTGTGTCAGTGTTTGTGTGTTTTGTACAGATGGACTCTAACTAGCCACCCTTTCCTTAACCTGAGTCTCGTATGTTTGTTTAGCAGTTCATAGTCTGAGGTGTGAGGAAAGGAGGAGGGAAGGTGTGAGGAAACTAGGGAAGATGTGAGGAAAGAAAGGAGAAGGAGGACAGAATGACCCTTCAGGGAGACAGTCTGACATACAGCTGTTGAGAAGGAGGGGAAGAGAGAGAGAGGGGGAGAGAGAGAGAGACAGAGAGAGAGAGAGAGAGAGAGAGAGAGAGAGACAGAGAGAGAGATAGAGAGAGAGAGAGAGAGAGAGAGAGAGAGAGAGAGGAAAAGAGAGGAAAAAAAGTGAGAAAGAAAAGGAAGGAATGCTGTTGTGTTATACAGTCGCCTTGGGAACAATCATTTGTTCACGGAAAACCGTCAGGCAGGCCAGAGTCAGCCCAAGCACAGGTGTGTGTGTAGGTGTGCGTAGGTTGTGTGTGTGTGTAGGTGTGCGTAGGTTGTGTGTGTGTGTAGGTGTGCGTAGGTTGTGTGTGTGTGTAGGTGTGCGTAGGTTGTGTGTGTGTGTAGGTGTGCGTAGGTTGTGTGTGTGTGTAGGTGTGCGTAGGTTGTGTGTACGTCAACATTTGACACCTTAGCATGCACTAGCTTGACCGGTCATCAGAGACGGGCTCTGAGTCGCCTGTTGGATGTTTACACGTCTGAGAGGATTGTCATCAAATTCCATAAACCTGCAATAAAACACAGATTCCACTGTAGATCATGTGGTAAAACGCAGCGACATTTTCTACTGTTGTGCTTTAAACTAGTGGAAACTTGGCTTCTCAATTACGGATTGAATTAACTGAAACCAGACACACACGTTGAACGCATTATGCTAACAGTGTGAGGCTAGTTTATTCTGTCCAGCTATATACTTTTTATAGTGTGAAATCATGTTCCTTTAAAGAATTATTTTTAAATTCTTTGTTAATTAAGAGTGAGCTTTCAAAAGGGGCATTTCTAATCAAATGTTCCAGAGTTGTTTTAAGGGAAATAAAGGACAGGACTCCCCTAGTGCCATCTTCTGGTGGAGGTTGGAACTGGAAACAAGTTATTGAAAACGTAGAGGAGGCATGAGGCATGATGCCCATCTGTTGATATATTCTCTCTCTCTCCTTTTCTCTCCCTCCCTCTTTCCCTCTCTCCCCCTTCCCCCTCCTCCCCCTCCTCCCCCCCCCTCCCCCCTCCCTGCCCCCTCCCCCCTCCCTGCAGTACCCTGTCTCAGTGTTGCCATGCAGTGGTGGCTCTGCTCTACCCCTTCACCTGGCAGCACACCTACATCCCCGTGCTCCCCCTCTCCATGCTGGACATCGTGTGCACCCCCACCCCCTTCATCGTGGGGCTGCTGTCCAGCTCCCTGCCCCGGCTCAAAGACCTGCCTATTGAAGAGGTGAGCCCACGCCTGCAGGGTGTGAGTGTGTGTGAGTGTGAGTGTGTGTGTGTGTGTGAGTGTGTCTGTGTGTGTGTGTCAACGAGACACCGAGAGACCTCGACCCTTCTCCTTTCCTTCGTCAAACAATGGGCCCCACTTGGGAAAGAGCTGAGGTTGCCACATTAACTGGAAATGACATCACCCTCCCCTCTGCTCCTTCCTGCTCAGGTCCTGGTGGTCGACCTCGGCAACAGCCGCTTCCTGCGACAGGTACTGACCCTCGGAATGCCATGGCAACAGATAAACAGGCAGAGCGTTGCTCGGAGAGCGACTAGGTTGCCAGTCTCGCACATGAATGTGACATACCGTGGTATTTTAGGAGTGTGACTGTGTTGCTTCCTCTGGGCAGCTGGATGACGAGGACTCGATCCTGCCCCACAAGCTGCAGGCGGCCCTGGAGCACGTCCTGGATAAGAGGAAGGAGCTGGCCAGTGAGAAAGGAGACTTACCCAACGGTGAGCTCCACCATCAGAATCCATGTTCGTCCACTGTGATCAAACTCACTGAGAAAATATCTACACTGCAGAAACTGCGTGCGATCATCACGCTCACCGCTGAGACTGATAATCTTGTTTTTATTTAATTTTAAATCTAGTCTGACTTGTTTCTTGTATAAATGGCTCATCTAGTGACTTAATTTAAGTAAACAACACATTATTTTAAGAAGTCTGATCAAGGGAAATGTTCTTACTGCACTGGCAGACAAATGTACTTGTTATAAACACAAGCAAGCTCATAACTAATATTTTTGCACTTAAATTTGCCAGGACATTTGAGCCTACATACTTGTCCATTAAAGCCCCTCTAAAGCGTAAGATTCCCTCTCCTCTCCCCTCCCTCTCTCCCCTCCCTCTCTCCCCTCCCTCTCTCCCTCTCCCTTCCCTTCCCTCCCTCCCTCTCTCTCTCTCTCCCCTCCCTCCCTCCCTCCCCCAGACTCCTGCTGTCTGAGCACCGTGGTGTCGGAGGCCTTCGTCCGCTTCTTCGTGGAGATGGTGGGCCACTACCCCCTGTTCCTGGGCGGGGGGGAGCGAGACGAGGACTCCTCCCCCTCCTCGCCCGCTCCCTCGCCCTCCTTCCAGCGAGAGCCCTTCCGTAAAGCGGTCACCTCCAAAAGCCTGCGCCGCTTCCTGGAGGTCTTCATGGAGACGCAGATGTTCATCGGCTTCATCCAGGAGAGGGAGCAGCGCAAGCAGGGACTCAGAGGTGATGGACACGTTTCCTTTAGACCAAACAGAGTTTGATTATGTTTAATGGTGAGTTTAGTAGGGATGTGTGGGATGGGACTTGTTTGTTTATTGGGTTATGATGTTGGAGACTTTCAGGAGGAGCAGAGCTGAAGGTTTTCAATGTACCTGTACTTGTCGGAAATGGGAAATAAACTTGGAACTTGAACTTAATGAAGGGTGGGACAAAGAGATGGTGAGAGGGAGGAGAGAGAGAGGAGAGAGAGACAGAGAAGAGAGAGAGAGAGACAGACAGAGAGAGAGAGAGAGAGAGAGAGAGAGAGGGAGGAAAGAGAGGGAGAAGAGGAGGATGTGGGCGTGTATAAAGCACAAGGTGCTCAAATAATTCAATGAATGAATGAATACCAGGGATCACTGTGAGACGATGTTCAAAATCCTAAATGATAAAAAGGCATGTAAAAGATACAGCAGGTGTTGTAGCGTGTGTGTCCTGTGTGAACGGTCTAGGTCTGTTCGAGGTGCGCGCTCAAGACTACCTGGACTCCTTACCTGGGAGTGAGCAACGAGGAGTCAACAAGTTCCTCAAGGGTCTAGGTGAGGAACCTCAAGAACTGTCCCTCACGCGTAGTAACAGAACCACCAAACACAACATCAATGTCTCAAATGCCTCAGAAACATCATTTAATACAGTTACATTGTTGTTGTTGTTGTTTTGGCCTTTGTGTTCTTTCACAGGAAATAAAATGAAATTCCTGTCCAAGAAATAAAGCCCCGGGATCCAAATAAGACTGAACGTGTGGAGAAAGACCTTGAAGAGAGAGAGAGACTAGAGAGAGAGACAAGCTCTTAGGATGGAATCACAAACCCACTGCGTGAGCACAGAGAGATGTCCCTGTGTTCAGGAACACGGAGAGATGTCCCTGTGTTCAGGAACACAGAGAGATGTACCTGTGTTCAGGAGCACAGAGAGATGTACCTGTGTTCAGGAACACGGCAGAGATGTCCCTGTGTTCAGGAACACGGAGAGATGTACCTGTGTTCAGGAACACGGAGAGATGTCCCTGTGTTCAGGAACACGGAGAGATGTACCTGTGTTCAGGAACATGGAAAGATGTCCCTGTGTTCAGGAACACGGAGAGATGTCCCTGTGTTCAGGAACACGGAAAGATGTCCCTGTGTTCAGGAACACGGAGAGATGTATCCATGTTCAGGAACATGGAGAGATGTATCCATGTTCAGGAACACGGAGAGATGTCCCTGTGTTCAGGAACACGGAGAGATGTCCCCGTGTTCAGGAGCTTCTGTCAAAGACGGAGCCGTCTAAGTAACAAACAGAAGTTGCTCAGTAGATGAATGACATTGGGGGATTCTGTGGCAGAGTGGCAGAACATGGACCAAAAATTACGTTTTATTGTCGTCAAGACTCACACAGGTCCTGCATGGACTCTGAGCTTCAACTGAAAAAGTCGAGTCCTTCCTGTGTCTTTCCATAACCTCGACCATATGAAGAGCTTGCTTTTGTAAAGCTTAGTCAATACAGATACTATTATCTAAGTGTACATTCATGTATAGCATAGTTCCTGCTTTAGGGTGTAGTGTAGACTTCTGTATCTCTCTGTCACTCACAAATGACCTGTGAAAGTGAAAGGAGTTAGTGAGGACTTGTGATGTCTTGTGGACAATGGTAAATTCCACTTGTAAAGTATGTTATACATTCCAGGTATTTCTATAGTCTTATTTTGTAAAACTTCTTTGTAAAGAGGAGGCTTTGACGTTAATTTATATACTTGTTAGACAAACAACTCCTCCTTTTGTTTCTTTAGATGAAAGCAAAAAAAAGAAAAGAAAAATGTATTGTAGTTTGTTAAGGGCTTTATTTATGGAAGTCTAGTTCAAACTAGAATTGTCGACCACTTTGGGTTAATAAGGATATGTACCACTGATGTTTGTATTGCACCACTGTGATAGAGGAGAATTTGATATTTGATTGGAAGAGGAAGGAACACAGTCAGAGGACGCTCATCATTTTCGGATGAGAACGATTTAAATGAGGATATGATGTATTGGTTTAAGGATAACATGGATGTTTATGGAAGGAAAATCAATGTAATCTAAACTTTGAAAACACCACTTGCCTAAACTTGATTGAAATTGCAATGAAACTGTATAAAATAAAGTGATTTTTGATGAAGCATTTCATATTGTGCTGCAAGGTCTATTAAATAGATGTAAAATACCCTAACCCTAACACCAGACAGTTCTCAGAAGCCAGTTATAATAGAAGCTACAACTAACATCACCATCACCTCATCACAGGATGTTTTCTGCCTGCGCTACTCATTTCCATGATGCAGGCTGAGCAAATTTGTGGAGATTATTTCAGAATAGAACATAATTAACTGCCATGTCTTACCGTCAGTCCATGTTGAAACATATTCTTTTGTCGTTACCGCCTTACTCCACTGGAGGGCTTCATAACTAAACACGGTGTTCACTATACCGTGCCCACGGAAAACACTCATTACGACCATGTTGATAATAACTTGCAGAAGTTAAAACATATTCTCTTTGTAGCATTAAATGTAAAAATACAGTTTTTTGTTGTCAATAAAAGGCAGCAATGATGAATACCTAATCAGTATGACAAAATGAAGCATTGATTTGTTTTAGTTTTTTGTACGCGTATCTGAAATGTAATCATCCAGTTATGTGATTTAATTACTTAATTCAACAAATATAAACACATTTCTTCACGTGTTGTGGTTGACAAGTAATGACATTGCATTCATCCAGACATTTCTAGAACTCTTCTAGGAAAAAAACAGGGAGTTGGTGTGTGGCAACTGCTTGCTGCCATGCGTGCTCCCCGCGTGTCTTGTTTGTGTCTTTCCTTACAAAGGCAATGTCAATTCCCAACCCTGTTTTCGCTTGATGTGATTTCCTTTTTCCCTTCCCAAGCTGTGTTCTTTTCCTTTTCGGAGCCCGGACCCTCCCCTCACACCCCCCTCCCTCCTTACTGAGCTGACCGGTCCGACCTGCCTCCTCTTTCCCCTTGTCCTTTTCTCTGCCTTCCAGACTTCATGTCATACCACAGCTAATTCCTGAAATTCCAGCCCTCCTTGCGCTTCAAACGACTCAGGAAGAGGGGACAATATACGCAATATTCCTAGCAGAATTCTTCCCCAAATTTCGCCTCTCCTGGTTACCTACCTGTCTGCTGCTATACTTTCAACAGGTAAGTTCATTACCTAATAGTGCGTCTCGGTGTCAATATTGTAAGTTTATTCTCTTCTTGCAGTGTCTGGTCAGTTCTGGGAGTCTAAACTTTCACATTAAGTGATGTAAGCTACTGATACTAGCCGCGTTGTGGTTACGGTGTTTAATCCTCACTCGCTCTCTGTGATCAAATTCTTGAAATATTTCTTGAAATATTTGTCATATTTTGGGGAATTCCTCTTTTTTAATTTTATTCCCAGTATGTTGAACTTCTTGAGTTTCTGCCGGAACTTTATAATGAAACTATTAACGTAATTTGCATGTAGTCAAACATTAGCGTCCTCCGGGTGAACATGTTACATTAAGTACGCTATAATTTCAACATTGTGAGCTTTTTGGTGCCATGTGTTTATATTACGATAAATGTTTTGTTGGTAGCCTATATTAGGCTATGCATGGAAAGTTATGAAGTTCTAAACTATGACTTAGGACACAATATAATCTATATTATTTACTAAATAGCGTAACTATTGTGCAGATTATAACAAGAAATTATTGGGCTACCAATAAACTAGGCTAATTGAATATAATTTGCAAGTAGCCTAATCATAATTTCATACTTGGCATATGCCAAGTATGAAATTATGATTAGGCTACTGCTTGTAGGCCTACTAATTATTATGGCAAATCGATACTGTATATTAAATCGTTTTCATAATCACTTGGATGATAATCAAGTTACATTCAATCGCTTTGCATCATGTCGGATGACATGACTTCAGCAAAATCTTCTTGTTAAAAGTTTTGGTATTTGTAATCAGTGTGTCCATTAGACACACACACACACACACACACACACACACACACACACACACACACACACACACACACACACACACACACATACATATACACACACAAACAAACGGGGCTTTTGTAGTGTTGTGCAGATTTGTCTGGAAACCGATGATGCAGCCAAGCTGTGTAAGTGAGTATTTTAGGTCGTGGTGTAATTGTCGGCAGCGCGTGTGTCAGCGTTGTGTTAGCTGGAAGTTGCTGTCTGTTGTCCAGGAGCGACAGGTGGAGAGGGGCAGGGACACGGAGAAGCAGGCGGGAAGCCAACACGGGGCCGGGCTCGAGGCTCTGACAGCAGGGGAGGTGTCCTAGTCTCCACCCGTTGTTTCCCGTCCTGAAGGGCTCCACTCTGCAAACACTGTAGGCTACATCTAACTGAATGTGGTCATCTTATTTTTAGATTTTAGTCTGACATGTTTCTTGTATGAATGGCTTATTTGGTGACTTAATTTTGACATGGACACATTATTATAATAAATCTTATCAAGGGAAATGTTCCAAGTGCACTGGCAGCCAAATGTACTTGTTTAAGGAATAGGCAAGCTCATAACTAATATTATTTCAGTTAAATCTGATAAAGCGTTTGAACAGGGTACGTCAGTCCAGACACAACTGATACATGTCCTGCTGCATTGTCATTTACATTTAGGATGACTCCACTGTTCCTCCTGCTGTCTTGTGTTTCTGTATGAGAGCGTGCGTGTGCCTTGTGTCTGTGCGTTTGGTTTTGCGTGCCGGAGATAAGTATTTTTGTTTCTGTCTCTCTGTGTGTGTGTGTGTGTGTACCTGACAAATGTTTGTTCCTGTTTGTGCGTGTATACGTGTGTTTGGGTTGTGTGTGTGTTGGTGTGTGTGTGTGTATGTATGTGTGTTGGGGTGTGTGTGTGTGTTGGTGTGTGTGTGTGTGTGTGTGTATGTATGTATG
Source organism: Thaleichthys pacificus (assembly GCA_023658055.1). Classification (NCBI taxonomy): domain Eukaryota; kingdom Metazoa; phylum Chordata; class Actinopteri; order Osmeriformes; family Osmeridae; genus Thaleichthys; species Thaleichthys pacificus. Next base: position 19,447,155 of record CM042870.1, read on the forward strand.
TGTGTGTTGGGGTGTGTGTGTGTGTTTGGGTGTCTGTGTGTGGGTTTGAACTGCCCAGAGACAGGCCTTTCTGTGTATAGAGTGTGTAGTGTTTTACTCTGCTCATCCCACATAGCAACCATTCCTCCTCCTTTATTGTCTTCTCTCGGTAGAGAGAAGACAATAAAAACAACTTCTAATAAGAGCCTCAAGTACAACAGTCCTTTCTCCAAACCCTGTCACCTCCTAACCCTGTCATCTTCAAACCCTGCCCCTCCAAACCCTGCCCCCCCAAACCCTGCCCCTCCAAACCCTGCCCCCCCAAACCCTGCCCCTCCAAACCCTGCCCCCCCAAACCCTGCCCCTCCAAACCCTGCCCCTCCAAACCCTGTCACCTCCTAACCCTGCCCCTCCAAACCCTGTCACCTCCTAACCCTGTCACCTCCAAACCCTGCCCCTCCTAACCCTGCCCCTCCTAACCCTGTCATCTTCAAACCCTGCCCCCCCAAACCCTGCCCCTCCAAACCCTGCCCCTCCAAACCCTGCCCCTCCAAACCCTGCCCCTCCAAACCCTGCCCCTCCAAACCCTGCCCCTCCTAACCCTGCCCCTCCTAACCCTGTCATCTTCAAACCCTGCCCCCCCAAACCCTGCCCCTCCAAACCCTGCCCCTCCAAACCCTGCCCCTCCAAACCCTGCCCCTCCAAACCCTGTCACCTCCAAACCCTGCCCCTCCAAACCCTGTCACCTCCTAACCCTGTCATCTTCAAACCCTGTCACCTCCAAACCCTGCCCCTCCTAACCCTGTCATCTTCAAACCCTGCCCCCCCAAACCCTGCCCCTCCAAACCCTGCCCCTCCAAACCCTGCCCCCCCCAAACCCTGCCCCCCCAAACCCTGCCCCTCCAAACCCTGCCCCTCCAAACCCTGCCCCCCCAAACCCTGCCCCTCCAAACCCTGCCCCTCCAAACCCTGCCCCTCCAAACCCTGCCCCTCCAAACCCTGCCCCTCCAAACCCTGCCCCCCCAAACCCTGCCCCTCCTAACCCTGCCCCTCCAAACCCTGCCCCCCCAAACCCTGCCCCTCCAAACCCTGCCCCCCCAAACCCTGCCCCTCCAAACCCTGCCCCTCCAAACCCTGCCCCCCCAAACCCTGCCCCTCCAAACCCTGCCCCTCCAAACCCTGCCCCCCCAAACCCTGCACCTCCAAACCCTGCCCCTCCAAACCCTGCCCCTCCAAACCCTGCCCCTCCAAACCCTGCCCCTCCAAACCCTGCCCCCCCAAACCCTGCCCCTCCAAACCCTGCCCCCCCAAACCCTGCCCCTCCAAACCCTGCCCCTCCAAACCCTGCACCTCCAAACCCTGCCCCCCCAAACCCTGCCCCCCCAAACCCTGCCCCTCCAAACCCTGCCCCTCCAAACCCTGCCCCTCCAAACCCTGCCCCTCCAAACCCTGCCCCTCCAAACCCTGCCCCCCCAAACCCTGCCCCCCCAAACCCTGCCCCTCCAAACCCTGCCCCTCCAAACCCTGCCCCTCCAAACCCTGCCCCTCCAAACCCTGCCCCTCCTAACCCTGTCATCTTCAAACCCTGCCCCCCCAAACCCTGCCCCTCCAAACCCTGCCCCTCCAAACCCTGCCCCTCCAAACCCTGCCCCTCCAAACCCTGCCCCTCCAAACCCTGCCCCCCCAAACCCTGCCCCTCCAAACCCTGCCCCTCCAAACCCTGCCCCCCCAAACCCTGCCCCCCAACCCTGCCCCCCAAACCCTGCCCTCCAAACCCTGCCCCTCCAAACCCTGCCACTCCAAACCCTGCCCCTCCAAACCTGTCACCTCCTAACCCTGTCATCTTCAAACCCTGTCACCTCCAAACCCTGCCCCTCCAAAACCCTGCCCTCCAAACCCTGCCCCTCCTAACCCTGCCCCTCCAAACCCTGCCCCTCCTAACCCTGCCCCTCCAACACCTGCCCCTCCAAACCCTGCCCCTCCAAACCCTGCCCTCCTAACCCTGTCATCTTCAAACCCTGCCCCACCAAACCCTGCCCCTCCAAACCTGCCCCTCCAAACCCTGCCCCTCCAAACCCTGCCCCTCCAAACCTGCCCCTCCAAACCCTGCCCCTCCTAACCCTGTCATCTTCAAACCCTGCCCCCCCAAAACCCTGCCCTCCAAACCCTGCCCCTCCAAACCCTGCCCTCCAAACCCTGCCCTCCAAACACCTGCCCCCCAAACCCTGCCCCCCCAAACCCTGCCCCTCCAAACCCTGCCCCTCCAAACCCTGCCCCCCCAAACCCTGCCCCTCCAAACCCTGCCCCTCCAAACCCTGCCCCTCCAAACCCTGCCCCTCCAAACCCTGCCCCTCCAAACCCTGCCCCCCCAAACCCTGCCCTTCCAAACCCTGCCCCCCCAAACCCTGCCCCTCCAAACCCTGCCCCTCCAAAACCCTGCACCTCCAAACCCTGCCCCCCCAAACCCTGCCCCCCCAAACCCTGCCCCTCCAAACCCTGCCCCTCCAAACCCTGCCCCTCCAAACCCTGCCCACCCAAACCCTGCCCCCCCAAACCCTGCCCCTCCAAACCTGCCCCTCCAACCCTGCCCCTCCAAACCCTGCCCCTCCAAACCCTGCCCCCCAAACCCTGCCCCTCCAAACCCTGCCCCCCCCAAACCCTGCCCCTCCAAACCCTGCCCTCCAAACCCTGCCCCTCCAAACCCTGTCACCTCCTAACCCTGCCCTCCAAACCCTGCCCCCCAAACCTGCCCCTCCAAACCCTGTCACATCCTAACCCTGCCCCTCCAAACCCTGCCCCTCCAAACCCTGCCCCTCCAACCCTGCCCCTCCAAACCCTGTCACCTCCAAACCCTGTCACCTCCTACCCTGCCCCTCCAAACCCTGCCCCCCCAAACCCTGCCCCTCCAAACCCTGCCCCTCCAAACCCTGTCACCTCCTACCCTGTCACCTCCTAACCCTGTCACCTCCAAACCCTGCCCCTCCAAACCCTGCCCGTCTCCACATACAGTTGCATGTCTTCTACGTCTCAGCAGGCAGTGTAGCCGATGTGAGTTGGTTAACACACTCCTCAAGTCTAAACACAGTCCACCCGCGCTGCTTCTCGTGGGCGTAGCTGGCAGGTAGTCAAACATGCCGGTCAGAGGGCCCGAGTTTGAGTACCAGCGAGGGGAGAGATCTGGAGGAAGTGTAGTGATGAGCAGCGTGAGGTGTGTGATCCTGGGAGGTGTGTGATCCTGGACTCCCCGGGGTGAGCATCGTGAGGTGTGTGATCCTGGGGGGTGTGTGATCCTGGACTCCCGGGGCAGGTGTCTGGACCAGGCTGGCGACAGGCCTGTCATGTGGGACAGCAGTTACTGCAGGTCGTGCTTGAGCTAACTGTGTCAGGGGTTCATTTGAGTAAGTTTGTCTTTGTCTGTTGCGTGCAGGTGTGTGTGATGCGTTAGTGTGACGTCTGCAGTGTGCATGTGTGTGGTAGTGAAAGTGTATCATTTACATTTACATTACATTTAGTCATTTAGCAGACGCTCTTATCCAGAGCGACTTACAGTAAGTACAGGGACATTCCCCCCGAGGCAAGTAGGGTGAAGTGCCTTGCCCAAGGACACAACGTCATTTGACACGGCGGGGAATCGATCCGGCAACCTTCTGATTACTAGCCCGACTCCCTCACCGCTCAGCCACCTGACTCCCAGTTCAATCAGTTACAATACGCCAAACACATTGCGAAAATGTACTCTCCTCTCTTTTTCCATTCCATGACCCACACCCCCCCACACACAACTCTTCCCCCCCGGACCCCCCCTCCCCCCCCACACAACTCTTCCCCCGGACCGCCCTCCCCCCCCCACACAACTCTTCCCCCCGGACCCCCCTCCCCCCCCCACACAACTCTTCCCCCCGGACCGCCCTCCCCCCCCCACACAACTCTTCCCCCCGGACCGCCCTCCCCCCCCACACAACTCTTCCCCCCGGACCGCCCTCCCCCCCCACACAAACTCTTCCCCCCGGACCCCCCTCCCCCCACACACAACTCTTCCCCCCGGACCCCCCTCCCCCCACACACAACTCTTCGTCCACCTCCTCAGACACACTCCTGGTTTGAGAGTTTTCTTCCAGGCTTTACATTCCAGGCCTGATTAGCTGAGATTGTGTCCAGTTGAGTAGCCCCTCCACCTCCAGCCCTCGTACCCCCAGCATTCTGGCCTCCACCCCAGGAGAGGGTCCTGGTCTGTGGGCATGGGGCCGGGGCAGGGAGGGGGGACGGGGACCATACTCTCTTATAGTTGGTGTGTGTTTGTGTGTGTGTCTGTGGTGTTTGGCTTTTATTTTCTGGACAGTCTGCAGGTGTTTTGCATGTCATTGTGCTTGACTGTGTTCTGACTCTGTGTATGTGTGTGTGTATATGTATGTGTGTATATATATATATATATATATGTGTGTGTGTGTGTGTGTGTGTGTGTGTGTGTGGGAGAGAGGAGGGAACCATGGCCCCTGAGTGTAGCACCAGCTGGAGGATTATCCTGTTGAGCAGGCCCCGAGGCGGGGGGTGAGGGGGGGCATGAGCGGGGGGGGCTCTGTTTTAAGGGGCTTAGGTCAATTAACCCCGCTGGTCACTTTCACCAAGGAACCAGCACACTAATGGTTTCTGCTCCATGCTGCAGCTCTCCTGCACAAAGGACCTTTAGTTTAGGATAGGCTGAGTTTCTAGTCGTTTTGGAAACACACTCCTTTACCGTTGTTTAAGTGTTTATTAAATTGTTAATCATTAGTTTCATCAGAACTGTGTCTTGCTAATGATTTATTCATGCTATTACACCAGTTACTGCACACTAGTATAAGAACTTCCAGAACTTCTCAGGAGATCCTACACCGTGTTGCGTGAGTGTGATTAACACTATCAGTGCTGTGTGGTGCCTGTTTGGCTGAGTGAGAGCTAACTCGAGCATGTGTTTGTGCGTTTGTTAGTGTGTGTGAGAGAACGTCTTCATCCAGAGTTTATCATGAATGTTCGTGTGTGTGTGGGTGTGTGTGTGTGTGTGTGTGTGTGTGGGGGGGGGGGGGGGTGATGAGGAGGGTGGTTACGTAGCCAGCTCATTTACAGGAAGGAAGGTAGTTACTCTGAAGTGACGTGACACATACTGACTCCCCTGGACTAACCCTTTATTTCCTGCCATAGAGGACACACACACACACACACTCTCACAAACACACACACTCACACACACAGCAAACACACATTGAAACATCCCACACTCACACACACTCTCACAAACACACACAGACATGTACATACACAAAGTCTCTATGACAACCCCCTCCTTCCTATGAATCTGAATCATTGTTAGTTGTTGTTGACCGAATGAAATGGCCACTGAGATAAACGCTATGGAACAGACACGTAAGACAGCCTTCTCTACTGGGAATGAAAGAATAGAACGGAATAAAACAACTATATTCTCCATTCACTCAGTCTCCTCCACACACACAGACACACACACACCAGCTCCCCTCAAGGACTCTCCTCTGGGACAAAAAATAAAGTGTGATAAATCAAGAGATTAATAAAGGCGGCTTAAAATAGCCTTGATCTCAGACCCTCATTGATGTGCGTTTCAGCATGTGAGAGTGTGTGAGGAGACATGCAGATCCTGGTTTAATGTGTCTTGAAGGCTTAGTTACTTCTCCGTCCCCTGAGGTCTGTAGGGGCGCCATGTTTGTTTTCACGTCTGCCCTAATCAAATTTCTGATCAGAGGTGTTTTTTCCAAGTAGGATTAGCGAGTCTGTCTGCAGACGCAACCCTGTAGGCCGGCTGCCCGCCTGCCCCCCTGCCCCCCTGCCCGCCTGCCCCTCTTCACACGCCCGCGTGGCGTGGCCTCTGGGTCGGACTGACGTCACAAAGTCTGGAGGCTTTTCCTAGTTTCAGGCCTAATCTGAACAGAAGGTCTTTCAGAGGAGAACCTGAACAGGGCCTCACACACGTTAGCTCAGGAAAAGTACATGCTACCAACAGTCCTTGGGTCGCTTGAAAGGTGCTACATGTATCAAAGTTATTATTAGTAGTAGTAGTAGTAGTAGTAACTTCTGCTGCTGGTTGTCTTCGAGCTAACTCACCCTCTCCAGTTGTAGACTGCTTTGGCTGAAGTCTCCTAACCTGAATATTCTCATGTCTTGTGTTTCCCTCCAGGATTCCTGTCCTCACCAGCCATCCTGCCCTGGGACTGGAACACCTCCACCCCCCCCCACCCAACCCCCCCACACACCACCCCACCTGGCTCCCACACGCCCCACCCCAGACCAGCCTCAGCTCCCCCTGACACCACTCCTCTGCTCCCCCCAACCCCGGCCCCCGTGTGCGCCCCCCCCCGGCCCCCCACCACGTCGGCAGAGTGGGTGCAGGCCCCCTCCCCGGGGGGTGCCAGTGAGGAGCTGAACGAGCCCCTGGACAAGCCGCTGGAGAACGATGCGGAGGGGGTCTGGAGCCCCGACATCGAGCAGAGCTTCCAGGAGGCCCTGGCCATCTACCCCCCCTGCGGCCGGAGGAAGATCATCCTCTCGGACGAGGGCAAGATGTACGGTACGCCCTCTCCTCCTCCTCCTCCTCTTCTTCACCTATGTGCTTGTATCTCCCAGATACCAGACCTGTTTGCTGTTGGAAACTGATCTGAAGTTCCCTTGGTGACACAGATGCTATCAGGCAGGCACACACACACACACGCACACGCACACACACACACACATACACACTTCTCTTCCCACACACTCTCCAGCTCCCAACACACACTGCCTGTGTTCACTGGTATTCCAGAGCAAGCTTATGTTTCCCACTACAGCTCTGTCCTAGTGTTGGCTCCTGCACAGTGGCAAGCCCCTCGCAGGGATGTGGCGTGCTAGAACACACACACACACACACACACACACATCTCCCCACCTGCTCACTACAGCTGCTGCACAACTTTTGGAGACATACTATATGTTTACCCAGGATGGTAATGTCAAAGTGTAAATGGAATTGTGTCTTGCTTCGATCATTATTTATACTAGAGCGGATGGGGTGTATTTTTCGGATTGTGACTGGCTGCTAGTTCTTCTAGTTAAGACAGAGTGCGTGCTTTAGCGCTTAATCACAACACACAATCACAGTCACAGAGATTCCTGCATTTTATAGATTCCCACAATCTTTTGACCTTGATAGATTTAAAGGTATTCTAGGTAAGGCCTCTGACAATATTCTGGGTAAAACATGTTGTCAAAACGTGTGGCTCACAGCGTGTCGGATGTTTCACAAGGCTGACATGTTCTTGTTTGGTATGGAGGAGAAAGTGGAGATTTTAACGGCTGCATCTTTCATCTAGATTCTAGACGGCGGATAACAGATGGCCTGTTGATAGTTTTTACCGTTTGATAACGGATCCTCCAGTGGAAAAGTCTGTGACCCAGACGGGGGCTGCTGTGTGTGTGTGCTGGCCTGATGATGTCTGTCATCACCCTGCCCTGTCATTGTGCCAGTCACTGTAGCATAAAAAAGCCCCGTTAGCCCTGTTAGCCCTGTTAGCCGCGTTAGCCCTGTTAGCCGCTGTTAGCCCTGTTAGCCCGTAGCCCTGTTAGCCGCGTTAGCCCTGTTAGCCCCGTTAGCCCCGTTAGCTCATGCGAACGATTTCCTCACTAGCTAGCTGGCACTTGTCCTTACACAGGCCCAGGCGGAATCCCCCACTACCCCCACCACCCCCCATGTTGATCAAAACTTAAACCCTTATAAAGCCTGCAATAATGGGATGGGGGGGGGGGGGGGGGTGCCAGGGGAGAAAGGGCAGGTGTCACATTCTGTGTCAGGGGAGGGGTGGGGGCAGGAGTTGGAGGAGGCTGAGTGGGAGGCGGGGGGGGCGGAGGTGCCCCCTTCCTCCCAGTGGAGGTCAGGGGGGGGTGATGTGCGTCGGCCCTCCTGGAATGGTATGCTCTGGGAGCCGGGGGTTCAAGGCAGTGCGGCTGTAACCCTAAACCAGAATAGACGCGTACCCTTTGAGCGCCCGGACAGGGGAGAGTGGAGAGGGGGACAAACACACCAAGGTAGCGGGCGGAGTCTCGCAGGGCCTCTGCACCTGTCCCCTGGCGTGTGAGTGTGTGTGTGCGGAGGGTGTGTGTGTGTGGAGAGAGTGTGTGTGTGTGGAGAGAGTGTGTGCGTGCACTTCCCTCCTCTGTTGCCTCCTATTTCTGTGATTTAGCCCTTGATATCCCTCCCCCTCACCCTTCCCACCTCTCCCCACCTCTCCCCCCCACCCCCCCACCCCCACACACACAGTCTCCCCGACACACACCGTGCCAGAGCCCCCTCTCCTGCTGGTAGTCTGTCCGTGGGTCTGTCTGCCTTTCAGTTCACCTCCAGCTGCTCCCTGCTTCACCCCGGCCTCACGGCCTCGCTACCCAGATTTACGACACGAGAAAAGAGACAAGACTGAAACCCCCAGCCCCCCCCAGCCCCCTCCCCCTCCAAACCCCCATTGCCCATAAACAGCAAGCACCCTCCACACGCACACACACACAGTCACACACACACGCTCACACACACCAGCTCTCACACAAGCTCTCTCTCTCACACACACACACACACACGCATATACACTAGCGCACACACACATCAGCTCAACCTCACGCACACACACTCACGCACACACACTCACTGACTCACTCACACACACACCGACACACACCAGCTCCATGTTGCCTTCATCATTGCCGCCAGGGTCACCGTGGGCTCTCTCCACCCATGGCGACAAGTCGACTCATTCAAACCTCCAATCGATACTAAGGGGGTTTGAAGGTCTGTCGATGTCGCTGAAGAGCAGCTCTCCAAACGCGTGTGTGTGTGTGTGTGTGTCTACAGTGAGAGAGCGAGTCTGGGTCTGTACCAGCAGAGGATGAGACCCATGAATAGTAAGACTATGACATCACCTCTGCTAGCGAAATGGCATGTGTGAGGTATCTCCCTCAATCCACTGTAAATTCCTGAAGTCGAATGGAATGTTTTTAGCCTCAAATTCCCCCTCCATTCACTGCATTTTTCCCATAATACTTTGCATAGTAGCCGGCCCTCAGGCCCATTACTCACTGGAGTTATTCGTCATTAGTAACGGTGTCATGGATATTGTGGTGGTTTTGTGCGGCGGAAGGCGATTCCACGTGCGTTGCCAATGAAAACATTTCCTGGCTCCCATGGAGGCATGCTCTGCTAGCGGGCTCTGCTAGCGGGCTCTGCTAGCGGGCTCTGCTAGCTGGGCTCTGCTAGCGGGCTCTGCTAGCGGGCGGCGGGTAAAGTAATGGAGATCCGGAGCGTAGAGCAGCCTTCCAGAGCCCCGTGTGACACGTGACGTGAGTTAAAGAGGATGATCGAGGGGTGTCCCGGTAGATCACCGGAAAAGGGGGCTGAGGCCTTACCACGGCGGCCTGAGTTTGAATCCGCCCTGGGCCCATCGCTGCATGTCTCCCCCACACTCTATCTCTCTCTCCCTGCCTGTCGTATCACACTTCACTTACAAACTGTCCAATAAAGCATGAGAATGCCCCCCTCCAAAAGGAGGGCAGACAAGCAGAGAGAGACACAGGCCATTAAACCCCGAGGGTCACGTGACCCCCTGGGCCTCCAGCCTTACTGTAACCCCACTGCTAGACACCAAACACAACAGACACAACACAAGACGTCCCTTTTATTTATCTGTGTTAACTGACGTTTTCCTTTTTGCTCAGTCACAACGCAACCCCGCCTCCTCCTCTCTCCTCTGTGCACGGAGTGGAGAGTAAATCCATTTCCCCATCTCCTTTGTGAGCCTGCTTCCTGTAAACATGTTGCTCACGGCAGCGTATCAAGCTGCCGTGTAGAACTGCACCAGCCCTGATTCCACTGCATCCACTCAGTCCTCCTTAACAACGGGATGGAAAGGAATGATGATTCCTCACCCTGGTCTCAACTTCCCCATGCTAGTGAGAGATTCAGCGCTGTCTGTTTGTAAGGGCTCCAGGACCGTGTTTTTAACTGTGCAGCCTGCTTCAGAACAGGCTGTGTACAGATATTCTCCCCTCCTGGCCCTGCTGGAACACAACCTTTGTGTCCTTCCTTTGTGTTGAAACTCGACCGCCAGCTGGCTAGCAGTACTGCAGCAGCCGGTAGATGGACACAAGTAAAGGTCAAGCTTGTAGCATGACCTATGCGACCTGTTCGCTTGAGCCTGGGGGTGTGTAACTGGACCAGCCAGGCACAACAAGGATAGCTGCATGTGTTCGGCCACTGGAGGGGGGCATAGGAGCCCCCTTGAGGGGGGAATGTGAGGCCCCTGGAGGAGGTGTCGGGGTGGACGGTCACATGGGCGTGACCCTGAACCTGACCCCTCTGCCGTGACCCTATCAGGAAGGCTGCTGACTTTCCCTCTATCCTGTGATTGGATCCTCTCAGAGGGCTTCGAGGAACCCCGGCTAGCCTTTCAGCTGAGGCAGCCAAGGGGGCCAGACTCTGCTGTGTCAGTCTGTCTGCCTGCATGTCCTGATAATCTGTCTGTCTGCCTGTCTGTCTACCTGTCTGTCTGCCTTTCTGCCCGCCTGTCTTCCTGTCCGCCTGTCTGCCTGTCTGTCTACCTGTCTGTCCTGCCTTTCTGCCCGCCTGTCTTCCTGTCCGCCTGTCTGCCTGTCTGCCTGTCTGTCTGCCTGTCTGCCTGTCTGTGCAGCTGAAATATCCATGTCCAGGCCCATGTCATGTCTGGTCTGATATGGAGTGGGATCTGGCTAATCCCTGACAGTGAGGTCATCGAATCCCATAAGTACACTTCCCCAGATGTAGAGCGTCACTGACGAGACTGCTTCAGGTGTGGTTTACCTCCACTGGAAGTGTTAAATGCCAGCGCTAGCTAACTTGAGCCAGCACTAGCTAACTTGAGCCAGCGCTAGCTAACTTGAGCCAACGCTAGCTAACTTAAGCCTGTTGCGTTCTGGGGTTGTAACTGAGACGCCTGGACGGACGGCTTCAGGTCTGGACAGCGCCTGGCCTGTCGTCACGGAGATGGACCAGACCAGATGACTGCGTCAGAACATGGACATCTCACTAGATGAGATTCACACACAGCCAGTGTCAGCGCATCCAATTCAATTACACGTGAATATCCGGATGTTTCCCCCGAGGTGGGACGATAAAGAAGGATTGCAGTTGTAAAAACCAAAGCAGCCTGTGTGCTGTTGTCCCCCGGTCCTGGGCTCGGCCCTGTGTGTCTGTCGGAGAGGAAATAGCACCAGGCCAGCACATTCCTCCAGCCTAAATGTGACCCTTGTTCTCCAGGCCAGACAAGGAGACACATGTGGAAGATCTCCGGAAGTGTCATGGCTGGCAGATGTGTGTTCAGAGAGCGGTCTGGTGTGCTTACTGTCTGATGGACACACACATACACACACACACACACACATGTACACATAACATGTACACACACACATACACACACATGTACACACACACACACACACACACACACGCATACACACACACATATATTATATATATATACAGTATATACACACGCACACACATACATGCATAACCACATATACACACATACACACACACTTATTAACACATAAACACACACACACTCCCAGGGAGAGGAGCAGATTGGGGGCTGGTCAGTGTGGAGTTATCTAAGGTATGCTCTGGGGAGGAGATAGCTGGGCAGAGCTGGCAGGACCCCTCTGGGGCAGGGCGGGGCAGGGGGGGTGCTGGTCCTTCATGTAACACGGTGTCCACTCTCCACTAACCCCTCTGGCCTGTCCCTGACCCCTCCCTCCTCCTGACAGGGGGAGGGGGGGGGGTAGAGGTGTGGGACAAGAGCCGGCCAGCTTTCCCGAGAGGCTGGGCCGATGGATGAGGTCACTTTGAAGTCAAAATAACTTTTCCGGGACTTCAGACACCCTGATCAACAAGCTGCTGTGGGCTGTCCTGGTCCAAATCTGCCCCGTCACCCCGCCTGGAGCTCTCCCAGCGGCCAGCGTGACCTCATCACCGTGCGCCCGGAGCTCTCCCAGCGGCCAGCGTGACCTCATCACCGTGCGCCCGGAGCTCTCCCAGCGGCCAGCGTGACCTCATCACCGTGCGCCTGGAGCTCTCCCAGCGGCCAGCGTGACCTCATCACCGTGCGCCTGGAGCTCTCCCAGCGGCCAGCGTGACCTCATCACCGTGCGCCTGGAGCTCTCCCAGCGGCCAGCCTGACCTCATCACGTGCGCCTGGAGCTCTCCATCGGCAGCGTGACCCTCATCACGTGCGCCTGGAGCTCTCCCAGCGGCCAGCGTGACCTCATCACCGTGCGCCTGGAGCTCTCCCAGCGGCCAGCCGTGGGACCTCATCACCGTGCGCCGGAGCTCTCCCAGCGGCCAGCGTGACTCATCAACCGTGCGCCCGGAGCTCTCCCAGCGGCCAGCGTGACCTCATCACCGTGCGCCCGGAGCTCTCCCAGCGGCCAGCGTGACCTCATCACCGTGCGCCCGGAGCTCTCCCAGCGGCCAGCGTGACATCATCACCGTGCGCCTGGAGCTCTCCCAGCGGCCAGCGTGACCTCATCACCGTGCGCCGGAGCTCTCCCAGCGGCCAGCGTGACCTCATCACCGTGCGCCTGGAGCTCTCCCAGCGGCCAGCGTGACCTCATCACCGTGCGCCTGGAGCTCTCCCAGCGGCCAGCGTGACCTCATCACCGTGCGCCTGGAGCTCTCCCAGCGGCCAGCGTGACCTCATCACCGTGCGCCTGGAGCTCTCCCAGCGGCCAGCGTGACCTCATCACCGTGCGCCTGGAGCTCTCCCAGCGGCCAGCGTGACCTCATCACCGTGCGCCTGGAGCTCTCCCAGCGGCCAGCGTGACCTCATCACCGTGCGCCTGGAGCAGTTCAGTGAGGGTTCCCTTCCTCCAGACACGGTCTGTGACACCGAGAGGTGCAGACCAGAGGCTGGTCTGCTGCCTCTGTTTAACAGACGGGCTTTACATAGTGTCACAAATACATGATCAGGCCTATTATTGTCACTATGATTCATAGTGATGTTATCATTCTTACCACCAGGATTCAGATATCTAAGAGGTCTGTGAGGTTAAGAAAGGAGGTCTGGACTCACAGCCCTGACCTGAGATACATTGCCTCCTGCACCCTGAAGTCACCTAACAAAAGTCTTTCCCGGATTTCAGGTCTGCAATTACAAACCGCCCAAGAAAAGTGGAGCACTTTCTTAATCCGAAGGGATTAAAGAAATATACATTTATGTCCTCAAACAATCGTCAGACCAAGTGCCCCTTCTGATAAACACTTCACGCTCCAGAAGTTCCAGCCTGGAAATGAAAATAAGATTGAGAACGAATGAATGCTGTAGCTGGGGTCTGTGTGTGTGTGTGTGTCTGTGTGTGTATAGCAGAAGCAGACAGGGAACGAGAGAGGGCTTTAAGTCCACAAAAGCCCCGACACAAAAGGAGCTCTTCAGCTGTGTGTGTGTAGCGTGCGTGCGGGCGTGCGGGCGTGCGTGCGTGCGTGTTCATCCACACCGCTCTCTCCTCCTCCTCCTTCATGACCCTGAGCTCCTCCACATCTCTTCCCATGACTCCACCAGCACCAGCTTCTGCTCCCCAACCTCCTGACTCCCACAGCTGCTCACCCAGCCAGACGTCTGCCTGCGCTTCACCAGTCACCAGCCAGACGTCTGCCTGCGCTTCACCAGTCACCCAGGGAAACCTTCACACTCTCCCCAGGTTGATAAGTGGAAAGTTATCTCCGGACAGACAGCATCTGCTAGAATCCTACACCCCCCTCAGCACAGCTCACAGGAGCGCAGTAGAAACCATGTTTTGCATTCCGCTCCGAATATGATCACTTTTACTGCCTGCCATCCTGGAGTCGTGCTTCCTGTCCCCCCCCCTCTACCTTGGCCTTCTGATTGGCTGCTTGGGTCGCGGCCTCAGCTTCTGATTGGCTGCTTGGGTGGCGATCTCAGCGCCTGATATGATGTGAGGAAAGTCCCGCGGCGGCTGTTAGCATGGAGCCTGTCGTGACTGATCTCTGTTCCTCCACGTGGAGGTCTGGAAGGAGAGGGGAAAACGACCATGTTTAAGAGGTGTCGCAGAGATCATCTCTTCCACGTCCCAGGGTGTGTGTGTGTTAGTCCTCCTGTTACTCTCTCAATAGCTGCGTGTGTGTGTGTGTGCAGAACAAACAGCGTGAGCGTGCCAGTGCTGTGTTCGAATGCCCCATGTGTGTCCCCTTGGCCAGCGAAGGTGAAAGGCCACATGACAATTGCACCAAGCCCAGGGCCCAGTAACCAGAGCGGGGCCGCGGGAACAAGCTGAAGATTTACAGCAGCGTCGAGGCATATTCTATAAACATTGACACTCACACCAGCTGCCTCTCTGACTCTCCTGGGCCTGTTCGTCAGCAGCGCGAGGCCGGAGCCTGTCAGACCTGAGCTGCAAGGAGATCGCATGGCCGTCCCCTTCACCTGCTCCACCAATGACAGAGATCGCGTGGCTTGCCCATTCATCTGCTCCACCAATGACAGAGATCGCGTGGCTTGCCCATTCATCTGCTCCACCAATGACCGATCGCGTGGCTTGCCCATTCACCTGCTCCACCAATGACCGATCGCGTGGCTTGCCCATTCACCTGCTCCACCAATGACAGCGATCGAATAGTCAGCCAGTGACAGGCATTGCATACCCTGCCCCTACACCTGATCCATGTGTCCTGTGACCTGTCACAGGACACACACACACACACACAAATGCCTTGCAGATACACATACACACACACACACACGTATACCTTGCAAACACACACACAAATGTATGCCTCGCAAACACACACACACACATACAGAACACACACACATACAGAACACACACACATACAGAACACACACACATACAGAACACACACTCGGCCACCCTTCCCAGCTGTGCTCCTACCTGGAGCAGCCTGGCACACCCAGCCGACTGATGAGGAGTTGGTAGCTTCAGTAAACAGCTTCTCTCTGTCAGGGTGCACTGTTCTCCTGAGGATGTTCTGTCAGGGTGTACTGTTCTCCTGAGGATGTTCTGTCAGGGTGTACTGTTCTCCTGAGGATGTTCTGTGTGTCAGGGTGTACTGTTCTCCTGAGGATGTTCTGTCAGGGTGTACTGTTCTCCTGAGGATGTTCTGTCAGGGTGCACTGTTCTCCTGAGGATGTTCTGTCAGGGTGCACTGTTCTCCTGAGGATGTTCTGTCAGGGTGTACTGTTCTCCTGAGGTTGTTCTGTCAGGGTGTACTGTTCTCCTGAGGATGTTCTGTCAGGGTGTACTGTTCTCCTGATGATGTTCTGTCAGGGTGTACTGTTCTCCTGATGATGTCCTGTCAGGGTGTACTGTTCTCCTGAGGATGTTCTGTCAGGGTGTACTGTTCTCCTGAGGATGTTCTGTCAGGGTGTACTGTTCTCCTGATGATGTTCTGTCAGGGTGTACTGTTCTCCTGAGGATGTTCTGTGTGTCAGGGTGTACTGTTCTCCTGAGGATGTTCTGTCAGGGTGTACTGTTCTCCTGAGGATGTTCTGTCAGGGTGTACTGTTCTCCTGAGGATGTTCTGTCTGTCAGGGTGTACTGTTCTCCTGAGGATGTTCTGTCAGGGTGTACTGTTCTCTGAGGATGTTCTGTGTGTCAGGGTGTACTGTTCTCCTGAGGATGTTCTGTCAGGGTGTACTGTTCTCCTGAGGATGTTCTGTCAGGGTGTACTGTTCTCCTGAGGATGTTCTGTCTGTCAGGGTGTACTGTTCTCCTGAGGATGTTCTGTCAGGGTGTACTGTTCTCTTGAGGATGTTCTGTGTGTCAGGGTGTACTGTTCTCCTGAGGATGTTCTGTCAGGGTGTACTGTTCTCCTGAGGATGTTCTGTCAGGGTGTACTGTTCTCCTGAGGATGTTCTGTGTGTCAGGGTGTACTGTTCTCCTGAGGATGTTCTGTCAGGGTGCACTGTTCTCCTGAGGATGTTCTGTCTGTCAGGGTGTACTGTTCTCCTGAGGATGTTCTGTCAGGGTGTACTGTTCTCCTGATGATGTTCTGTCAGGGTGTACTGTTCTCCTGATGATGTTCTGTCAGGGTGTACTGTTCTCCTAAGGATGTTCTGTCAGGGTGCACTGTTCTCCTGAGGATGTTCTGTTTCTTCTCAGTGTTTAGTGAGTTGTTTGAACAACAGTTGTTGGCCCTACAACCCCCCACCCCTTCCCCCCCATCCCTGCACCCCCCCATCCCTGCACCCCCCCATCCCTGCACCCCAGCCCTGCACCCCCAATCCCGCACCCCCATCCCTGCACCCCCCCATACCTGCAACCCCCCAAAAAACATTTCTAAATCTCTAAGTGTCTTGATATTTCTGTCTCCCTGCAGGACGGAACGAGCTGATTGCACGGTACATCAAACTCCGCACAGGCAAGACGCGAACCAGGAAGCAGGTGCGTTCGTTTAGTTCCCCAACACCTCCCCTCCCCGCCCCGCCCCGCCCGCCCCGCCCTCCCTCCCCATCTGTCCTGCCTCAGCGCTTCCTCTCGTTCCTGGTTGGTGGCGCGTGTCACCAGGGTTTATGTTGAGGGGAACCATGAGAGCGAGGAAGTCAGTCTGTACCAGAAGACCTCCACCCCACCCTCCACCCCACCCTCCACCCTCCACCCCACTCCAAGATCTCCTGTCTCCTCCCTCACCTGTCTCTCCCTCCAGTTTCTCCTTCTATCCCCCCTCTCCCTCCACATATCTACCCCTTATCTCTCCCCATGTCCTCCCTAACTTCTCCCCTAACTGTCCTGTTTCTGCCCCCTTCCTCCCCCCTCATCCCCCCTGTCACACCCCCTCACCCCCCCCCCCCCCCCCCCCCCCCCCCGCTCAGGCTGAGTGTGTGTGCAGAGTGATTGAGGGCGCAGAGCCCGATGCACAGATGCTGTAGGATCAGGTGACGGTGTGCTTGTTCACCACCTCGTGTGGTGGAGGGGTGTGAGGTGGAGGGGGTGTGAGGGCTCGTTAGGAGAGCACGAAGTCGGGATTTATAACCAGGCCGTATACAGGGATGGAGGGAGGAAGGGGGGGTCGAGAAGGAGAGAGGGGTGGGGAGAGAGGGGTGGGGAGAGAGAGGAGGGAGAAAGGGAGAGGGATCGCGAAAGAGAGAGGGAGGGAAAGAAGGAGAGAAAGAGAGAAGGAGAGAAAAGAAGGTGTTTGGGGGGTGGTGTTGGAACCCTATCTAGATGAGGGGGTGACTCATCTAGGGGGACTGACTGACTGACTGATATCCCAGAGCCTTGAGTGATATACGGTGACTGGGGGTCTATCTGTGTCCCTCTGTGAGAGGTTATGGGAGAGAGAGGGGGGAAAGGTTTTAATTTTGTTAAATTTTTTTGATTGTTTAGTTCCTAGAATAAGTTAGACTATTGCACTTTTTTACTTTTAATTTAAGATCCGTATATGTTTATTGTTTGCACCTTCCTGCCACAGTGTCCGTGTTTGTGTAAACCATACATGGAGAATAAACCTGATTCTGATTCTCTGAGAGGACTGGACTGGCTGGGATTAGGGTTGGATACACACACACACACACACACACACACGACATCTGCTTGTTTGTAGCCTTTCTCCATTATAAAATCTACCTAGAACTATTTAGAAATCTAGCAGACATCCAGTCAGACATCCAGTCAGCACAGCATTTCTAAAGCTGATGAACCTCCGATGATGGTCTGACAGAGGTGGCTAAGCGCTCGTTAGCCAGGTGAGCGGTCAGGTGGGCGGTCAGGTGAGCGGTCAGGTGAGCGGTCAGGTGAGCGGTCAGGTGGGCGGTCAGGTGGGCGGTCAGGTGAGCGGTCAGGTGAGCGGCCAGGTGAGCGGTCAGGTGAGCGGTCAGGTGGGCGGTCAGGTGGGCGGTCAGGTGAGCGGTCAGGTGAGCGGTCAGGTGAGCGGTCAGGTGAGCGGTCAGGTGAGCGGCCAGGTGAGCGGTCAGGGGCGGAGTCTCACCCCTCTCCTTGTCCCCAGGTCTCCAGCCACATCCAGGTGCTGGCTCGCCGGAAGGCCCGAGAGATCCAGGTGAAGCTCAAGGTACGCTACGTGAGTCTCTCTTCCTCCCTCACCTGTGCACTGCATCCTGGGATACACCCCACTGCATCCTGGGATACACCCCACTGCATCCTGGGATACACCCCACTGCATCCTGGGATACACCCCACTGCATCCTGGGATACACCCCACTGCTCCGCTCCCTCAGAAACGGAATGATAGCCTGGATGGAAAACCCAAACATGGTCATTTTTTTAATCATGTTAAACGTATTGTTCGTGTGTGATACACCTTTTTGAGGTAAATACTTTGGTGTCTGGTTTGTCTACCATACACACTCTATATTCTCAATGCTACTAACCCTAGTAAAGACATAATCATTCCAGTTCTGTGGTTGCTACAGTGCTAAATGTGTACTGAGTATTTTGGGAATCTCCAATCTCCCTGGCTGTTGTGTGTGGATCGTATTTTGGGGGGAGGGGGGGGGGGGGGGGCGACCGCGACTGGCTGTTCCAGATTAAGGGGGTCTGTGTGTAGATTAAGGGGGTCTGTTAAGGTGCTTGGTTTGCTTGTGTGCTGCAGCTTGGCTAATGCCAGTAGGGTCCAAGCTTGAGAGCTTTACATTACACTGACGTCCCTCAAGGTTAGAGGAAAAGACAACCTACCACACCTTCACACACGTGAACACGAAAACATGAAACATGTCATCGATCTTGGATGGGATTTAGTCAGGGGGGATTGCGGATTACTTTTGGTAATCTGCAAATAATGAATCTTTCAGTTCGGTTCCCCACAGAAAGACAACACTGAGTGTGACTGTTTTCCTTAATTGCATCTTCACGTTTATGTGAATGTTATGTGGAATGCCCGATGACTCATCTCTACAAATTACCTCAGTAAACAGGCACCGTTGTGCCCGCGGCTTGCTGTGCACTGTTATGAACACAAAACGCGGTTGTCAGGAGACAAATGAATGTGTATTGTTCCTTCCAGGCATTTGATTGGGTGAGTATCTGAGGGGAAGTGTTCCTGTTGGACGAGACAGCGCTCCACCTCTGTCCTCCCTGTTTCCTGGAGCTTTCTCCCTTTACGTTTATCACCTTGGACGCACGCAGGCACGCACACACGCACACAAAAACACACAGACGCACACTTATCCAAAATGCCCGAAACACACATACACATACTGGGCCAGACAGTCTAATGTGCGCACACACACACACGCGCACGCCAGGCCACACAGGTCTCCGTCACCTTGGCCGGCAGCCATCAGGGCTCTGCTGGCAGGGCCAGTGTTGGTCACAGGGTCGGCCTCCGACAGACATTTTAAATACGTCTTTGGTGTAACTGAGAACGCCACCAGATGTACCCTCCATATTTCAGCTATGCCCTTGTGTTGGCCGCTTCTGGGAACAAGAATGTGGCCTTGCGGCGAGTGCTGCTCTCCGAGGGCTGCGCTCCGAGGGCTGCGCTCCGAGGGCTTTCCATCCCTAATGATTAGGAAACTGCTGAAGTCATCGCGCCGTGCTCAGACACACAGTAACACCATACATAGGAACGCCAGCCACCTACCAGGAGACATCATGGTGTGTTTTTTTTGTTTTTTTTGTTAGCATTAGCGTTAGCTTGGCGGTGGCCTGCGCATAATCTCCCATTGTGACCTTAGCATGGGAGAGACATGGGACAGCTTGTCAACACCACCTAGCCTCTGCCAAGGAAATACACCTTACTGTTGACCCTAGGGCCCTTGACTGCTAAATCAGACAGACCCTCCCTCCTTCCTTCCCTCCTTCCCTCCTTCCTCCGTCCTTATCAGGTTGGCCAGGATTAGATGATGCAATCTGGCTTCATCCTTTCACTTCCCGTCTGAAAGACGAATTAGAGGGGCACATCTTAAGTGGAAAACACCAGGCTACTAAACTGAAGCCTGCGTATGTGTCTCTGTGCATGTGTGTGTATGTGTGTGTGTGTGTGTGTGTGTGTAGGACCAGGCAGCCAAAGACAAGGCTCTCCAGAGCATGGCTAGCATGTCGTCAGCCCAGATCATCTCTGCCACGGCCTTCCAGAACAAGATGTCTCTGCAGGGCCTGTCGAGGCCAGCGTACCCCGGCGCTGGAGGGGTGAGTGTCCCTCCAGCCTCACCCCCCCCAGAGACACGCACGGAGGGAACCTGGAGGTGGACCAAACAGGGTGTTCATGTTGTTTTCTTTTTTCCTGCAGTTTTGGCACGCCCCTCTTCCTGGACAACCAGGGGCACCTGAAGAGTAAGGAACCACTTGATGCTAGTGTGTGTGTGTGTGTGTGGGGGTCTTACATCCTAGTGTTTGAAGTGTTTGCCTGAGTCATATATGATATAAAACAGACCGTTTTCATGTTTCCTGTCCTGGTACCCACATTCTCCAGCCTGGGGGTTAACTGAAGTTAATCTGAATAGAACTTGATCAGTCCGATCGACTTTTCAAACGGTGGAAATCAAAGAAAATCAAACATATGAGTTTTAGGTCCTCTTTAGGACTCCACTAACTGAACCACACCGTGCCGTATGTCTCAGTACCCCCAGAGGTCAACCAGGCCAGTTAGGTGTGTGTGTGCGTGTGTGTGTGTGTGTGTGAGGGAGGGCAGGGGTCACGAGGGTGAGAGAGGGTGTCAGTAACACTTGTGTCTTGTATCCACAGCATTAAGCCCTTCTCCCAGCAGAGTTACGCCATGCAGGCCTCCGGACCGCCCCCCATAACAGGTGGGTTCACTCCGGTTCCCCCCCACGCCCCTCACACACCCCTCACGCCCCGCGCCACCCCCCCCACACACACACACCCCCACGCCTGTCGACAGACGCTGTCATGCTGGCGTGGTGATGAGATACATAGGCCCAATGATGAAGAGCTTTGACAAAGCTCTGAGGGGAAAAAACGGGATGTGGAAACATTTCTTGAGCCCCCGTTCTGCCTTCTTCCCCTCCTCCCCCTCCTCCCCCTCCAGGCTACGAGAGCACGGCGGGCCTGTCGCCTGGCGCCCCCCCATGGCAGGGCAGGAGTATTGCCAGCTCCAGGATCCGCATGCTGGAGTTCTCAGCCTTCCTAGAGCAGCCTCAGGACCCGGACACTGTGAGTGCAGAACGCCGGCCGGATCCAGCTGGGTTCTGGCTACTGTTCTAGTTGACGTCCAGGTTGTGGGTCTCTAGTCACATGTTCAGACTCTTCTGGAGTTTCTTAAACGTCTTCCAGCAGCGTGTTCAGCCCTTAAACTTGTTTATGACGGCACCTCAGTGATTGTTTATACTGATCTATTGTCTTATCTGTGTCTCTCTCTCACACACACACACACACACTTTGTCTCTCTCTCAAACATCTTCCTTGTCCAGTTCAACAAGCACCTGTTTGTCCACATCGGTCAGTCCCACCCCTCCTACAGCGACCCGTACCTGGAGGCCGTGGACATCAGGCAGATCTACGACAAGTTCCCGGAGAAGAAGGGTGGGCTGAAGGAGCTGTTTGAGAAGGGCCCCACAAACGCCTTCTTCCTCGTCAAGTTCTGGGTGAGGACCGAGTGTGAGTGGAGGTGCTGACTGGGTGGTCAGGATGAGCGCTTGAGAGAGAATCAATGAGGAAGGGTTTTTGTGTTGTAACAAATCAAAAGACAACTGGTGAGTATTAGTACTAACTAGGGAACAATGTTCTGTCAGTGGGCACAGTGGGTGTACAGAGGATTGGAGTGCAGTATGTTGCTTAAGTGTGTGCGCGTGACTGTGTGTAGCTGTGTGTGTGTGTGACTGTGTGAGTGAGTGTGTGTGTGACTGTGTGTGTGTGTGTTTGTCTGAGTGTGTGTGTGTTTTTGTCTGAGTGTGTGTGTGTGTGTTTGTCTGAGTGTGTGTGTGTGTGTTTGTCTGAGTGTGTGTGTGTGTGTTTGTCTGAGTGTGTGTGTGTGTTTGTCTGAGTGTGTGTGTGTGTGTGTGTGTGAAGGCAGCCTTGGGGAGCAGAGTGGCAGGGCTGATCTTTCACTGGGGAAACCTGAGCCTGGGCACCTGTCCCTTAGCTATTAGGCTGAACCAACCCCACACGCACCCAGCTATTAATAGATTAACCCCACCCCACCCTACCCTACCCCTGGACACTGGGGCAAGAGCTGGGGGGGGACAGAGAGAGAGACAGAGAGAGAGAGAGGGAGAGAGTGAGAGAGAGAGAGAGACAGAGCGAGAGAGAGAGAGAGAGAGAGAGAGAGAGAGAGAGAGAGAGAGAGAGAGAGAGAGAGAGAGAGAGGAGTGATCTGAAGAAGGAGAACCAAAGCGAGGGATGCAGACTGGAGGACAGAGAGAGAGAGAGAGAGAGAGAGAGAGAGAGAGAGAGAGAGAGAGAGAGAGAGAGAGAGAGAGAGGGGCTGATGAGCGTGAGTCTCTCTCCTCCGCACCGTCCGGAGTAGGGCCAGCGGGCTGAGACGACACCGTGCGGGGAGCGGCCGACCCTCCAGAAGGTTTTCCACCTCGGTGACATTGACCGTTGAAGTTCACGCCGGCAGCCCCACCTCAGCCCCACCTCAGCCCCACCTCAGCCCACCTCAGCCCCACCTCAGCCCCACCTCAGCCCCACCTCAGCCCCACTCTGCATTCCGCTGCCCTCCTGTCACGCTCCCCGCTCCCCCTTGCTATCCCGGGCCTCCCAGTTGGCCGAGCGTGAGCCATGAGGCTCTCACATGCTCGCGACGCTCGCATTATTTATCGCCGCGGGATAAAAGACATTGGCGAGTGACAGGCAATGGAAGCGGCCGTCTCCGGCCCTTTGGTGGAGCAGCTGGCCTGAGCCCTGGCATGTGACATGGGGGGGGGGGGGGGGAGACGCACCGCGCCTTGTGTCATATGATGGAGAGAGAGAGGAGAGGAGAGAGAGAGAGATGAAGGGACATGGAGAGATAAAGGGAGGGAGAGAGATAGGGAGAGAGAGGTATGGGAGAGATCGACAAGGAGAGAGAGATAGCTAGATGAGATAGGAGAGAGTCAAAATGGGAGGGAGAGTTATGGGAGAGAGATGGAGAGAGATAAAGGGAGAGAGAGAGGGGGAGGGAGGGAGGGAGGGAGGGAGAGAAAGGGAAAGAGAGAAAGAGTAATGGGAGAGAGAGGGTAGGGAGGGTGGGTATGTGCAGCAGGTCATTCATCAACAGGATCCTGTGGTCCTCCAGGGCAGCGCAGGACACATGCAGAGCTGAGGAGAAGACGAGCTCTGACGCTCCTCCAGGCCTCCTCTGGACGGGGCCTCATATCGCTGGCTGCTGCTGTCCTGAGGGGAGCACCAGCTCTCATGGCATCCATGACACACAACAACAAGCAGGACCACCACAAAAACATGACTGTACATCCAGCCGCCACACACCCCAGGCTAGAGGAGAGCAGCACACATATCTGAGGAGACCCCAGGCTAGAGGAGAGCAGCACCCATATCTGAGGAGACCCCAGGCTAGAGGAGAGCAGCACACATATCTGAGGAGACCCCAGGCTAGAGGAGAGCAGCACACATATCTGAGGAGACCCCAGGCTAGAGGAGAGCAGCACACATATCTGAGGAGACCCCAGGCTAGAGGAGAGCAGCACACATATCTGAGGAGACCCCAGGCTAGAGGAGAGCAGCACACATATCTGAGGAGACCCCAGGCTAGAGGAGAGCAGCACACATATCTGAGGAGACCCCAGGCTAGAGGAGAGCAGCACACATATCTGAGGAGACCCCAGGCTAGAGGAGAGCAGCACACATATCTGAGGAGACCCCAGGCTAGAGGAGAGCAGCACACATATCTGAGGAGACCCCAGGCTAGAGGAGAGCAGCACACATATCTGAGGAGACCCCAGGCTAGAGGAGAGCAGCACACATATCTGAGGAGACCCCAGGCTAGAGGAGAGCAGCACACATATCTGAGGAGACCCCAGGCTAGAGGAGAGCAGCACACATATCTGAGGAGACCCCAGGCTAGAGGAGAGCAGCACACATATCTGAGGAGACCCCAGGCTAGAGGAGAGCAGCACACATATCTGAGGAGACCCCAGGCTAGGAGAGCAGCACACATATCTGAGGAGACCCCAGGCTAGAGGAGAGCAGCACACATATCTGAGGAGACCCCAGGCTAGAGGAGAGCAGCACACATATCTGAGGAGACCCCAGGCTAGAGGAGAGCAGCACACATATCTGAGGAGACCCCAGGCTAGAGGAGAGCAGCACACATATCTGAGGAGACCCCAGGCTAGAGGAGAGCAGCACACATATCTGAGGAGACCCCAGGCTAGAGGAGAGCAGCACACATATCTGAGGAGACCCCAGGCTAGAGGAGAGCAGCACACATATCTGAGGAGACCCCAGGCTAGAGGAGAGCAGCACACATATCTGAGGAGACCCCAGGCTAGAGGAGAGCAGCACACATATCTGAGGAGACCCCAGGCTAGAGGAGAGCAGCACACATATCTGAGGAGACCCCAGGCTAGAGGAGAGCAGCACACATATCTGAGGAGACTCCAGGCTAGAGGAGAGCAGCACACATATCTGAGGAGACCCCAGGCTAGAGGAGAGCAGCACACATATCTGAGGAGACTCCAGGCTAGAGGAGAGCAGCACACATATCTGAGGAGACCCCAGGCTAGAGGAGAGCAGCACACATATCTGAGGAGACCCCAGGCTAGAGGAGAGCAGCATACATATCTGAGGAGACCCCAGGCTAGAGGAGAGCAGCACACATATCTGAGGAGACCCCAGGCTAGAGGAGAGCAGCACACATATCTGAGGAGACCCCAGGCTAGAGGAGAGCAGCACACATATCTGAGGAGACCCAGGCTAGAGGAGAGCAGCACACATATCTGAGGAGAGCTTTTATT
The DNA here is from genome assembly GCA_023658055.1 of Thaleichthys pacificus. Taxonomy (NCBI): domain Eukaryota; kingdom Metazoa; phylum Chordata; class Actinopteri; order Osmeriformes; family Osmeridae; genus Thaleichthys; species Thaleichthys pacificus. The sequence continues at coordinate 19,472,039 of CM042870.1, forward strand.
ATTGGGACTCTCACCTCATTTGCTCCATCGAAAACCATAAACCCTCCAAAACACCGGGTCACGACTGAGGGCTGTGTGTGTGTGTGTGTGTGTGTGTGTGGGGGGGGGTGTAGGGAGGGAGGGAGGGGGGGGCTGTCCTGAGGCACAGGTTGGCATGGCGACGGTGACAGGCGGCTGGCCCGCCTCCAAAGCTATGGCATTCTAGATTGAATTTCCAGCTCCGACGCCCCCTCCCCTCGACCCCCCTCCGCCCCCGCCAGCGCCCCCAGGGCCTGTCCTAACGGATCTTCTCGCGCCTTTGAAGTGCCGGGACAATCCGATTTGGGCCGGCCCTTGTAAATTGTTACACAGCAAGCCGGCCGGCGTGATCTAATCAGCCAATTGCGGCCTGTTGATTGTAATTGGATGAATTCCCTCGCTGGCCGTTAGGCAAGGGGGGGGCGCCGGTTCTACCGGGGTCACCAGGCCCCTGGGATGAAGATAAACGAGGGAATTACAGGAGAGGGGGATGAAGGTGAAGAGGCGCTGTGGAGAGGAGAGGCTGAGGGCTGGGGTAATGGGCCCATTAGGAGAGCAGGCCTGGGAGGGGAAAAGGTAAACACAGCAGACGCTCCTGCTGATGGAGGAGACGCCGCTCTCCAGCGCTGAGCTCCGATCAGATTAAAACCTTCACCTCCGCAGCCACGTCCACCCATGTGAGCGGGACGGAAGCTGATTCGGAGTCTGTTTGACACTTCCCACATTAACGGCCGTCTGAAGACGTTCTCCTTCTGGAGAGTCCCACAGCCCAGACCTCAGGAAGTCCCACCAGGAACACGTAATCCCAGTCAAACAGAGTCAGCCTGTACCGGTTAGCGTTAGCATGTAGCGGCTACCTCCAGCCCCAGAGGGTCTGAGGTCCACCTGGTGGGACGGGAGGCCCCAGGGACGACAGCCACGCTGACCCCAGACACGCGCAGCGTCTTGGGAATGCCCTGACTGGATTGTCGGCCTGAGCTAAGTCAACACGGGCCAGGCCACGGAGGCTTTGCAGAGAATCAGTCGCAGGCTTTGTTGAGCCGTCACACATTGGTGATAGGTTTAGTTAAGCTGGCCGGACGGGGGAGGCTGGACACACATGTGAACACAGACATATTCATACACACACACTCTCGCACCCACACACACACAAAACAATGATATCATTTTTCTTGTAGGGTCTAGAAAACCATGTATGCATCCAGATACACGTCCGGTGAGCTTCTAGTTGAACAAGTCCCAGGCGTGTCTCATCTTAGTGGCAGTCTGGCATCTGTGTTATTCTTGTGACTGGTTAACTGACCTGACCTGTGTTCCCCTGTGTGACTGAGTTCTGAGTGACTGGTTACCTGTTCTCCTGAATGACTGGTTCATTCTGAGTGACTGGTTACCTGTTCTCCTGAATGACTGGTTCATTCTGAGTGACTGGTTACCTGTTCTCCTGAATGACTGATTACCTGTTCCCCTGAATGACTGATTACCTGTTCTCCTGAATGACTGATTACCTGTTCCCTTGAATGACTGGTTACCTGTTCCCCTGTGTGACTGGTGACCTGTTCTCCTGAATGACTGGTTTGTTCTGAGTGACTGGTGACCTGTTCTCCTGAATGACTGGTTTGTTCTGAGTGACTGGTGACCTGTTCTCCTGAATGACTGGTTTGTTCTGAGTGACTGGTGTCCTGTCCCCCTGAGTGACTGGTGACCTGTCCCCCTGAGTGACTGGTGACCTGTCCCCCTGAGTGACTGGTGTCCTGTCCCCCTGAGTGACTGGTGACCTGTCCCCCTGAGTGACTGGTGACCTGTCCCCCTGAGTGACTGGTGTCCTGTCCCCCTGAGTGACTGGTGACCTGTCCCCCTGAGTGACTGGTGACCTGTCCCCCTGAGTGACTGGTGACCTGTCCCTCTGAGTGACTGGTGACCTGTCCCCCTGAGTGACTGGTGTCCTGTCCCCCTGAGTGACTGGTGACCTGTCCCTCTGAGTGACTGGTGACCTGTCCCTCTGTCCTCTCCTGTGCAGGCGGACCTGAGTGCTAACCTCCAGGACGACAGCAGCTTCTTCTACGGCGTGTCCAGTCAGTACGAGAGCTCGGAGAACATGGTCATCACGTCCTCCACCAAGGTGTGCTCCTTCGGCAAGCAGGTGGTGGAGAAAGTAGAGGTGAGATCATGTGTGTGTGTGCGCGTGCGTGTGCATGCGTGTGTGTTTGGACTGTACTTGAATAACCACATACCTTTTTCAGATACAACAAATCTGTTCCCATTGATGAGACCAGATATACATAAGAAAACATCTGATTCAATATTATTGTAGTGTTGAGTGTTTTGTGTAGAGTGTTTGGTGTAGAGTGGGTGGTGTAGAGTCGGTGGTGTAGAGTGTCTGGTGTAGAGTGGGTGGTGTAGAGTGGGTGGTGTAGAGTGTTTGGTGTAGAGTGGGTGGTGTAGAGTGGGTGGTGTAGAGTGGGTGGGTAGAGTGGGTGGGTAGAGTGGGTGGTGTAGAGTGGTTGGTGTAGAGCGGGTGGTGTAGAGTGGGTGGTGTAGAGTGGGTGGTGTAGAGTGGGTGGTGTAGAGTGGGTGGTGTAGAGTGGTTGGTGTAGAGCGGGTGGTGTAGAGCGGTGGTGTAGAGCGGGTGGTGTAGAGTGGGTGGTGTAGAGTGGGTGGTGTAGAGTGTAGGTCGTCTAGGATCTGTGTGACACAGCTCACCCCAGACACGCCATCGTGTTCAGGGAGGTTTGCATAACTGACAGCTGGGCGGGTGGCTGGGTTCACCTTCAGAGGTCTTGACGGTTCACGACCGAGATCAACACAACCAGAGAGAGAGAGAGAGAGACCCCTGGGAAAGAGACCCCTGGGAGAGGGAGAGAGACCCCTGGGAGAGGGAGAGAGACCCCTGGGAGAGACCTGGGAGAGAGAGACCCCTGGGAGAGGGAGAGAGACCCCTGGGAGAGGGAGACCCCTGGGAGAGGGAGAGAGAGACCCCTGGGAGAGGGAGAGAGACCCCTGGGAGAGGGAGACCCCTGGGAGAGGGAGACCCCTGGGAGAGGAGACCCCTGGGAGAGGGAGAGAGACCCCTGGGAGAGGGAGAGAGAGACCCCTGGGAGAGGGAGAGAGAGACCCCTGGGAGAGACCCCTGGGAGAGGGAGAGAGACCCCTGAGAGAGAGAGACCCCTGGGAGAGGGAGAGAGACCCCTGGGAGAGGTAGAGAGAGACCCCTGGGAGAGGGAGAGAGACCCCTGGGAGAGGGAGAGAGAGACCCCTGGCAGAGGGAGACCCCTGGGAGAGGGAGAGAGACCCCTGGGAGAGGGAGAGAGACCCCTGGGAGTTGGAGAGAGACCCCTGGGAGAGAGAGAGAGACCCCTGGGAGAGGGAGAGAGAGACCTCTGGGAGAGGGAGACCCCTGGGAGAGGGAGAGAGAGACCCCTGGGAGAGAGAGAGACCCCTGGGAGAGGGAGAGAGACCCCTGAGAGAGAGAGACCCCTGGGAGAGGTTACCTCAGAGCAGACGAGCGCACACATCACATGACCCCACTAACAGTCAACATGACTTACTGTAATGCAGCCTATTATTCAGCAATGCCTCAGTATCAGCCCCAGGCTCGATAGGTATTATGGTATTACACACACACACACACACACACACACGCACACACACACACACACACACACACACACACACACACACACACACACACACATCTGGAGAGGTGCTGCCTACTATATAATAACATTTGTTTGGTATTATCTCATTATAGTTGCAATTACCTATTCTGTATGTTTAGTGTCTACCATGAATGTCAATTATACATATATATATATATATATGCATTCAACGTATTTGCTATTATCATTGTTTATGATGTGATTTGTCGTCATATACAGCCAGGTCCCAGCACGCTCATGAATGTCATATTTGTATGTAGTATGTTGATGTCATCACTGATGATATGTACGTCTCTAAATGTTTTTTGAAACACCGCTGTTGTATGCTGGTGTTTCGGTTAAAAGCCGGCATTCTACTGTGCGATGTTGTGTTTGGCCAGACGGAGTACGCCCGGTTTGAGAACGGACGGCACATGTTCAGGATCCATCGCTCCCCTCTCTGTGAATACATGATCAACTTCATCCACAAGCTCAAGCACCTGCCCGAGAAATACATGATGAACAGCGTTCTGGAGAACTTCACCATATTACAGGTACACCACACACACACACACCCACACACCACACAAACATGCAGCACAACACAGACACCACACACACACACACCACACAGACACCACACACACACACACCACACACACACCACACACACACACACACACACCACACACACACCCACACACCACACAAACATGCAGCACAACACAGACACCACACACACACACACCACACACACACCACACACACACACACACACACCACACACACACACACCACACACACACACACACCACACACACACACACACACACACCGCACACACACCCCACACAGAAGCAAACACACGTGTTCTCAGCCACACAGTATGTGGATAAACAGCCAGTCCGCTAACTGCTGTGCGGATGCATCCAGATGGTTCTATTTCCATCCGACACCACACACACACACACACACACAGACCAACCGTGGCTTTAAACATGCCCCTGAGCGGGCGTGTTGGGCTCAGTGTGACTGGGGCGGTGTGATAACCTCCCGGAGGGAACAGTGAACCCTTGAGCGTGTCTCCGTAGCAACGCAGCGCTCCTCAACACACTCGTCTCCCTCCCTGCTCCCTCCCGTCTCCCTCCCTGCCTCCCTCCCTGCTCCCTCCCTGCTCCCTCCCTGCTCCCTCCTGCCTCCCTCCCTGCTCCCTCCCTGCCTCCCTCCTGCTCCCTCCCTGCTCCCTCCCTGCTCCCCCTGCCTCCCTCCCTGCTCCCTCCCTGCTCCCTCCCTGCCCCCTCCCTGCTCCCTCCCTGCCCCCTCCCTGCTCCCTCCCTGCCTCCCTCCCGTCTCCCTCCCGTCTCCCTCCCTGCTCCCTCCCTGCTCCCTCCCTGCTCCCTCCCTGCTCCCATCCCTGCTCCCTCCATGCCTCCCTCCCTGCCCCCTCCCTGCTCCCTCCCTGCCCCCTCCCTGCCTCCCTCCCTGCTCCCTCCCTGCTCCCTCCCTGCCTCCCTCTCTGCTCCCTCCCGTCTCCCTCCCTGCTCCTCCTGCTCCCTCCCTGCTCCCTCCCTGCCTCCCTCCCTGCCCCCTCCCTGCCTCCCTCCCTGCCCCTCCCTGCTCCCTCCGTCTCCCTCCCTGCTCCCTCCTCCACATTCCTGCTGGACACTGACAGTCAGGCTATTGAACCCACGCTGTAGACAGCTCGACAACATGTCGTTAGGTTCTCAATGGGTTGATTTAACTCCCAATAACCATGACCTGCCTGCATCGACACACACGCACATACAACCACACAAACTGCAAGGCTTGGCACATTTTTTCAGAGATAAGAATCAGGGAACAATTGCAGTATTCAGTCTGTGTATGGAAGCTGTTGACTTGCGGAAGGCCTGACAGACTCAGCGCTCAGGATGTGTCTTGTTCTCTGACAGCTTTCTGTGTTCCCCGGTCACGCAAACACCTAGGAGAAGAAAAACGATTGAAAACAAGCCTTGTATGTGATAATGAATGCCCTAATCAAAAATGAATTCACTAGAAGTATCCTTCCATGTGTGTGCTCGTGTGTGTGTGGCTGTGTATGTGTGTGTGGGTTTGTGCATGTGTGTGTGTGTGTACAGGTGGTAACAAACAGGGACACCCTGGAGACCCTTCTGTGTATAGCCTACGTGTTTGAGGTGTCCACTAGTGAACACGGTGCCCAGCACCACATCTACAGACTGGTGAAAGACTGACCCCCCCCCCGTGTGGAGGGAACCTACCACAACACAGAACAACAACAACAACAGCAGCAGTAAACGTCAGACTGTTTCCTCTGTGAGCCGCGAGCAGCGTTCTAGTGTCAGTCAGGACCCCAGGAAGCCCTGTCCGGGCGACCAAGCCCCGCCCCCGGCGACACTACTGGAGAAGAGGTCGAATCGGATCATCGGGAGTTGGACTGAACCAACTGTGTGAGTGATGGGGGGGGAGGGAGGGGGCGGTTGGGTAAATTATTATGGCATATACCAAGGAGCCATACTACAAGACTTTGCATGACGTTGATGTTTTTTAGTTGTTTTTTTTCAATCTCCTTTTCCTAGTGCTTGTTTGATTTAGATTCCTTTTACACAGTTGCATGTGTGGGTGTGCAGGGTGGGGGGGTGGGGGTTTGGGTTGCCTGTGGGCGCCACCTTCTGGTGTAACTGACATGACACACAGAGAGAATAGAAGAGGGAGGATATGCAAATTGACCCCAGAGTCTGCACATCCATGTTCACTGTTTTGGTGCCAAACTTTGTGTTCCATCGACAACATGTACAGAACCACAGTTATGTCCTTTTGAAAATGACAATTTCTCTACAGAAAATCAGAGGCTAAAAGTACTGGGAAAAAAAGAAAAAAAAGAATCATTGTACTCAACCGGTTTGATGTTGGATGTTGAATGTTTCTTGTATTGTTTTTTAATGTAATAGATATATGTCAATGTCTGCTAACTTGAGAAAGATTTGGATTTGTTATTCAAGACAAAGTTGTATCTGTTGAAATCTGGAAACGAAATACAAGTGCAACTGAAACAAAGTAAACCTTTTCTGGATTGGATGTTCTCGACTCAGTGAGGTTATATGTGTGTGTGCAAGGAGAACATGAAACTACGAGTCTAGGAACAATCATGACCGACGTTGAAAACTTGCTGTTAAACTGTAGCTGTTCCGGACAGTGGACACAACTGTAGAATGTGATACTGGACACCGCCACCTAGTGGTCTGTTAACATCATCACAGTTTGAGAACATGTCAGACTTGTAACTGTATTAACACACCCGTTTATTAATCAAAATGTAACTCAAGGGCAGAAACACAAAACATGTCTACGGCAGGGGGGGGGGGGGGGGGCAGTCCCAGGCCCTGTAACAACTAGCTTGGACCGACTTGTGGCCCCCCTAAAGGTCTACATGCCCCTACATGCTCTTTTGTCTGTTAATGCCTGCAATGCAGTGAAGAAAACCACTTGACAACAATCATGTTTGCTGTAACTGGCCCCTCTAACACCACAACTGGCCCCCGCTTGGCCCCCCCCCCACTTGCCCGACCCCCCCCCCCCCCCGCTTGCCCCCCCCCCCCCCCCCCCCCCCCCCCAGTGAAATGGTCTGGAACCTCCCCTGTCATCCAGACATGTACTGACAGACACACGGTAGCTGTAACCTTGTCTGGTACTGCTGTGCCTGACTCCCTAAACCAACATGTGACTGTGGCCTTCAGTGCGTCTGCTGTGGTGTCTGGTGTGTCCGGGGTGGAAGCCAGGGCCCATGCCAGGACACACCCCCTCCTCTGGGCATGGCTGGCTTCCGCAGTCCCTTACACGTTTCCCTCATGTCCTGAAAACCTTTCTCCAACACTCTGTGTAAATAATACACGGTTCTATCCAGATCTCAGGAGAAATCTATATAACGGAGGTTTTCTGAGAAGTGACTCTGGTTTGGACAGGTGAATAACAAGTGGGGAGGAAACTCGAGCCGCAACGGAGATATTATTATTCCCATAATCCCATGTAAAATATTCGAGATTTCTTGCTACAATTATGGTAATCCATTCTCAAATGTCTGCTGGGAGAAAGGACAGGTGTGTCATTGTGGGATCGTGAGAGCGGGTTCACAGCGCTGGAGTAGCCGTCTTTGTACTGTACTGTACACGGAGAACCTTATGGTAAACATACACCTGCGCAGCAACACAAGATCAACTGTATACAGGACTCAATGCTACACTCACGCCAACCTGGAAACAATGTTTGATCTAAATATCTTTCTTAGCTTATAATGTAAAATAAAGGTATTTAATATTAACTGGATTAACGTCCATGTGCTGCCGCAGGGATAATGCATACCTGCGTGCAGGTGCACCAATTTAGAAGGCTATTACTTTTCATAGAAATTCCATGAATAACTGGTTAAGCAAAACAATGAGTGATGAACAGTTTCATCCTCATATACAATTAGCTTAATAGATTTGTATTACAGTAAAAACCTGTAAATGCGCATGAAATGATTGCACCAGCTGGCGTTCATTTGAACTTAGCCTTGTTTTAACGTCATTTCTAACTTGGGGATGGGGGGTTACGTTCTACTAACATTTTAAGGTTTGCACCAGCGGAATGTAGGCACCGTATTCTATGATATGATTCGAAAGACTATTCGGCACCACTTGGACACATTAGTCGAATTTCGGTCTCCTCCTCCACAGGTGACACACCCAGTGATGGACTGACGAAACCAAAATGTACCAGCATAACATCGACTGACCGGTAGGAAAGTTTCAGTTGCGTCCGAGATGATCACTATTTTACTAACTCGTAATGTAACATGATTTGATTTACATACGCGCAATGATTCTTCTATGGAGTTTGCTAACGATTTTTAGTTTGGTGTACCACGCGGAATCGAAATGCTCTCCGACCTCTTACTATAAAAACTGTTGGATACGTCGGTTCCCTGGGATTTTTATCGATATTGAAGAATCCCAACGAAGAGGAGCGCAACTTTTGAAGTACTACCAAGAGGAGACAGCTTTGAAATGCAGCCGAACATGTTGCCTCACCAGAAACTGTAAGTTTTATAATTAGGCCTATATTGTATAAAAATGAGAAGCGTAAAAAAAATCAAATCTTGTCAATGTTTTTGAAGTTGCTGGGAATTGAAATGTAAGCTTTTTTTGTTGTCGTTTTGCATAAATATATTGCATTTTGCGCGATAGACTAATAGTTTCGATGGCCTGTTGTCTTTTCTGTATCCATAGTTTCCTGTAATCTGGCTATATTCCACTATGACACCATCCAGGAGAATGTAAACTGCTATCATATGCACTGTCCTACACTGGAAAGCTGCATTCTTAGTCACAGAGGAAACGTTATACTTTATAACGTCACTAAAGGTAGGCCTATATCTCAGAATAATATGATTTGCGCAAAGAAACCCAAATGTACATTCGCACATGAAGAGGGACGCCATGTTACCTGACGTTTCTGGGTTGGTTTGACAGGTGTGGACCCTGACTTGCTGGTGTTTGGGAAGTACTTCACCTCTAATGTGCGGGTGTTACCCCACCTCTACACCAGAGGCAACGCCTCAGAGCCCCTCGCCTCGGACAAGCGCCAGTTTAACCGCCCACCTCCACCCCCACCCCAGCCTTTAACCCCAGCATCTACCCTGAGGACCTCCACCATCACTTCACCCACTCCAACCTCTACCCCCTCCAGTACCCCCTCCACCCCCTCCACTCCAACCTCTACCCCCTCCAGTACCCCCTCCACCCCAACCTCTACCCCCTCCAGTCCAACCTCCATCACCGACAGGACCACCATCACCTCCACCCACTCCACCCCAACCTACATCACCTCCACACCAACCTCTACCCCCTCCAGTACCACCTCCACTCTAATTTCCACCTTTACCACCTCAACACCCTCCTCCATCACCACCACCCTCTTCACTCCAACCTCCACCCCCACCACTCCCCCCTACCTTACCTCCACTCCCGGCTCAGCCTCTTCCTCTTACTCCTCCACTTCCTCCCTCTCTTCCACACCCGCCCCTCAAGCCACCCACGCTCCCACCACCACCCCTGCCATTCCTCACACCGCCCAGACCTCAGCCCTTCTGGTCTCCACCCTCATGGATCCCCTCCCCCAGCACCCCACCTCCACCCAGCCTCCCAGCTCCACTGTTACCCAGCCTCCGCCTTCCACCTCCACCCAGCCTCCCACCTCCACCCAGCCTCCGGCTTCCACCTCCACCCTGCCTCCCACCTCCACCCAGCCTCCCACCTCCACTCAGCCTCCCACCTCCACTCAGCCTCCCACCTCCACCCAGCCTCCCACCTCCACTCAGCCTCCCACCTCCACCCAGCCTCCGCCTTCCACCTCCACCCAGCCTCCCACCTCCACCCAGCCTTCCACCTCCACCCAGCCTCCCACCTCCACCCAGCCTCCGGCTTCCACCTCCACCCTGCCTCCCACCTCCACCCAGCCTCCCACCTCCACTCAGCCTCCCACCTCCACTCAGCCTCCCACCTCCACCCAGCCTCCCACCTCCACTCAGCCTCCCACCTCCACCCAGCCTCCGCCTTCCACCTCCACCCAGCCTCCCACCTCCACCCAGCCTCCCACCTCCACCCAGCCTCCCACCTCCACCCAGCCTCCGCCTTCAACCTCCACCCAGCCTCCCACCTCCACCTCCCAGGTGGCCCCCAGCACCCCACCCACTCTGACCACCCAGTCCAACATGGATGGAAGCAAACAGCACCCCAACGACACCAAGGGTTACCTGGGGAGGAACCACACAGCCGGGGGCGAGGGGACCCTGGGGGCCGGCGGAGAGGAGGAGGCCCAGGGAGGGGGCCCCGGCCCCCCGTGGCACCTGGCGGCGCACACCCTGCTGGTTGCCGTGGCGACCTGCGTGACGGTGTTGCTGGGCTGCTGCTGCTCCCTGCTGGTGGTGGTGAGCTGGCGGGGGCGACGGAGGAGGAAGGGGTGCTACCGGACAGTCTGGAGAGGCAGGGGGGGGTCCATGCGCCTCATCAAATACGTCATTGTCAGGGAGAGCTCGTGATGGGGGGGGTCAACACTGTTTTCACTGGAAACAGGATATCTCGGGGGGGAAAGTAGAGGAGGGGGGAGGGGGGGAGGGGAGGGGGAGGAAGGTGTACAAGGAACTCTAGAACACTTTTTTCCCAAAAACACCCAGAAAGGGAGGCCGCTGATACAATCTGACATCTTCACCAAGAACTTAACTTGATTCAGTTTTTTTTTTTTGTGTGTGTGTGTGCCTTCAGTAATATGATAGTGTGCTCTCCATTTGGCAGACCAATGTTTCGAAGTGGTCCACTGAGATAAAAGGGGTGCTGATGCCAAGCCCTGCAGGCTGTGGCCCCTGACGGCCGGGCTCCTGAGAGCCCTGACGGGGGCTCCCAAGCAAGACACGCTGCAACAACAGCAGGTCTGTTCAAGACAGGCAGCAGCCTGGCTAAATGGACTGGATGAGGTGTGGAGGTGTGACTCAGGTCTGAGTTTTGGGCCTCCAGGCCAGAACATCACTCTCCTGCAGGACAGCTTACCCGTGGATTGAATGTCTCCTGATCCAGGACTGGATGGACCAGAGACCAGCTGGTTGGAAAGTTGGGACACTTAATGGACAGACATTTAATTGATCCTTTTAGCAAGGTGGCTTTCAGCGTCGTCGCCCTACTCTGGAGGTCAGGCTGGCAGGAACAAATGTACTTCATAGAGCAAAAACGATGTAGCTGTACTTCCCCATGTGAATAAATAAAAAAAGAGCATTTTATTTACAATGCATTGAGTATATGTTTACAACAGGCTTTCAGTTTGGTTTTGAATAATATGGAACCCGGTTTAGGCAGTCCTGTTTGACAGACGAACATCAAGTTTATTCTTTATATAAATATTTCACTGTCGGACTGTGAAATGGAGCCGTTGATATCTACTGGTGTAATAACCTCTCTTAATATTGTACAGGACAAGGATGGCTGTCGTATTCTGGCCATTTACAAGTGATCTGATGACATCCACATGCTCAACTGGAATCAATACGAGTCAATCTGATGGCTTTACAGCGATGTTCAGCTGCCCCCAGTCTCCCAGCTGGCTCCTGTGTTTGTGTGTCAGATGTTGAGCAGTTTCTTCACAGCCTCTCGGTACTGCAGCATGCTGCTCTCGCTCTCCCCCTCGTTCTTCAGCCTGGTGACGGCGTCCCGGTACGCCTGCACCTCGCTCCTGCCCAGGATCTCCTCTCTGACGGCCCCCTCCTCGGCCCCCTCCTCCGCCCCCCCCGGGGCCTGCATGCGCACCAGGGTGTCCAGCAGGCTGGTCTGAGACGGGCTGTCGTCCCAGCTGTACTGCTCCATGTCGGCCGCGGTCTTCTCCGCCTCCCAGCCTTCCGTTTTCTGAGGAGAGAGAGAGGACAGATCAAGGCTAACCGGTTAGTTACTTGAGATTCCTACCAAACTTTTTGGGGTGGGTATTTTTCATGCTTTATAGGCTGGTTTTGTGCGACAGTAAAGGCAGGGAGGGAGTGAGTGAGTGAGAGAAGACATGGAGAAACGGCCGAGGCTGGATTGGAACACAGGCCCCTGCGGTAAGGCCTCCGCCCAACACACTTACCCAATGAGCTACCAGACGCCCAGAAATGTTTCAAACATTTCATCTTTAAAAACAAACGTACCATGCAAGAAGTAGGAAAAGCGGGTCTGTTTTTTGACGACCGAGGGATGTTTTTGAGGGTGTCGGCTCACCTGTGTGCTCCTCTCACAGAGATACAGTTTCTCCATACCTGCCTCTCTCTCCTCTGCCTGTCTCTCTCCCGTCACATTCCCCATAGGACAAAGGTCCATTGTGAGGGACCCTAAAGCCAGGTCAGGCCCAGCCGTAGCCCCCCCCTCTCCAGGTGTCTGGGGTGTGACGGCCACTACGTCCTCGTGGTCTGGAGGATCCAGCCTGGCTGGGGTTCCTGCAGGCCCAGGGGTCAAGGCCCAGGGGTCAAGGCCCAGGGTCAAGGCCCAGGGCCCAAAGCCCAGGGTCAAGGCCCAGGGCCAAGGCCCAGGGTCAAGGCCCAGGGTCAAGGCCCAAGGGTCAAAGCCCAGGCTCAAGGCCCAGGGGTCAAGGCCCAGGGGTCAAGGCCCAGGGGTCAAGACTGGCTGGAGATCATCTCTGTTGTTGTCTGACAGGACTGAGATGACATCACAGGTCATCACTGGTTAAGTTGCCGTTGCTGACAAATATTATCTACCACTTGTCGATAATAGTTAAAGGTAATTAATCATCATCTTTCCATCTGTCCATCTGAGCCAAAGTGAAGGAAGTGAGGAGTGATCTGGTGAAGATGTCCGTCATCGCTCTCCTCCCCGCGGGGGAGAGGCAGAGGCGAGGAGGAGGAATGATGAAGAGAAGGCAGCCATGATGGACGCGCTGACAGACACCCCGCCGGCTGATAAACATCACAGTCTGTGATCATCCTGACAGCACAGATGTGCTTCCCAAGTCTCTATACAGCAGAAGCTGTCAGAGAGAGAGAGAGAGAGACACACACACACACAGAGAGAGAAGCTGTTCCAGCAGGAGCCGTCAGAGAGAGAGAGGAGGGGGATATGAGAGGAGAGAGGGAGAGATAGAGACAGGGAAAGAGAGAAAGAGAAGCTGTTCCAGCAGAAGCTGTCAAAAGGAGAGAAAAAAACAGACAGACAGTGAGAGAGTGTGACAGAGAGACAGAGAGAAACAGTGAGAGAGAGAGAGACACTGAGCCAGTGAGAGAGAGCAGCCAGGGAGCCTGGCTGCCGCTCGGCAGGGTGAGGTGAAGGCTGCAAGCAGGGTAGCAGGCCGTCCAGGAAGTAGCGACACGGCAGAGTTAGCCAGCAGAGTCCCGTCTCCCCGAGTGGAGAGGCAGAACCACCTCGCTGCCCGTTAACAATCAGCCCCTTTGTAAGCTTGTGTTTCTCTGAACGCAGCTCCACTCTCACAGCTGCCCAGAGGCACTGTGCCTTCCTTTGTGCGTGCTAAAGGGCAGCGGACAGTGTTCCGCTTCCCGCCTTGGACACAACCCCCCCCCCCCGGAAGACCCCCCCCCCCCCCCAAAAAAAATATCCACGTTGTTCCCCCGGGTGAAGTCTTACCTTGATGTAAAGCCCTCCTGAGGAGAAGGAGGTCGCCAAGTCTCTAGCGGCCCCCTCCCTCATGGAGGAGTCGCTGACCCCAGCCATGGTTCCCTGAGGTGTGGTGTGTGGTTGGCGTGGTGTGAATGTGGGGTCTGATACCCCCGCCTGTGTTCTCCTGGTGGAGGGTGAATGTCACGGCCACAATGGAGCGGCTCGCTGTCCTCCTGACCCGCTCATCTCTCTGAGACGGCTCTAATGGGAGTCCGATGGCTGAGCGGTGAGGGAGTCGGGCTAGTAATCTGAAGGTTGCCAGTTCGATTCCCAGCAGTGGCAAAAATGACGTTGTGTCCTTGGGCAAGGCACTTCACCCTACTTGCCTCGGGGGGAATGTCCCTGTACTTACTGTAAGTCGCTCTGGATAAGAGCGTCTGCTAAATGACTAAATGGAAATGTAATGGGCCTCCTATCACACCACAGGGAGAAGACGCTCTGCTCTCCTCTGGTGCTGGGCCCTGTGCCATCCAGCTACCCTCAGGAGATAGACAGATAGATGTAAACGTCAGAGAGCGCGTCGCTGGGATGTAGAGGAGGTGGGTTCTGCTCTGCCTTTAGAACCAGGCTGATTTGAGAGGGTGAATTCAGGCGTCGTCATGTGATCCTGCCTCCTTCAGGAAGGGCTCTAATCTGGCGTCTGATCTCAGGAAACCTTTCAAACTGTAAACAAGCGAGGACACAGCCAGTGGTGGGAGGCGGCCCAGGTGACATTAACCACAGGCACAGCCTTCACAAACACACTTTATTTTCAAAGGGCACTGAACAGAAAGAGGTGGATGGAGAGAGTGAAGAGAGAAAGAAAGAGAGAGGGGGTGGGAGAGAGAGAGGGGATGGATGAGGAACGGGAGACAGCCCCCAGTTGAGCTTCTGTGAATGAAGGAAACCCCTGAAATATTCATGGCCGTGATGAAAGGCTCTCTACAAGCTTGTACGTACTGTACTGTGTGCCTGAGCCCCTCTCCAGAAGGCCCGGCTTACTGGTGTCACATGTCTAGGGACTGTGACGGACACTGACCACAAAGGGGGCTGGCCAGTTCCACTCTGGTGTTTCGGTGGCACATGGAAAACAGAAGGACCGTCTCCACTGCTGGTTTTTAGGTCAGTCACATTTCCATTTAGTCATTTAGCAGACGCTCTTATCCAGAGCGACTTACAGTAAGTACAGGGACATTCCCCCCGAGGCAAGTAGGGTGAAGTGCCTTGCCCAAGGACACAACGTCATTTGGCACAGCCGGGAATCGACCCGGTAACCTTCAGATTACTATCCCGACTCCCTAACCGCTCAGCCACCTGACTCCCAGTCAGGGCAGTGTAACGCCAGTGGTCCTGAACTACTTTCACTGAGAAGTGAGCTTTGGCTGCCCCGGTAGCTCACTGGGTAAGTGTGCGTACAATGTAGAATGGAGGCCTTAATGTAGCGACCTGGGTTTGAATCCGGCCTGGGTTCCTTTGCTGCATGTCTTTACCCCTCTCTCTCTCTCTCTCCCTGCCTTTCCTGTCAGTGAAAAAAAATCTAAAAAATTGAAAAATACAAGTGAGTTACCCATGATTCGTGGTACAGGACAGTCAGGAGGTAATGTGCATAGTCATCATTCTGCTGTCTCAGTGGGCAGCTGGGGAAAGATAGAGGAGAAAGATTGTGATCTCACAGCTTTACTGGCCAGAGATTATCTGCAAACATTTTGACAATCAATGTAAGACCCACTTACAAAAGAACCTAAACTGATTTGCCGAACATTCACCAGATGCGTACCTGTCGGTGACGATGGTCAGTGTGTCTGTCTTCTGGCAGTAACGGTCTCCCAAAAGCTTGACCATCTTCTTCCGTGCGTGGTCATCCAAATTCAGACGGGACAGCTTCACCTGGGAGGACAGAAGCATCTCTGTTAATACCAAACACCAACAAAGGCTGGCCTTCCAATCCTGCTGTCACAAATCTCTGTATGACTAACCTTCTTAAGTGACCAAGGTGTTAAGAGTCTTGGAGCTGATGTACTTCTCAGATGAGAAGATAAGATATTTCCCGGTACAATGAAAACCACGCTCAAAATCTTAAAAGGTCATTTATTTTTAACTGCGGAGACTTAGAGACTAACCCTGCAGTTCAAATCCCCATACATTCATCTGGAGAGGAACTCTCAAGTCACATGTGATGTCATGCCCTGGAATGAAACCTAAGCCCACTGTCAATCAAGAACAACAACAAAAAACGGATTACTTCTGGCAAATGCATTCGAATTGCATTATTTATATACACGGATGAAGCCTTTGACATCGTAGCGTATGTGTGTGTGTGTGTGTGTGTTTGAGAGCTGTGGCCAGGTGTGCTTTGAACACAAGACCGTCTGAACAGGGGTGACGTTTTATTTCAATCACCCCAGATGACAGGACGAGGGGAGAGGGGTGGGGTGGAGGTGGGGTTCAGTGAAAGCCTGGTCTCAGTCTGCTTCTGCCTTTGTAGGATTTGTCATGCAATCTATCTTTGATTTCCCAACTAATCCAGAGGGATTAATGGCTGAATAATTCCTACCTCAGGGCCATAATCTAAAGAGGAAAGTGTTAGTGGAGCAGATGGCTGGTGATTAATGGGAAGTCCTATATTTCATCAGAGGGGGGGAATCTAAAAATAAGAATAGTTTTAGTTTGAATTCTCAATGGTGGTTGGGCAAAAGTACCCTTTTTTCAGATGTCAGTTTTGGACCAAAGTGAATCATCTCTGCATACTGATAGTCACAAACATGATACAAGGAGGAAACCGACGTGTGTTAATCAGATTGTTCCCCCAGAGAATAACCCAGCTCAGACAGGGTGCCCTCCCCTGATAGACACACTCACAGACAGGGTGACCTCCCCTGAGACACTCACAGACAGGGTGCCCTCCCCTGATAGACACACTCACAGACAGGGTGCCCTCCCCTGATAGACACACTCACAGACAGGGTGACCTCCCCTGAGACACTCACAGACAGGGTGCCCTCCCCTGATAGACACACTCACAGACAGGGTGCCCTCCCCTGATAGACACACTCACAGACAGGGTGACCTCCCCTGATAGACACACTCACAGACAGGGTGCCCTCCCCTGATAGACACACTCACAGACAGGGTGACCTCCCCTGATAGACACACTCACAGACAGGGTGCCCTCCCCTGATACACTCACAGACAGGGTGCCCTCCCCTGATAGACACACTCACAGACAGGGTGCCCTCCCCTGAGACACACTCACAGACAGGGTGACCTCCCCTGATAGACACACTCACAGACAGGGTGACCTCCCCTGATAGACACACTCACAGACAGGGTGCCCTCCCCTGATACACTCACAGACAGGGTGCCCTCCCCTGATAGACACACTCACAGACAGGGTGCCCTCCCCTGAGACACTCACAGACAGGGTGCCCTCCCCTGAGACACTCACAGACAGGGTGCCCTCCCCTGAGACACTCACAGACAGGGTGACCTCCCCTGAGACACTCAGACAGGGTGCCCTCCCCTGAGACACACTCACAGACAGGGTGCCCTCCCCTGAGACACTCAGACAGGGTGCCCTCCCCTGATAGACACACTCACAGACAGGGTGCCCTCCCCTGATACACTCACAGACAGGGTGCCCTCCCGAGACACTCAGACAGGGTGACCTCCCCTGATAGACACTCACAGACAGGGTGACCTCCCCTGATAGACACTCAGACAGGGTGACCTCCCCTGATAGACACTCACAGACAGGGTGCCCTCCCCTGATAGACACACTCACAGACAGGGTGCCCTCCCCTGATAGACACTCACAGACAGGGTGCCCTCCCCTGAGACACACTCACAGACAGGGTGCCCTCCCCTGAGACACACTCACAGACAGGGTGACGATGCGAGCGGAAGGGTTCCGGAGAGAGAGGCCTGCAGAAACGAAGGTCTTGCTGTCCACCTTGATGGGGAAGTCCTGATCGCAGGCACCATCTGAGTCCAGAGCAGAGGGCCACTCGGTACAGAAGACTGGAGGGGGCCAAGAACAATCCTCTCTTTGATAAACAATAGTCTCTGGATCCAAAATAATACTTTCAACACAAGATGTTTAATCCGACTGTGGATGCAAACTGAAGTGGTTTACCTTTCAGAGCTTCACAGTGTTTCTTTATGGCTGCAGGCGTCAAATGCAAAAAGTTTGGGATCTGAGCAAGACAAGAGCAGTTGATGAGATTATACACACAGTGATTTTGTGCTAAAATCAGTCGAACAGCAAAAGCTGTATTAGCCATTAACCAGAAACAGAAGAACTTTAATAAAATAATAAATGATCCTCTCAGTGAACTTGACTGGATTTCTTAATGACCCCTGAACAGCAACAGTCCCAATGTTAAAAAAAAATGTATGACAAAAATAGGCATACACAACCCCAATTCTTAAATTAATCTTTTAAGCCTTGTCGGGGTTGAAAAAGGGAAATTAAATAAATAAGGTCAGTGGCAGGGCCCAGCTGTTAGAGCTGAAGATGGGGTGTTGCACGGGGCCCAGGGACAGATGTGGGGGCCCTGCTGTGTGGGGCAGAGGTGCAAACTCATCAGGGAGGAAAAAGGTGACAATGATCCGAACCCCCTCGGGGGGTCCGGGGCATGCTCCTCGGGGGTCCGGGGCATGCTCCTCGGGGGGTCCGGGGCATGCTCCTCGGGGGAATATATATTTTTAAATATATATATATTATATATGCATAGTTAGTGAACACTGAAATGAATTTGAGGATTATAGGTCACATGACCAAAAAGCTATTGAAGTTTGAAGGTTTATTTTGAATTAAGAATTAATTTTGAATAACTTCAGATGAAAATGAACAAAATAAAGGCTGTGCAGCATGAATGCATACATCTTTTTATAAAAAATAATGCATACATTATTTTTGACGCTCCTAATTCATGTTGCTGAGAAGCTATTGACTTTTGGAACATGTAATTTGTTGTTGGTCCCTAAACATACGCGTTGTTTAGGCAGCCAAAAGCATTGGGTAAGCGGCCGGTCGAAGCGGTGGTAAAAGTTAACATACTACGTTGCTCTGATTGGTTGTAGGTCTATCCAATTGAGCGAAGAGTCATTTGTTTTCCGGGTTCGGTTGAAACACGCCCCATAGTCACAGCCCAACGGAGAGTTCTCAGACTCATATTCTGACTAGAATTATGAGTATGACAACGTCAGGCTAAAAGCGAAGGAGCATTTCTGATGGAAACAGGTGGTGAGTTCCACAGTTTAGGAGCAGTGAATGAGAAAGTCCATCCACCCCTGTTTTGTGAGCAGAGAGGCTGGTACAGAGTGAAAGAGTCAGCTGAACCAAACAGTCATGAACCCTCACCTTGATGAGCTCCAGGTTGCCCATCTTCTCTGGGGGCACCCCCTTGTTCACAGGGTAGCCCATGCGCACGGGCAGGGGCACTGAGGCGTGTCTGAACGGGGTGGCGGACGGATACACCGCCGTCCAGTCCTGGTCCACCGCCATCTTGTCTGTCCTTGGTTCACCTGCCTTTAAAACGAATACAAACGCAATATCAACTAGTGCTTCAACACCCATGCACACCGTTTTTTGTTATTTGTTTCTAGTAAACTGACGGGGATATCGGAATGGTATTAAATTAAACACACGCTCACCTCTCTTCTAGGTTTCCTTAAAAGTCCTCGGTTGTCTCTATCAGGAAAGCCTGGAATGAACGGAAATCATACTCATGGTGTGGAAGAACTTATGTTTATTTTCAAACGTGTTCGCTAAGGATCAACTACCCTAAAATATAGTCTGCTAAGGATTAACTACCCGAAGATAAATTTATAAAAATGCCGAGCCACTGTGAAATATCAATCTGGTAGTCACAGAAGAATTTCAGCAAGGACAGTCAACATAGCTAGAACGGATCTTGGCTGGGTGAGGGACAACCATGCAGGCTACCAAGCGAGCTTTCAAATATATCTTTCTTACCTCTATTTGCACGAGATTTGTTGGTCGAGACCGCCGTTGCATATGTGACCCTATTCAATCTATGTCCATTGATCGCCCATTGACTAATAATTGGGCCATTTATTCGACCTAAGGACAAAATAGATGTGCTTATTGAGTGTGCGGCCATGTTTCCCGAATGACAGGCTAGTGACGACAACGGCGTATCAGAATGGACATATTAAACGGATGCCTGCAAGATGGTCTGTATACATATTCAGTGCCCCCTACTGTTATAGAAAGACAGTAGCCTCAATCTGTGAAATCCATAAGGAGCGTTCACATTTCCATGCAAATTTAATTTCATTGACAAGTTAAGAAAATGTACGAGTGCCAACATTCAACTATTTCATCACAACAGCAAACTACTGCGGGATTTCATATTCACAACATATGCTTGTTTTTTAAATACATGTATTACTTTGTATTTTAACCCTTTCTCACGCCAGTGTCGGCATCTATACGTCATGTGTATTTCCATAATAGAAACGGATACCAATCACACTGGTCACATGTGTCAAGTGGCCACGCTTGCGCGCGTCTGTCCACATGTGTCGGTAGCATCACGGCCAGCTGCTCTACCTCACCGACTAACGGTACCGGACTTCAAAGGAACACGCCGCAAGGGACATACAAGACGAAAGATAGCCTTAACTTTATAGTTGCATCCAGATTTGCGTTGATTAATGTGGTGTTGGTTACTTCGTAAGTGGTGTAGCTTATGTATATTGTGTCGTTGTGAAGAAAAGTTGTTGCTGGGCAGTCTTCATAAAGGTTGAATTGTGTTCTCAACAGGTAAGCTTTGAAACATTTGTATTTTATTGAATCAACTTATTGACGTTTTTTGGCCAATGCACGAGACATGCGTGCGGTAAAAAAAAAACCCCACAACGTAGCCTAATTGTAAATAATTTGAGTTGTTTTAGAATTTGGTGTGACAATGTGATATAGCCTACACACATCACACCTACCGACCCAAGATGTATCTGTTCAAGGAAGCGCTCCTCCTTCTCTGATCTCTCCTCCATAGTTCTATCCAGAATCAATCCAGTCAAACTTCAACTTTTACTGAATGTGTGTATGAGGGAAATAGAAAACTATTGCCTGGTGATTTATGGTTATTTTCACAGTTTAGACACCCGTAGCTATTAAAAGCACCATGTGAACAATTAAAAACTGTGGAAAGGACAGCAACGGATAAAAGGTTAATTTGTGAAATCTTTAGCATAAAACGTATATTTGGAGCGTCAGTGTTGTAATGCCATATACTTCGTTATAAGACAGTTATCTTAAATGTGATGGTTATTGTAAATACTTTCTTGGTGTACAGTTTGACTTAAGCAACAAAGAAACTCGATATATGTTGCGGCAGACAGGAGTGGCGCTATCGCCGGCCCCTGTCATCACATCTTCTACGGGTTTGGACCCGGCGCAGCTGGGGTTGCTAGCTCCAGTTACATTTCATCTCTCGCCACAAAAGCTTGTTTCCGATCTCTCTTGGAGGCATCCGTTCAACACCTACAGTATCAGGGCTGTGTATCGGTGTCTCTTTAAGGAGAGCTTGTTAGTTGTTGCTAATTAGTTCACTTTTTCCACAAGTGATACTGGAAAAAGTGAGATGGGGTGATAAAACGGCTGAGTCTACTGTTCGTGTAAACGGCCCTCGAGACGGATTAACCTGACAGTTGAAAGGGTCACACAGTAAGAAAACTTAGACTACAGCTATAATCAGGCAAGCTGCTAAAACAGTTGTCTGAAGTCAATAGTATTGGTGCGTCAACATTTTAACATGGCAATATGTTACTTATTGCATGCACACAGTTCATGTGACATTTGAGTACTAGTGCTGCTGATACTGTGACTATGGTGCTAATGCCCTCCTCCATCCCTTCTGTACGGTAGTCAGCTATGGATTAGATTTAGCAAAAAGAAACACCAGGAAAACAAGCCTACTGTTAGTCCTAAATATGGGCTGTGGAAAGGGACATCTGTATTGTACTGTACACTCTGGTTGAATCACTTTTCATATCTTTTAAGTGGCAATGGAAGAATCATTTATATAAGAAATGTGGTGCTGTATGTTTTGCAGCCATCCAGCTGGCTCCAGACTAGACTAATAGATGTGGCTTATATTGTCTGTCACTCTGACTCATCTCCTCTCCTGCTCTACAGGTCTGGTCTGGCCTCACGTAGCTCCTCTGTTCTCCGTGGAGCAGACATGCCTTGCTAGCTGTCTCTCACCCCAGTTCTGTCTGTGGCTCACCCCAACCTCCAGTTATCACCCTAACCTCCGGTTATCACCCTCACCCCCAGTTATCACCCTAACCTCCGGTTATCACCCTAACCTCCAGTTATCACCCCCAGTTATCACCCTAACCCCCAGTTATCACCCTAACCCCCAGTTATCACCCTCACCCCCAGTTATCACCATAGCCTCCAGTTATCACCCTCACCCCCAGTTATCACCATAACCTCCAGTTATCACCCTCACCCCCAGTTAATACCCTCACCCCCAGTTAATACCCTCACCCCCAGTTATCACCCTCACCCCCAGTTATCACCATAACCTCCAGTTATCACCCTAACCCCCAGTTATCACCATAGCCTCCAGTTATCACCCTCACCCCCAGTTATCACCCTAACCCCCAGTTATCACCATAGCCTCCAGTTATCACCCTCACCCCCAGTTATCACCCCTCCGTCCTCACCTCCAGTTCTCACCCGCAACTCGCCCTCATCCTCACCCCTTCACCTTCTCCCTCACCTTCACCACTCACCCCCAGCCCTCATCCTCACCCCTTCACCTTCACCTTCACCTTCACCACTCACCCTCAGCTCTCACCCTCCCCCCTCAACCCACAGCCCATACTGTCAACCCCCACCCCCAGCCGGACCAGTGTGCCTTTCAGGATGAGTGACCGGGGCAACAGCGTCCGGCGCTCCTTCCACCTGCAGCGCCGCTTGCAGTCCGCCCACGCCGTCGATGACGACACAGCCCCGGGCCCCAATGGCTACCCCAGCGCCAGCCTGGACAGGAGCCTGGACAGGAGCCTGGACAGGAGCCTGGACGAGCCAGATCCTCAGCCCCCTGCTCCTGACAGCCGCCTCTACTCTCCTGTTTCACTGGAACTGGACCCCGTGGCGGTGAATAATGGATCAGGCATTCCCTGCAGCCCGGCAAGACGCACAAAAGGGCCAGCGCTGCAGATGGTCCACGGTGGCCGGCCCTCCTCCTGCCCTCCACCTTTCCCTGCAGCCAGCTGGCCGCACTCCTCCAAGCGTTTCCCCAGCCCTTACATCACCAAGACCAGCATGCAGGGGGATGTCTACAACTTCCTGGAGAGACCTGCTGGATTGAGATGCTTCCTCTACCATTTCCTGGTGTGAGTACCGCTTTCTTAGCCTCGTTTGGTCGTTCATTGAATGAATGACTGAATGACTTTGTGATTCGTCTGGTAGTGTTCTTCAGTAAGTTCTTGAGTTCTTGAGTGTGTTTCGTTGTTATGTGTGACGTGTGGAAGTTTAATTTGGTTCTCAAAATGTACTTTAATGATTTAGTAATTGTAGGCGTTTTAGTTCAACATATCCAGTGTCTAAATTGTCCATACCAAAGAAGCATTAATTTCCTAATTTAAGATTATTTGTACTTAAAGTACTATAAGTTGTGTACTGAGTTATGTAGTGTTTGCATAATTGAGTCAGGCTTAATTAGCAGATTATACTATAGGATTATATCACTAGACATAAAACACCCTAAATGTTATACGGCTAACATAATACTTCAACATATTAATAATATATTAAAACAAGAACATTATAAATAGTGTATTGTAGTCGTTAGTGTCGATATCCACTTGTTGCATCCACTCACTTGTTAATTACTGCTGGTGCGTCTATGTTACACATCCTGGTTCCCAGAACACAACCTACCGCTATCTGTGACTGCTGGAGGCGACTAGGAGGAGGTCACCAGGAACACCTCTGGCCCTGCTCTCTCCTACCGTCAACAAGTCAGACGGCTCATGCATGAAACATGGAGCTGCTCCTGCTGGTCATCAGGCCGGTCAGCGAGACACGCTGGCTGCTGTTTAAAACACACTCACTGTAGCGTACAGCCAGCCTCCACCGCCACCTCAAAGATCGCTATCTCCATCGGCAGAGATGGTTATTTATTGAACTCAGACGCAACCTTATCTTCCTCCGTGGTCTGATTAGATGGTGCTGGAGGGGACTGTTCCCTGCGCGAGGGCGGCTACTGTTCCCTCAGCAGGGCCAGGACAGTCAGGTAGCGTGTGCACGCCAGGGCCAGGACAGTCAGGTAGCGTGTGCACGCCAGGGCCAGGACAGTCAGGTAGCGTGTGCACGCCAGGGCCAGGACAGTCAGGTAGCGTGTGCACGCCAGGGCCAGGACAGTCAGGTAGCGTGTGCACGCCAGGGCCAGGACAGTCAGGTAGCGTGTGCACGCCAGGGCCAGGACAGTCAGGTAGCGTGTGCACGCCAGGGCCAGGACAGTCAGGTAGCGTGTGCACGCCAGGGCCAGGACAGTCAGGTAGCGTGTGCACGCCATTGGCTGTCCCTCTGACTGATGAGCGCAGATAACCTTAGCGGCTGCTGTGCTCGCTGTGACAGCCGCCTGCTTCAGACAACGGACATTCACACACAGTGAGACGGACTCACAAAAGCTCACACAGGCTCACACAGACACACACAGGCTCACACAGACACACACAGGCTCACACAGGCTCACACAGGCTCACACAGGCTCACACAGACTCACACAGACTCACACAGGCTCACACAGACTCACACAGGCTCACACAGACTCACACAGGCTCACACAGGCTCACACAGACACACACAGACTCACACAGGCTCACACAGGCTCACACAGGCTCACACAGACTCACACAGGCTCACACAGGCTCACACAGACACACACAGACTCACACAGGCTCACACAGACACACACAGACACACACAGGCTCACACAGACTCACACAGGCTCACACAGACACACACAGGCTCACACAGGCTCACACAGACTCACACAGACACACACAGACATACACAGACACACACAGGCTCACACAGGCTCACACAGACACACACAGACTCACACAGGCTCACACAGGCTCACACAGGCTCACACAGACACACACAGACACACACAGGCTCACACAGACTCACACAGGCTCACACAGACACACACAGGCTCACACAGGCTCACACAGACACACACAGACACACACAGACACACACAGGCTCACACAGACTCACACAGGCTCACACAGGCTCACACAGGCTCACACAGGCTCACACAGACACACACAGACACACACAGGCTCACACAGACTCACACAGGCTCACACAGGCTCACACAGACACACACAGGCTCACACAGACTCACACAGGCTCACACAGGCTCACACAGGCTCACACAGACACACACAGACTCACACAGGCTCACACAGACACACACAGACACACACATGCTCACACAGACTCACACAGGCTCACACAGACACACACAGGCTCACACAGGCTCACACAGACTCACACAGACACACACAGACACACACAGACACACACAGGCTCACACAGACACACACAGACTCACACAGGCTCACACAGGCTCACACAGACACACACAGGCACACACAGGCACACACAGGCTCACACAGACTCACACAGGCTCACACAGGCTCACACAGACACACACAGGCTCACACAGACTCACACAGACACACACAGACACACACAGACTCACACAGACTCACACAGGCTCACACAGGCTCACACAGGCTCACACAGGCTCACACAGACTCACACAGGCTCACTGAGACACACACAGGCTCACACAGGCTCACTGAGACACACACAGGCTCACACAGGCTACATCTAAACAGAACGTCCATGTTGTTGTGTTGGTGTGTTGGTGTGTTGGTGTGTTGGTGTGTTGGTGTGTTGGTGTGTGTTCCGTCTCCATGGACGCAGTCCTGTGGGCTACCGCCTGCATGTTTCTACTGGAGGACTGTAGACTCCAGATCAGACTGCCCCAACACTGTCCAACAAACACCAAACATTCTGCTGTTGGCTGTTGGGTTTCGAACGTTTGGAAAAATAACAGTTGTTTTCACACTGCCCTAACCAACCCCAAACAGGCACATCACACCAAACCAACACAACCCAACAACTGTTAGCTGTTTGAGGGTGTTTGTTGGGGCAGTGTGAACGAGCCTTTACAGTTTCCGTTATTCCACAGCGTCTCTGTTGTGTCACGAGCATCGCTAAACCTCCTATAGCTGACATGTTCTCAGATTGTTGGAGGGTTAGGATTATGATATTGAGTGATGCGTTTGAAGTTGAAGTTGGAAAACAGATTATGGCGTTATTTAAATCTCTCTTGTTTGTTTCACACACTAACTTATTACATAATGATGACTCATTTGATCAAGTCTGTTTCAGTGCAATCAAAATCTCAATAGAACACATCAAATATATAGTATACCAAAAATCACTTCTAATCCAGACAGCATAAATACTATTTGGAGTTATATTTGACTTAGTCAGGAGTGATTTATTGGTCTGGTCTGGCACAGCTGAATCACTCAGACTGAAGCGAACAATACAAACCTGGCAACCTGATACTCCAACCTGAAACAAAGTCATTGAAAGTATTTCAGGACGTAGAGCCTTGCAGCCCCGCTCACAGTCCGATCTCACGCCCGCGAACACTCAGGTGGAACTTAAATAATCACCTTGTCACTCCAAACACAAGCTGGTGTGCCCTCCTCTCAGCGGGCTGGTGTGCCCTCCTCTCAGCGGGCTGGTGTGCCCTCCTCTCAGTGGGCTGGTGTGCCCTCCTCTCAGCGGGCTGGTGTGCCCTCCTCTCAGCGGGCTGGTGTGCCCTCCTCTCAGCGGGCTGGTGTGCCCTCCTCTCATAATCCCCGCTGCTGTAATTGAGGATATAAGGTTGCCTTGTTACTCAGGAGAACCTGAGCTCAGACTTGCACTAAATGAAACCCTCCTGTTTGATCCTTCCGGAGGCTCCTTTAAGTAACTCTTACTTGTGGGTGAGTGTGTCGGCCTCTGCCCTCCATCAGAGAGGTAGGGAGCTTTGTCCTGCTGGACTGACAACACAACAGGCCTGACGTAGATAAACACACACACACATGCATACACACACACACGCATGCACACGCATGCACACACACACACTGGGATGGGTGGTTTTGGGCCAGCATCTTATGTGAGTCAGGGAAGTCAGGTGGCTGAGCGGTTAGGGAGTCGGGCTAGTAATCTGAAGGTTACCGGTTCGATTCCCGGCTGTGCCAATGACGTTGTGTCCTTGGGCAAGGCACTTCACCCTACTTGCCTCGGGGGGAATGTCCCTGTACTTACTGTAAGTCGCTCTGGATAAGAGCGTCTGCTAAATGACTAAATGTAAATATCTAAATGTGAGTGAGGCCAGGGCCAGCCTACCTGAACATGACAGTATCGCTCCACAGGTACACATTTGATTTAAAAATAAATATATCATTTTATTATTGATAAGACATTGATAGTTAAGTGTGCCAGGAAAAGCCGGGAAGAGATGAGCAGCAAAGGGCAGATTTGAACGCAGGCCGCTGCAGTAAGGCCCGTGTGGTATGGGCTCTATACAGTGAGAGTACACAAGGGCGCCCTGGTACACACATTTTAGACATGCATAATACTGCAGATTGCACAACACATACACATTCATGCACTCATACCCACAGTAAGTATGCACGCAGTGTATGATAAATAACCTGGTGTGCATAAACACTGCACACTGCACACACGCACACACTCGGTACACAGATAATGAGATAAAGACTGCAGTGCAGCTGGAGTGAAATCCTCTGGACTGTGTCTGGTGTACGTGGTCAGATCTCATACAATGACAGTCTGCAGAGAGGCCTCACAAGGCACACACACACACACACCCTGATCTACAGACTACACACACACACACACACACCCTGATCTACAGACTACACACACACACACCCTGATCTACAGACTACACACACACACCCTGATCTACAGACTACACACACACACACCCTGATCTACAGACTACACACACACACCCTGTTCTACAGACTACACACACACACCCTGATCTACAGACTACACACACACCCTGATCTACAGACTACACACACACACACCCTGATCTACAGACTACACACACACCCTGATCTACAGACTACACACACACACACACCCTGATCTACAGACTACACACACACACACACCCTGCTCTACAGACTACACACACACACCCTGATCTACAGACTACACACACACACACACACCCTGATCTACAGACTACACACACACACACACCCTGCTCTACAGACTACACACACCCTGATCTACAGACTACACACACCCTGATCTACAGACTACACACACACACCCTGATCTACAGACTACACACACACACCCTGATCTACAGACTACCAAATGAATGCAAAAGATTCCCTACATCTTTGTGATGACCTCTTACTCAAAATCTTGACTTCTCTAGTGGAATCGGACAAAAGTAAATTGCACTTGACTGCCTTTTGCACCTTGTGTGATACAACTGACTGGTCCTCACACTTTACTAGGATTTATCCAACTGACAGTTAAACCATGCAGATCAATAATGCTCCATCAAACAGTTCCTAATCCTCGCCGCGCAGTGTGCCACCATGTGTGGTCGGGGTCACAGGGGACGAGAGCTGAGCCGAGCTTGCTTGGTGTATCACAGCTCGTTGAGTGTTTCTGCTGGGATGTGAACGGCTGCTAATATCAGTCTGCAACATCCCATCAAGCGTACACTGGACCCCCAGCAGGCCCGGCTACAGGACGCTCATCCTTCTGACCACTTCTGGCTGTGAAGACCGCTTGTGATTTCACATGACGGCTTTATCCATTCCCCCTGAGCTCCTACCTTTAAGGAGATTTATTTCCACTCCATGTATGTGCTGCACCAGATAGCTAAGCCAGGATGAAAACTTTACATATTGTAGATGCTGAGATATAATCCTACCTAAGCCCATGGATTGAGACATTTCTGCCTCTTCCAGCGATGCCATGGTCAGATGTCACCACCAGAATACCTTTCTACTGTATACTGAAGAAGTCTCTTCCACGTACTAAGAAACCATCTGACTTCTGGGAACATGTATGAAAGATGCGTGTCATCTTAGCAAGTCACTGAGCTAAGGGGGGATCTAGTTTTGACGATCCCTCCAACAATATCGAGCTGCCCCATTTGGGCAGTGACCCCTGAGGTAAACTAGTCACTCTGAGTCGCTATCTACCTCAAACATTTCCACTGCCTCTTGGTAACAGTAACCGTGAATAAATCATGTTGTGGAGACAGACGGGACTAGATTGACTGGTGCTGAGTGAAGGGCAGCTTGTTACTCAAGAGATTTACTATTGAGTTGGTCATGGTTCATTATCATGGCAGTGAAAAACACTGGGAGAGTTGGCTTTCCGTAAGAGAAAACCTTTGACGTTTTTGGTGTGTCTTTTTAAGACGATTTAAAATCAACAGCTGAAAAGAAAACAGATTTGGACTCATTTTTAGCATCAGTTTGTTTCTGTTTATCAACTTACATTACTTACGATTACAAAGTGAATTATATAAGAGACTGGTAATTTGACACTTTCATTTCAACCTCCTTGTTTGAAGTAAGCTCTTTTTGTCTTAAGGCATCAGAGTGGTAGCCAGTAATGGATTTTCCTAGAGGGACACACTCTGGCCAAATGGGTGTGCTGAGACAGGGATCGTGACAGATGGCGGATCCTGGCCGCGCTCTTTCTGAGGTGGGCCACTGATCTCTCTCCGTTTTCAGACGGCTTATGTCCGGCGCAAAGCAAATGTCCAAGTCTTCTTTTCACACCAGGAGTGTTGGTTTCACTCGTTGAGCGTTTCTACAGGTCCTTTCTCATCATCACAATAACTTGTGGTGTTAAATCAACAGAGACTGTCATGTTTGCTGTGGACACTCAAACACACCCAGACGACCTTCAGGACCAGTGCTGTGTACACTCAAACACACCCAGACCACCTTCAGGACCAGCCGACATGCTGGACCAGATTTTCCTCACCCTGTTCCCGGATATCTTCATCTGGTGTAAATCTTTGCATCTCTGTGTTGGCCGATTTTGGCAAAAACCTTTAGATGCCGCAAATGCGTCACTGCTCCAGGATTGCTCCTCCCTCCTGGCGCCTCCGGGTGTGAATGATCACACCAGGACCCTGAGAGAGTGTCTGCTACGGTCTCACATCGTACTTAATACGAGGGGATCTAAGGGATCTGCAGACCAGAATTCGGACTCAAACACCAGCTGTTTTTGTTTTAATCGGATCCCAGAGGTTTGTCCTTTGAAAGAGGGCTCTGGGAGGCTGTCCTTGTGTGTCCTGGTGTGTCCCAGACTCTCCCCGGGGTCTCAGAAGGCCTCTGGGAGGCTGTCCTGGTGTGTCCTGGCTGTCCCAGACTCTCCCCGGGGTCTCAGAAGGCCTCTGGGAGGCTGTCCTGGTGTGTCCTGGTGTGTCCCAGACTCTCCCCGGGGTCTCAGAAGGGCTCTGGGAGGCTGTCCTGGCTGTCCCAGACTCTCCCCGGGGTCTCAGAAGGGCTCTGTCCAGTCGGCCTCCTTGGTCCAGTCACCCTGATTAAAAACAACGTGTGGTCTTACATTATTGCATTTTATTTTGGATTTTTAAATATTTTTTGGATTTGATTTTTTGGATTTGCATTTTGTTTTTGTCGTAAGAGGGCAGGGGATGTTTAAAGTGTCAGTTGACAAAGAACAAGTCTTTTGTTGTGGCAGTCTCTTGTGTGCTCTACTCTGTCACAAATAAACTGTGATTTGTAAGTCAACAAGCCCCATCAACGATGTCGTGTTTAGTCATTCAGTTCGAATACAGCCGATTCGACTTCTAAGAACAGCACCCATGAGACATGGATTTTCAGATTACTGAAATGCTCTGCTGTTTTCTGATGCTCTCCATATGTGAGGTAATCCAAACATGAGTGAGATACTGCAGGGAGATCCCTGAGACATGAGTGAGATACTGCAGGGAGATCCCTGAGACGTGGACACACATCCCGCTCCGCTCTAAAAGCTGCAGCTCTGCTACCATTCACTAACATCTGTTTCTCTCATGGAGGATTTACACTCCTGGTGCCTGGGGAATTCCCCACGGTCACCTCGTAGGACTTGCCGATGTCTTGGCTAGCTGACACATCCAGTAACGCAGGCCGCATGTCTGAACGGACGTGAGGACGGCGAGGCCAGTCTTTATTCAGCGTTCTCTCACTTCATTGAGATGAAAAGGGGGAGAGTGTCCCCTGTGCTGCTGGAGGGCCTGTGTACAGTCCTGTGTGTGTGTGTGTGTACAGTCCTGTGTGTGTGTGTACAGTCCTGTGT
The DNA here is from genome assembly GCA_023658055.1 of Thaleichthys pacificus. NCBI lineage: Eukaryota > Metazoa > Chordata > Actinopteri > Osmeriformes > Osmeridae > Thaleichthys > Thaleichthys pacificus. Next base: position 19,503,304 of record CM042870.1, read on the forward strand.
GTGTGTGTGTGTACAGTCCTGTGTGTGTGTGTGTACAGTCCTGTGTGTGTGTGTGTGTGTACAGTCCTGTGTGTGTGTGTGTGTGTACAGTCCTGTGTGTGTGTGTGTGTGTGTACAGTCCTGTGTGTGTGTGTGTACAGTCCTGTGTGTGTGTGTGTGTGTGTGAACAGTCCTGTGTGTGTGTGTACAGGCCTGTGTGTGTGTGTGTACAGTCCTGTGTGTGTGTGTGTGGTGTACAGTCCTGTGTGTGTGTGTGTGTACAGTCCTGTGTGGTGTGTGTGTACAGTCCTGTTGTGTGTGTGTGTGTACAGTCCTGTGTGTGTGTGTGTGTGTGTGTGTGTACAGTCCTGTGTGTGTGTGTGTGTGTGTGTACAGTCCTGTGTGTGTGTGTGTGTCTGCATCCTGTGTGTGTGTGTGTGTGTGTACAGTCCTGTGTGTGTGTGTGTGTGTCTGCATCCTGTGTGTGTGTGTGTGTGTCTGCATCCTGCATGTGTGTGTGTGTGTGTGTGTGTGTCTGCATCCTGCATGTGTGTGTGTGTGTCTGCATCCTGCATGTGTGTGTGTGTGTGTGTGTGTGTGTGTCTGCATCCTGCATGTGTGTGTGTGTGTGTGTGTGTGTGTCTGCATCCTGCATGTGTGTGTGTGTGTGTGTGTGTGTGTCTGCATCCTGCATGTGTGTGTGTGTGTGTGTGTGTCTGCATCCTGCATGTGTGTGTGTGTGTGTGTGTGTGTGTGTGTGTATCCTGCACTGTCCAGCCGGCACTGTCCTCACACACAACACAAAGAGATTCAGGAAACTTCAGGAAGACACCTGGGAGGTATTCCAGAAAGCAGGTTATGTGACATATCCAGGTAAGTTAACTCCCCAGCTGACATCCAGCGTTGTAGCAACATTGCCAGTAGGTTGCAGCAACATTCTGATTCAGCTGGTGGGTTAACTTACCCGGTTATAATGCATAACCTGCTTTCTGGAATACCCCCCAGAAGACCATCTGGAGTCGTGCTCCAGGTAGCTCTGTGGACTGTCTGCTGCCAGGCACCTGTGTTGTCTGGATCATTATTGTTATGATAATATAAGGAGACAGTGAAATGACTGTATTTTGTCCTTAGAGGGGCAATTGGTTGTGCAGCAGTAAAAAAAAAACTATACAAGCAAAAATAACACACAATATCACAACATACACAATATGTCGCGATATCAAGCAGAGAAGTAAGAATGAAACTGGACCAGAAGTAATAGTTTGGAAGGAAAACTGAACTAGACTAACTAGAAGTAATCCTACTCAAATCAAAACAATGTTTAGTAGTGGGAGTCTCTCCGATGGTACTAATCCAGACACTCATCCGGAGGGATATAACCTGACATCCAACAGAGCTCATCAGATCAGGGGAGGTGGGGGAGGTGGGGGTGGTTGGGGGGGTCCTTGTACTCACATCACACCACCCTGGACTGCCGGGGTCTAATCCCACTCTCCGGGTCATCGTTCAGGATGTCTATTTCTGTCCTTTAGTCTGAGCGGGAAGACTCTTCAGACCCTTTCTGACCTGAGATGGCTGGAGGCTGACACCAGACAGTCCTGGTGTACTGTCTGAGCTGGTGGAGAGGCCTGTGGTGGTGGTGGGGTCTGGGCTGGTGGAGAGGCCTGTGGTGGAGGTGGGGTCTGGCCTGGTGGAGAGGCCTGTGGTGGTGGTGTCTGAGCTGGTGGAGAGGCCTGTGGTGGAGGTGGGGTCTGGGCTGGGTGGAGAGGCCTGTGGTGGTGGAGGGGTCTGGGCTGGTGGAGAGGCCTGTGGTGGTGGAGGGGTCTGGGCTGGGTGGAGAGGCCTGTGGTGGAGGGGTCTGGGCTGGGTGGAGAGGCCAGTGGTGGAGGTGGGGTCTGGGCTGGTGGAGAGGCCTGTGGTGGTGGTGGTGTCTGGGCTGGTGGAGAGGCCTGTGGTGGTGGTGGTGTCTGGGCTGGTGGAGAGGCCTGTGGTGGAGGTGGGGTCTGAGCTGGTGGAGAGGCCTGTGGTGGAGGTGGGGTCTGAGCTGGGTGCAGAGGCCTGTGGTGGTGGTGGGGTCTGGGCTGGGTGGAGAGGCCTGTGGTGGTGGTGTCTGGCCTGGTGGAGAGGCCTGTGGTGGTGGTGGGGTCTGGGCTGGGTGGAGAGGCCTGTGGTGGTGGTGGGGTCTGGGCTGGTGGAGAGGCCTGTGGTGGTGGTGGGGTCTGGGCTGGGTGCAGAGGCCTGTGGTGGTGGTGGGGTCTGGGCGGAGAGGCCTGTGGTGGTGGTGGGGTCTGGGCTGGGTGGAGAGGCCTGTGGTGGTGGTGGGGTCTGGGCTGGATGCAGAGGCCTGTGGTGGGGTCTGGGCTGGATGCAGAGGCCTGTGGTGGTGGTGGGGTCTGGGCTGGATGCAGAGGCCTGTGGTGGTGGTGGGGTCTGGGCTGGATGCAGAGGCCTGTGGTGGTGTCTGGGCTGGGTGCAGAGGCCTGTGGTGGTGTCTGGGTTGGGTGGAGAGGCCTGTGGTGGTGGTGGTGTCTGGGCTGGATGCAGAGGCCTGTGGTGGTGGGGTCTCTGGGGTCTGAGTGTGGAGTCTGCTAGTGTCCGTTTCTGTGCAGCTAACAGGCCTAGAACGGCTCCCATCTGCATCCGGAGGCTGATGTAACTGAGTACTGCTCCATGAGAATGTGTTTTGTTCCTTCTGCGGTGCACATGGTTGTGATGTGTTTACGTTGTGTCATCGTGAGCGCGTGTGTGAACACACGTGCGTGTGAGATTGTCTCAGTGCGGCCGGGTTGTGCAGCTGACAGTAATCTTACGGGGGGGAAATCACTGAGCCATCTGGAGTATGTGATCCGGTGAGAGAAAAATGTCCCCCTTCCTACACACACACACACTTAGTTACACACACACATACACACCTAGCTACACACTCATACACGCACACACATGTACTGGATGTACACATGTAAACACACACAAACCCCATGAACAACAAAGTATATGCCTCTCTCTCTCTCACACACACTCACACACACACACACACACACACACACACACACACACACACACACACTGGTGGAGATCTTGAGTCTTAGCAGTCCCAGTATTCCAGCTACCTGCAGGTTACCTACAAGGGCTTCTCCACCAGAGGAATGACAATACTCCTCGTCTAGCTGTGTGCAAGAAGGGCCCCGTTCAAACGTGAACACAGCCGTTCTTTCCTTGTAAGCAGCGTGAACCAGCCCAGCAAGGCTGCCCTGAGTAACCCAGCAAGGCTGCCCTGAGTAACCCAGCAAGGCTGCCCTGAGTAACCCAGCAAGGCTGCCCTGAGTAACCCAGCAAGGCTGCCCTGAGTAACCCAGCAAGGCTGCCCTGAGTAACCCAGCAAGGCTGCCCTGAGTAACCCAGCAAGGCTGCCCTGAGTAACCCAGCAAGGCTGCCCTGAGTAACCCAGCAAGGCTGCCCTGAGTAACCCAGCAAGGCTGCCCTGAGTAACCCTTGTGACTCTGCGTGACAAAACACCCCACACTCCTCTGCTGTGAGGGAAACGGAACATGGCGATGCTTCATGATCCTCAAGCACTCACGTGACCTTTCACCTCTCGTGTCCCTCTGGCACGGCCATGTCAAAGGGCTTAAGGTCGCCTTGACCGCTGAAGTTCGGTGGATTACCGCCGCAAGAGAGAGAACCATCATGAAAAACAAGCGAGAGTGGATGATCTTTTTGCGTTTAATACTGTTGAACTACAGAACGTCCTGAAGAGGATCCCAGGTGGAACACGGCATGGGGAGGTCGAGCAGTGCTGAGGGATGATATTCAGAATCCTTTCAAATGTTTCAAACGTTGGCTTGGGCCTGATGGGGGGGGGGGGGCGGGGGGGGGGGGGGGGCACAGGGTCTGGTCTGCAGCTGTGCCCCCCCCCCCCCCCCTCTCTCCTCTCCAGAGTTAACCTGTCTCTCCTCTCCTGAGTGAACCTGTCTCTCCTCTCCTGAGTGAACCTGTCTTTCCTCTCCTGAGTGAACCTGTCTCTCCAGAATGGATGAACCTGTCTCTCCTCTCCAGAGTTAACCTGTCTCTCCTCTCCAGAGTGAACCTGTCTCTCCTCTCCTGAGTGAACCTGTCTCTCCTGAATGAATGAACCTGTCTCTCCAGAATGGATGAACCTGTCTCTCCTCTCCAGAGTGAACCTGTCTCTCCTCTCCTGAGTGAACCTGTCTCTCCTCTCCAGAGTTAACCTGTCTCTCCTCTCTCATCTTCAGGTTCCTCATGGTGCTGGTGTGTTTGATCTTCAGTGTCCTGTCCACCATAGAACAGTATGCAGACTTTGCGAGCGGAACCCTCTTCTGGATGGTAAGTTCAGGTGTGCTGCTTTCCAAGTACCTTCGAGAGGGGGAGAGGTCAGTAGGAATCTATATGGACCGTCCTGTTGAGTTTGGGTGCATTACCATGATCGTCCACATGGTGGGGGTAGAGGACCTTTGTTGGGTTGCTTGGGTCCAGCCATCTTATGTTATCTTCCACTGGTTTTTTAACTACTCAAAATTACACCGGAGCACTGTTTTGTAACAGAGTGAACTGGAATAGCCTGTATATATATATCATTATAAATTCAATAAGTATTGTTAAATAGGATTGTTTCTATTTATTTTGGTGCTCTGCTAGAAAAACAACTCAAATCCAGTGTAAAATCATCACAAACTTAAATATGCATGCTTTCATCCTACATATTGAACTGAAGGAAGATAGTGTGTTGATTATAATGTATACAGTAGGTCTAAATGATAGATCCAGAACAGGTACAGATAGAAACATGGTCATAATCTGCCACATGGAAAACAGCTTTTACTACCTTATCCTCTTTCTCATAGTCCATGTTTGAATATAAACACACACACACACTCACCATACCCTCAACCCCACATAGACACTGACACACATGCACACACGTATACACCCCTCCTCCTCCACACACACACACACACACACACTTAAACAAGCATGCACGTCCACACACACAAACACCACCTGACAAGTGTAGGAGCAATGTAGAGGCAATCACAGGACAGAAGTGAACACTGTGTACTCTAAACGTTTGGCCAGTGCCCTTTGGAGGACAGAGTTATTCATTTATTTACACCCTGGGGAGAATCCCTGTCCAGCCTCCTCACACCAGAGCACCAGTTACAAAACCCTACTCGCTGGTAAAAACGACGAGGTAAAAATGCACCACAGATTATGTTTCACTGTTATAGTTCTGGGTTGTGTCTTAAAGGGGCAGACCCTCAATTTGTGTGCACCTGTATGGTGTCTCTGGTTGACTTGTGTTTGTGAGCGTACAGTACTCGTGTGTGTGTGTGTGTGTGAGAGGGATTGCTTTTGAATCGACACATCTGTGTTTGTGTGCGTGTGCATGTGAGCACGGTACTGTATGCGTGTGACGTGCGTGTGCATGTGAGCACGGTACTGTATGCGTGTGATGTGCGTGTGCATGTGAGCACGGTACTGTACGCGTGTGACGTGCGTGTGCGTGTGAGCACGGTACTGTATGCGTGTGACGTGTGTGTGCGTGTGAGCACGGTACTGTATGCGTGTGACGTGCGTGTGCGTGTGCATGTGAGCACGGTACTGTATGCGTGTGATGTGCGTGTGCATGTGAGCACGGTACTCTATGCATGTGACGTGCGTGTGCGTGTGAGCACGGTACTGTATGCATATGACGTGCGTGTGCGTGTATTTGTCGCAGAGTGGCTATACTTAGCAGGGTCAAGGTTAGCTGACATCCATGAATCAGAGCTTGCTTGTTTTGGATGGCAGGGAGGACATTAGTCCTTGAGGATATTTGGCTTTCAAGACGACGGCCAAAGTAAAGCTAGACTCAGCGGGACACGCATCCATCACGTGTCTCTCTCTCTCTTAGTCTCTCTCTCTCCTAGTCTCTCTCTCTCTCTTAGACTCTCTCTCTCTTAGTCTCTCTCTCTCTTAGTCTCTCTCTCTCTTAGATTCTCTCTCTCCTAGTCTCTCTCTCTCTTAGACTCTCTCTCTCCTAGTCGCTCTCTCTCTTAGACTCTCTCTCTCTTAGTCTCTCTCTCTCTTAGTCTCTCTCTCTCTTAGACTCTCTCTCTCTTAGTCTCTCTCTCTCTTAGATTCTCTCTCTCCTAGTCTCTCTCTCTCCTAGTCTCTCTCTCTCTTAGACTCTCTCTCCCTTAGTCTCTCTCTCTCTTAGACTCTCTCTCTTAGTCTCTCTCTCTCTTAGTCTCTCTCTCTCTTAGACTCTCTCTCCTAGTCTCTCTCTCTCTTAGTCTCTCTCTCTCTTAGACTCTCTCTCTCTTAGAATCTCTCTCTCCTAGTCTCTCTCTCTTAGACTCTCTCTCTCTTAGACTCTCTCTCTTAGACTCTCTCTCTCCTAGTCTCTCTCTCTCTCTTAGTCTCTCTCTCTCTTAGACTCTCTCTCTCCTAGTCTCTCTCTATTCTTAGTCTCTCTGTTTCTTATTTGATATTTGGCTTTCAAGACGACGGCCAAAGTAAAGCTAGACTCAGCGGGACACGCATCCATCACGTGTCTCTCTCTCTCTTAGTCTCTCTCTCTCCTAGTCTCTCTCTCTCTCTTAGACTCTCTCTCTCTTAGTCTCTCTCTCTCTTAGTCTCTCTCTCTCTTAGATTCTCTCTCTCCTAGTCTCTCTCTCTCTTAGACTCTCTCTCTCCTAGTCGCTCTCTCTCTTAGACTCTCTCTCTCCTAGTCTCTCTCTCTCTTAGTCTCTCTCTCCTAGTCGCTCTCTCTCTTAGACTCTCTCTCTCCTAGTCTCTCTCTCTCTTAGTCTCTCTCTCTCTTAGACTCTCTCTCTCCTAGTCGCTCTCTCTCTTAGACTCTCTCTCTCCTAGTCTCTCTCTCTCTTAGTCTCTCTCTCCTAGTCGCTCTCTCTCTTAGACTCTCTCTCTCCTAGTCTCTCTCTCTCTTAGTCTCTCTCTCTTAGTCTCTTAGAGAGAGAGTCTCCTAGTCTCTCTCTCTCTCTTAGACTCTCTCTCTCTTAGTCTCTCTCTCTCTTAGTCTCTCTCTCTCTTAGATTCTCTCTCTCCTAGTCTCTCTCTCTCTTAGACTCTCTCTCTCCTAGTCGCTCTCTCTCTTAGACTCTCTCTCTCCTAGTCTCTCTCTCTCTTAGTCTCTCTCTCCTAGTCGCTCTCTCTCTTAGACTCTCTCTCTCCTAGTCTCTCTCTCTCCTAGTCTCTCTCTCTCTTAGACTCTCTCTCTCCTAGTCGCTCTCTCTCTTAGACTCTCTCTCTCCTAGTCTCTCTCTCTCTTAGTCTCTCTCTCCTAGTCGCTCTCTCTCTTAGACTCTCTCTCTCCTAGTCTCTCTCTCTCTTAGTCTCTCTCTCTCTTAGACTCTCTCTCTCTTAGACTCTCTCTCTCCTAGTCTCTCTCTCTCCTAGTCTCTCTCTCTTAGACTCTCTCTCTCTTAGACTCTCTCTCTTAGACTCTCTCTCTCCTAGTCTCTCTCTCTCTCTTAGTCTCTAGATAAGTGCCGCACGGCTAGATAGAATATATACTAGTAGAGGGCTCAGCAACCGGGTTACGAATGCATCTATTTGGCCGAATGGTTTCTCTGATCACCACTTGGTGACTATAGATGTTAACCTGGACACTGTACCAAATACCAGATCCTTCTGGCATCTTAATGTGAAGCTTCTGCAGGATGCAAAGTTTAGTGAGAGCTTTGGTTTTTTCTGGGAGAGGTGGAGAGGCAGTAAGGAAAGGTTGGAGAATCGCAGGCAATGGTGGGAGGTGGGGAAAACACATATCAGGGTTTTCTGTCAAAGATATGCAGCCAGTATCTCAGGTCGAGTTAAGGCTGCTGTTAGGAAGCTAGAACAGGAAATAGGGGAGATTGAAGGTAGGCTCCTTAGGTGTAATGACCCAGGCCTGCAAGGGGCTTTACATCTGAAGAGAGTAGAGTTAGGTTCTTTCCTACAGGACCAGGTTAAGGGGGCTCTTATTAGAGCACGTGTGACAAACATCAGGGACATGGACGGCCCCACTGCTTTCTTTTTCAACCTAGAAAGGAAGAAGGGCGAGCGGAAACAGATGCTCCATCTTCGTCTGCCTTCAGGTGGGATCACTAAAGATCCAGTGGAGGTTAGGAGGCGCACCAGGGCGTTTTATGCGGACCTGTATGGGGCTGGTGACAGGGATCCTGAGAGTGCCCAAGAGCTGCTGCAGGACCTGCCAAAGCTCAGGGCAGACCAGAGGGAGGCTTTGGAGGTGGGGCTCACTCTCCAAGAGCTCACTGCTGCAGTCCAGCAGATGGCGGTGGGGAAGTCACCAGGGCTGGATGGCCTACCAGCGGAGTTCTACAGACACTTTTGGGGTGTTTTGGGTCCTGACCTGCTGGAGGTTTACCAGGAGGCGTTTGGGGAACACATGCTACCAAGCAGCTGTAGGCGGGCAGTGTTGTCGCTGCTGCCTAAAAAAGGGGATCTAGGGCTGCTCAAGAACTGGAGACCGGTGTCTCTTTTATGTTTGGACTATAAAATCTTATCCAGATGCTTGGCCAACAGGCTGAAGTTGGTGCTAGACAGCATTGTGCACAAGGACCAGTCGTACTGTGTTCCCGGAAGGACAATAATGGACAACATTTTTCTGATGAGGGATGTTATTGATTGGGCAAAGCTTGGGGGGCATGACTTGGGGATTCTGTCGATTGATCAGGAAAAAGCATTTGACCGTGTATGTCATGCGTATCTCTTTGAGGTCATGGAGTCCTTTGGGTTTGGAAGTGTTTTCATGTCGTGGGTGCGGTTGTTGTATTGTGATGTTTCTGTGATGGTGAAGGTGGGGGGGGGTTTGAGCCGGCCAGTCCCAGTTAGGAGAGGGATTAGGCAGGGGTGTCCACTTTCAGGCCAGTTATATGCTCTGGCCATAGAGCCACTGCTATGTAAATTGAGGATCAGATTGCAGGGTGTGGTTTTCCCGGGATTAGGAGGGGAGGGAGCGACAGCACTATCTGCATACGCGGACGATGTGTGTGTGCTCCTTAGGAGCCAGGGGGATGCTGACGTTGTGAAGGAGGAGTTAGAGCAGTATGAGAGGGCATCCTCAGCAAAGGTCAACTGGGGGAAGAGCGAGGCTTATCTCATGGGGAGATGGGGGGCATCAGGAAAGCCCAGGCTGCCGGGGGGGCTGCAGTGGGGCAGAGCAGGTTTGAAGATTTTAGGGGTGTGCTTGGGGTCCAATGCTCATCAGGGGTTGAACTGGGAAGGGGTGGTGGACAAGGTGGTGGCCAAGTTGGCTAGCTGGAGATGGTTGTTGCCACTAATGTCCTTCAGGGGGAGGGTGTTGGTTGCGAACAATCTGGCCGCCTCCACCCTCTGGCATCGTTTGAGTGCACTGGAGCCCCCGGACGGCTTGCTTCAGGAGCTGCAGAAGATTTTGGTGGATTTCTTTTGGTCGGGTCAGCATTGGATCCGGGCCCCAGTGCTCTACCTGCCAGTGCAGGAGGGGGGTCAGGGCTTGGTGGATTTGAGGAGCCGAGTCGACGCTTTCCGGTTGCAAGCGGCGCAGAGATTACTGACACATCCGGAAGTGAGGTGGAGGGGTGTTGCGTGGGCCCTTTTAAGGAGGGTGGGGGGTTTCAACTATGAGAGACAGTTGTTCCTCACCCGCCCCGGGGAAGTGGATTTGGCGGAGTTGACTCCTTTCTACCAGGCTATGATGCTGGCGTGGCAAAAGACTCTGGCATTCACAAGGGACCTGTCCTCACCGGGGGCGTGGGTGTGGCAGGAGCCACTTTTTCACAACCCGCTCTTGAAGATAGGACTGTTCCAGTCCCGGAGTTTACGGGTAGGCTGCATAGCTGCGGGCATTACGAAGCTGGGCGACCTTGTCTCGGTGGCCGGGTGGAGATCAGTGGAGGATATAGCAGCGGCCACAGGGGTCAGGTCTCTCCGGCTATTGCAGAGCGCTCTGGAGGGAGTTCGGCGGGCCCTACCCACATCGTACGCACAGTTTCTACAGGGCTCAGCGCAGCTGGATCAGGGACGGGAGGAGGATGATGGGGGTTTTCCACCCATTACTGTGGCGGCGCTGAGGGACGTTCAGTCGGAGCAGGAACCTGTAAAATCTATCCTTTCATTCGGGGTGGCCGGGTGTGGGACCCTGGAGCAAGTAAACAGGAAGGCATTCTACATGATGGCTGTCAAAGTGCGGCATCAGAGAGCACTGGTGGAGGTTAGGCCCTCTAAGTGGACTGTGGTCGCAGGAACCGACTCACCCCTGATAGGATGCTGGCGCACCCTGTATAAGCCTCCCACAGAGAAGCGCACAGCTGATCTGCAGTGGAGGATTATTCACGGGGCAATCGCTACTAACAGGCACGTGGCACACCTTGATCCTACAGTGGGGAGGGAATGTCTTTTTTGTGGTCAGGAGGAGGATGTTAGGCATCTTTTTAGTCAGTGTTCTAGGCTACAGGCACTGTTTCAGGTGCTGCAGGACTGGTGTAGGAGGCTCGGGTGGGAGTTTTCAGTGCCACTGTTTATAGGGGGACCCAGGTACTCAGTTCCAGAGAAGAGGAGAGTATGCCTCGCATCTTTCCTTTTTGGGCAGGCCAAGCTCGCTATATGGAAGACGAGAAAGAGTAGGCGGTTGGGAGTGGGGTCGCTGGATGCGAGAGCAGTGTTGCTGGGGCTGGTCACGGCAAGGTTGCGAATTGAGTTCTCGTATTATAAGCTGGTGGGGAAAATGGAGGAGTTTGTTGATGTGTGGGGGGTGAGGGGTGCCTTGTGCGTGGTGGATGGGGAGGGGGCTCTAGAGTTGAGGCTGTGAATAGGGGGGTTTGTATTTAGTGTGATGGATTTTGGTTTATTTTTTGTTAGGTTTGGTTGACTTGTCTTTTTTTTTGTGTTTTGGTTTTTTGTGTTGTTGGGGTTTCTTTTTTATTTTATTTATTTTTTTGGTTTGAGGAGGTCTTAATATTGTGTGGGAGTTGTAAGTGAAGTGGTTTCTGTCTTGATAAGACTGGTTTGGTGTGGTGATACAGCTTGGTTGGCTGGTAGTTCTAACTGCCCAATAAAGGTATCCTTAAAAGTCAAAGTCTCTTAGTCTCTCTCTCTCTTAGACTCTCTCTCTCCTAGTCTCTCTCTATTCTTAGTCTCTCTGTTTCTTATTTGATATTTGGCTTTCAAGACGACGGCCAAAGTAAAGCTAGACTCAGCGGGACACGCATCCATCACGTGTCTCTCTCTCTCTTAGTCTCTCTCTCTCCTAGTCTCTCTCTCTCTCTTAGACTCTCTCTCTCTTAGTCTCTCTCTCTCTTAGTCTCTCTCTCTCTTAGATTCTCTCTCTCCTAGTCTCTCTCTCTCTTAGACTCTCTCTCTCCTAGTCGCTCTCTCTCTTAGACTCTCTCTCTCTTAGTCTCTCTCTCTCTTAGTCTCTCTCTCTCTTAGACTCTCTCTCTCTTAGTCTCTCTCTCTCTTAGATTCTCTCTCTCCTAGTCTCTCTCTCTCCTAGTCTCTCTCTCTCTTAGACTCTCTCTCCCTTAGTCTCTCTCTCTCTTAGACTCTCTCTCTTAGTCTCTCTCTCTCTTAGTCTCTCTCTCTCTTAGACTCTCTCTCCTAGTCTCTCTCTCTCTTAGTCTCTCTCTCTCTTAGACTCTCTCTCTCTTAGAATCTCTCTCTCCTAGTCTCTCTCTCTTAGACTCTCTCTCTCTTAGACTCTCTCTCTTAGACTCTCTCTCTCCTAGTCTCTCTCTCTCTCTTAGTCTCTCTCTCTCTTAGACTCTCTCTCTCCTAGTCTCTCTCTATTCTTAGTCTCTCTGTTTCTTAGTCTCACTCTCTCACTCTTTCATAGTTTCTCAGTGTCGCTCGCTCCCCTCTCTCCTGGTTCCCTCCCTGTACTCCAGGTCATATCACCGCTGTAGTAGCACTGCTGCACTTGTGAATACAAAACCAAGCTCCACCACCACAGGAACCCACAACCACAAAGCTCATTTAGCATCAGAACAGCTTCCAGAAGCTTCCAGACACTATAGACACAAGAGCCACTGCTCATGTCAAACATCAGAATGAGGTTTCTGACAACCTTCACTGAATAAGTGAGGAAAGCAAACAGGGAGGAACGCATGATCGTGTTGAGTGTCTGTTTGCCACCATGGAGGACCATCTGGGGAACTAGGAACACCACACACTCTCAGTAGAAACTGGAAGAGTGTGTCTGTATGACTGTGTGTGTGTCTGTGTGTCTGTATGTGTGTGTGTGTGTGTCTGTATGTCTGTGTCTGTGTGTCTGTATGACTGTGTGTGCGTGTGTCTGTATGTGTGTGTGTGTATGTGTGTGTGTGTCTGTATGTTGTGTGTGTGTCTGTATGTCTGTGTGTGTCTGTGTGTCTGTATGTCTGTTTGTGTGTGTGTCTGTCTGTCTGTCTGTCTCTGTGTATGTGTCTGTCTGTGTGTGTCTGTGAGTCTGTGTGTGTGTATGTGTCTGTGTGTGTGTCTGTCTGTGTGTATGTGTGTCTGTCTGTGTGTGTCTGTGAGTCTGTGTGTGTGTATGTGTCTGTGTGTGTGTCTGTCTGTGTGTATGTGTGTCTGTCTGTGTGTATGTGTGTGTCTGTCTGTGTGTGTGTGTCTGTGTGTGTGGAATGAACATCCTTTGCACTGGGCCACAAAAGCAACAGTCTAATCCTGTGTGTGTGTCGTGTAGCTGTTGCCGGGGCCTGAACAATCCTCCTCCCAGGTCATCTTGGTGAGATTAGCAGACACCAGAGAGAATATAAACTAGTTACTGCTTCATGAGACCTAGTCCCACTATCTGGGTGACCCACTTTGGGAATTATTACATCTAGTTGAGATATTTGACTGGATTTTACTTTAAAAATCAAATGTCAAAATTGTTTTTATAGGACATTTACTTTACAGCTGTACCAATACTGAGAGATTTGTTTTTAGGTTTAAAAAGTCTAGAACTGGATAATACTGTTTATAATGTTATTAGACAGTCAAATATTGTATTTAGGAAAGTTTAAGATTAAAAGTATTAATTCAATGTGAAAGTGTTCTTAACGATGATGACTGTTGGTAATCTTGGTAAACACTTTCACTGTACTTTGCGTTCCTTATAATGTGACCACCTACTGCTGATAAACAAGCTTATCAGTTCAGCAACAGTATCAGCAACAGTTGCTGGTCAATCAGGAGTAACAGGTGTGTAGTAGCCTTGGCTTCAACAACATTCACACCTTTCTGTCAGAAACATCCACCAAATGTTCCCTGTGATATCTGTTAGGTTTCAACCATGCACTTCCAGTCCTTGATTACCTACTGCATTTCATATATGCAGTAGGCTATTTGTGTTTTGCTCTATTTTAAAGCGTCCATTAAATAAAAGTTTCAACTGTCACATGGCGCAGTGCAGTGTAAGGGCAGTGGATGTTTGCTTTCATGTTATCTCTCCTGTGCAAATACTAGTGGACAGTGGTCAGGTCAAGGCCAAATGCTCTGAGGGCTTTAGCAATCAAAGACCAACGTCTCTCTCTCTCTCTCTCTCCATCTACATCTCTATCAACCTCCCCAATCTCACAAAGCCTTAATTGATTTGATATGTAGTTTCCTTAGTCAGTTACATAAACGAACTTGGTTCAACGGTGCTTCTCGTCGGTGCAATTTGCTCAACAATAATCACCTGGTTCAGAGTGACAGGGTATTGTTGTAGGGACCTGGGCTGTGCAGTGCCATGTTGTTGCAGCGGGTCGCGTCCTCAGGTCTCCCATGGAGGGGCTCCAGAGGTCAGCCGCTTCACCAGCCGCTTGACTCCCAGGGACGGCCACCCATGCGGGGCCGAAGCCACCGCTGAGCGCTAGGTGTCTAAATATTATGGAGGCCGACACGGTGGCCCTGCGAGCAGTGTTTGCCCCCCCTGGGAGCAGTGTTTGCCCCCCCCCCCCCCCCCCCTGGGAGCTGTGTTTGCCCCCCCCTGGGAGCAGTGTTTGCCCCCCCCCCCTCCCCCCCTGGGAGCAGTGTTTGCCCCCCCCCTGGGAGCTGTGTTTGCCCCCCCCTGGGAGCAGTGTTTGCCCCCCCCCCCCCCCCCCCCCCCCCCTGGGAGCTGTGTTTGCCCCCCCCTGGGAGCAGTGTTTGCCCCCCCAAAGGTCTCACCAGAAGTCGTTAGTGACTCTCTGAATAGTCGCTAAAAGTCGCTAGATTTACGTGTTTAAGTCATAGGCCTATATTGAGTCAACATTTATAGGCCTATCTGTAGATTTAGCCTACTTCTGTGTAGTCATAGCGTTCCAATGTTTATAGAACGTTAGAACACTAAGAAAGGCAAAGGTGATATAATTCACAAATCAGTAATGTTATTTTGCTGCTGCTCAAAACGAAAACGGAGATTGCAAGTAACGGAAAGTCGCCAGATTTGTCGCTAGTCGCTAAGAGTCGCCAGATTAGTGTGTTGTATCCCTGGTGTATCCCTTTGTGAAAGGCTGATCCGTTTGCGTCCGAATGTTCCACACCGGCAGCAATAACAGCCTTCCAACCGAATGTGTGTCAGATCAGCGTGTTAACTGCCCAACCACACACTGCCAGCAAACCCGAGCTTTCAATCACCAGCCCTTGACCCAGACTGAATATGAGCTGTCAGCATTTCCACAGATCTTATCAAGCCAGTTTCTATTTTTTATTTATTTATTTATTTACTGTGGGTGGCCTGGAGACAGGAATAAATGGAGCCCATTAGACGCCTCTAACCCCCCCCCCCCCCCCCCCCCCTTCATCAGCAGGGCTGTCAGGCCCCACTGATGTGCTTAATGCTTCAGATCTGAGGCTCTGATTGCATTTGACTCTTAGATGGTGCTTGTTTGAATCTCTAATGCTTATTCCAGCACTCAACGTTTCAGCCTCTGTTCCAGACATGTCCTGTTGGTATCTAGGCCTACTATCTACCCTACTATCTACCCTACTATCTACCCTACTATCTACCTATCTAGCTCTCCTCAGCTCCCCTCAGTCTCACGGCCCCACAGTCAAGGGTGCAAAATTAACTATTTTGTCCACCGGCCAAATGGCTAGTGAATGTTCAAATTTGACTACCAGCCACTCTATAGATTCCCATCGTTTTTGCGGGGCTGGTGAGTGTAGAGTCTTCGAGCCCTGTGCTTATTAGATCAGCATGTCTGATCAGCTGGTGGATGCTGATAATGTGCCGTGTAATGCCGGTCTGACTGCTGTCTGGTCCACAGGAGATTGTGTTGGTGCTGTTCTTCGGGACGGAGTACGTGGTCCGCCTCTGGTCCGCCGGCTGCCGGAGCAAGTACGTGGGTCTGAAGGGACGGCTGCGCTTCATCAGGAAACCCATCTCCATCATAGGTGCCCCTACACGCTCCCCTACACGCTCCCCTACACGCTCCCCTCAGCCACACAACAACATGCCCGCTCATCACAGTTTGGTTTCTTTCATAGGTTTTTGGCTCTTAAAAAAAGAAAAATTACAATTACATGTTGATTTGTTTCTAATGGGTCAAATGTATGTGTGAAAGATGTATATGGTACGCATTCAGAATGACAATCCGGTTCCTTGCTAAGTAGGTTTACACATTAGAGTTATTTGTTTTGGTAAGTTGGTGCAATTAACATAGTAGGCCTAAGTAGAAATATAAAGAAATATAAAACAAGTACTGCAGTAAAATGCATACAGTCACAACAGTGTGTTTTTCAACAGACCTGATCGTGGTCATCGCCTCCATCATCGTGCTGAGCGTGGGCTCCAACGGCCAAGTGTTCGCCACGTCTGCCATCAGGTAGGAGCCTAAACAATAACGACACAACAATCGTCTGCTTCGTTCAATGTATACCATGTGATATCATTTAGTACAGTGAGATCTGAATTGGACCACGTGGCGTTGGGGCGAGACTGGGGCTGTGTGAGTGACGCGTCCGTGTTCCAGGGGGATCCGTTTCCTGCAGATCCTGCGCATGCTACACGTGGATCGCCAGGGGGGAACATGGAGGCTTCTGGGATCTGTAGTCTTTATACATCGACAGGTAGGACTACAGCTCACCTAGGTGTTTTCATTCTCCTTTCCATGTCCCCCTCAGATCTGTGGCTCCACACGGTCACCAGGGAGACCAAAGCCCTGTTTTCACCACAAGTTCTCTGAACTTTTAGTACCGAGAATTACAGCATCTAGAATGTTCTTCCAGCCCATTAGCCCATTAGCCTGTTAGCATATTAGCCGTGCTTCTGCAGCAGGAATTTCCCCAAGAAGATAAGCAAGTTAGTCTGAAAATGTAAATGCTAAAAAAACGATCTAGACAAATCTTCCATTTGTGCAAGCATTATTTGAGTGTCAGTTAAAAAAAATTCTGCAATCCGTCACACCTCTCATCAAGGCATTTCGTGATGGTGAAGTCTGCATCACTGCTTGATGAGCTCAAGTCACTACGGTAGGCTGAATTTTGTTGTCATACACCAATCAAAGCCATCACGTAATCCAGCAACTTTTCAGAGAGCCAATAGCGACTTCTGGTGAGATTGATTTGGCCTACTTGACCCATCAATTTATGTTCCTGGTTCCTGAGGCACAATAGTCGGTGGAAACACGGCTAAAGCAGTCTTTTGTTCAAACAGCTAGCCTGGACACACACCTACTGTATTCCTGCCCCATATGATCTGGTATGGTGAGTCTTTACCCAGTCAACAGTAGCTGACTGAAAGGAGACACTGGATCGTCCTGGTCAGACATGGCTTCAGTACAGAACAGCCAGTGTGCTTCTGGGGCATTTCTTCACCAAATAAGGCTTCACTTAAGTCATCCTTCTCGGTCCACATTTCTGCCTTTGCTTCCAGAGGATGAGTTTGCACTTGTCTGAACAAGCTTGCCTTCCTGGCTGACTGGTTATGGGCACTCAATCAGTCAGCCAGCCAGTCCACCACCACCCTGCCACGTGGTGTCCATGCTACATTAGCACCACTGATTAACACAAAGGCTGGTGCACAATCACTAGATTCCTCTGGTACAGCCACCCAAACCGACCAGACATGGCTTAATAAGGAGAGAGAGAGAAAGAAAGAAAGTTAGAGTGAAAGAGAGAGGGAGTCTGCCTGATTAGCTTTCCTCTTTCCTCTTCCTCTTTCCTGTGCACTTGTTTCATCCTGTCTCCAGAAGGTTCTGCAAGCATCTGCGGCTCTGTGTGTGTGTGTGTGTGTGTGTGTGTGTGTGGGGGGAGACTTCAGTCTCTGACTAACCTAAAGTTTGAAAGCTTTGTGACGTTGAGTGAGTGGGCACACTTTTGACCTCTGGGAGCTTATTTTTACTCTCACTGTTAATGAAAACAAGCACATGTAGGCTGTGGCCTTCACTCTCCCACTGACCCCAAGGCGTAGATAAATCATCCTGTTCAGGCTACGTTTGGTGGAATTCTTTGTCTCAGGGTATTATGGCACTGTGTCCATTCTCAGGATAAGACCTCCCTTTTGCTCATTGTTAATCTAATGTCAAAATAACATCCGTTTAGCAGACGCCTTTATCCAAAGCGACGTGTTGGGGTGGGATTAGAACCTGCGACCTCTCGATCTGTAGCCAAACCCTCCGTCCCTGACCCCCCCCGGCGCTGCGTCTGCGTTGCAGGAGCTGATAACCACCCTGTACATCGGCTTCCTGGGCCTGATCTTCTCCTCGTACTTCGTGTACCTCGCCGAGAAAGACGCGGTGGACGAGGAGGGCAAGACCGGCTTCTCCAGCTACGCTGACGCACTCTGGTGGGGCGTGGTAAGACACACTCACCCTGCTCGCACTCACCCTGCTCGCACTCACCCTGCTCGCACTCACCCTGCTCGCACTCACCCTGCTCGCACTCACCCTGCTCGCACTCACCCTGCTCGCACTCACCCTGCTCGCACTCACCCTGCTCGCACTCACCCTGCTCGCACTCACCCTGCTCGCACTCACCCTGCTCACACTCACCCTGCTCACACTCACCCTGCTCACACTCACCCTGCTCACACTCACCCTGCTCACACTCACCCTGCTCACACTCACACTCACCCTGCTCACACTCACCCTGCTCACACTCACCCTGCTCACACTCACACTCACCCTGCTCACACTCACCCTGCTCACACTCACCCTGCTCACACTCACCCTGCTCACACTGAAACACACAACTCACACCAACACACAACCTTATTTCTTTTTAAGATATCGTTTTGGGGGGACATTTTCCGTGCTTTACTGGGTAGTTTTGTAGGTGAAGTGTGACAGGAAAGGCAGGGTGAGAGTGAGAGAGAGAGAGAGAGAGAGAGAGAGAGAGAGAGAACATGCAGTAAAGGGGCCAAGGCTGGATTCAAACACAGGCCACTACATTAAGGCCTCAGCCTACATGGTACGCACACTTACCCCTGTGAGCTACCAACAACCTTATTTTGACCTGTGTTCCGTTGTTCCATTGTCTTCATCTGTGTTTCCACGGCGGAGAGTGGTCTGTTGTTGTCGGCGTTAAGCTGTCGAGCCGAGACACATCCCTGAATACTCAGCCGCCACACAAAGCCGTCGCGAGGCGAGGCAAGACCACGTTTGTTCGCGTCGAGTGTCGAACACACAGTCTGCCGGGCTGGAACGCTGTCGTTGTTCATGGAGAGTGTCGAACACACAGTCTGCCGGGCTGGAACGCTGTCGTTGTTCATGGAGAGTACTAGACACAGCACTGAGAATGTTGACCACCCCGGCTGAGACGAGCCTTCGAACTCCACGGCCATTCATCCCTCTGTTTGTGGGTCCTGCTGAGACATCTCTTCAGTTGGTGCGACACTAAATTCAGCTGAGGACGGCTAATGGTTTTGTGTGGAGCTGTTTCCCTCCACCTCCGGGTCAAGTTTCCCGTTCAGTTAATTAAACAGTTGAATCGCGGGCGTGAGGTAATGAGAAACCTATGGTCGTCTTCTGCAGGGGATCAGCGTGCCACAAAGGGCCGCTGGTAAGACCTATTCACGTCCCCACTCCCTGGCTAAAAGAGCCTTTTAAGACCGATGCCACTACAACGTGTCAGGTCCTTTAATGAAAACTTTAATTGAGGGATTACTACCTTTCTTAACGCCGAGGGCCAGGAGGGGTGAACCACCCCTGTGTTGATGGAAAGAGAAGCTGTTATTTGGATCGTGGTTTGAGCTCACGATAAGATCTCACTCTTTCCCAGACTGTAAACGTTTGACTAGAAGACGCCGTGCCAATAGGTTAGGTCAGTTTTATGTAAGGGTGTGTGTGTGTGCATGGGTGTGTGTGTGTGCATGGGTGTGTGTGTGTGCATGGGTGTGTGTGTGTGCATGGGTGTGTGTGTGTGCATGGGTGTGTGTGTGAGTATGAGTGTCAATATGTGTTTAGCCGTTTGTGTGTGTGTGCTCCAATCGTCATCACCCCTGAAGAAACTGGATGGGCATCCTGATAGGAGAATTGTGTGTGCGCGTGGGTTCCCTGTGTGTGTGCGCGCGTGGGTTCCCTGTGTGTGTGTGCGCGTGGGTTCCCTGTGTGTGTGTGTGGGTTCCCTGTGTGTGTGTGTGGGTTCCCTGTGTGTGTGTGCGCGTGGGTTCCCTGTGTGTGCGCGTGGGTTCCCTGTGTGTGTGGGTTCCCTGTGTGTGTGTGCGCGTGGGTTCCCTGTGTGTGTGGGTTCCCTGTGTGTGTGTGCGCGTGGGTTCCCTGTGTGTGCGCGTGGGTTCCCTGTGTGTGTGTGTGTGTGTGGGTTCCCTGTGTGTGTGTGTGGGTTCCCTGTGTGTGTGTGTGGGTTCCCTGTGTGTGTGTGTGTGTGTGGGTTCCCTGTGTGTGTGTGGGTTCCCTGTGTGTGTGTGTTCCCAGTGTGTGTGTGTGTGTTCCCAGTGTGTGTGCCATGTGTCTGCTAGTTTTCCGCTCTGGGATGATGTGCAGGTGCAGGACACAGCTGTAGAACCAGCTCACAGGCCACCAGCATGAGTCATACATCCCCACCCCTCCCTCCCTCCCTCTCTCCCTCTCTTTCCCTCTATCAATGTCCCTCGCTCTCACCCTCTCTCTCTCCCTCCCTCTCTCATTCTCACTCTCTCTCAATCTCTCTCACTCTCCTTCTCTCTCTCTCTCTCTCTCAATCTCACTCTCTCTCAATCTCTCTCACTCTCCTCTCTCTCTCTCTCTCTCTCTCTCAATCTCACTCACTCACTCTCTCTCTCTCAATCTCACTCACTCTCTCTCACTCTCTCTCAATCTCTCTCACTCTCCTTCTCTCTCTCTCCCATTCTCTCTCTCTCTCTCTCTCTCTCTGCCCCCCCCCCCCTCTTTCCTTCCCACCCTGGCCTGCCCACACAGATGGTGGTCTTGGGCCATGTTTGATTTGAAGAAGAAATGTTTATTAATCTTACAGTTGTAGCATACACGCATGTGAAGAGAGCAGCAACTGAGAAACACTCTCTCACACACAAACACTCTCACACACACACACGCTGGAAGGAGGGTAGTCTAACCACCAGCCAGCCACACAGAGCTGCCAGAGTTGGAGAAAGTTCTGGGTTTATATGTTACATTTAAAGGAATAACCTAAAACCCAGTGAGGGGCATTCACACACACACACACACACAGACACACACCCACACACACAAGACAATACACCCTAGGATGTGTGTGTGAGTGTGTGTAGAGCATGCAGGCCGTGGGGTGTGAATGTGTTTTTGTCTGTGTGTGTCTGTGTGTGAAGAGGGGTGTGCTGGTTGAGTTTAAAAGTTTAAATGCAAAGTGTTGTTGAGTGGACTATTTCACACCAGTAGTCAGTGGCTATTGTTTAGTCATTGGATTTGAGGACAAGGATTAACCTCCCCTCCCACCCCTCCCACCCCTCCCACCCCTCCCCACCTCCCACCCACCCACCCAGAATCCACGCCCCCTCTCTTTCGACTCCTTTGCTCCCAAAGCCTGTTTGAGTATCTCACCTTACACATCACCCTCTTTATGTGTGCGACACAGCGAGGGGTCACCCAGCAACCCCCCCCCCCCCCCCCAACGCCTCATGTAAGCAAAGTGCTCTCTGAATGTGTCAGAATTGGCTGGGCAGATTACAGAGTGGGTTCACATGCACATGGAGCAGGGTTATTAGTTTCCCCTCCCACCACTTAAACCCTCCTCCCTCCCTCCCTCCCTCCCTCCCTCCCTCCCTCCCTCCCTCCCCCCTCCCCTCCCTCCCCCTCCCTCCCTCCCTCCTCCCTCCCTCTCTCTCTCTCTCTCTCTCTCTCTCTCATCTCTCTCTCTCTCTCTCTCCCCTCCTCCCTCCCTCCCTCCCTCCCTCCCCTCCTCGCTGGGTGAATTCCTCCACTCAGGGAGGGTTGGTTTCCTGGAATCGTATCCCCACTGAGGACCTCTCTCTGCTGCTGACAGACAGGGAGCAGAGCCCGTCAGCTTGATGAACTTGTGCTCTATTATCCTCCTTACAGCAGGAGCCCAGCAAGGACTGGATTAAACTCCTCCCCCCTCCCCTCTTCTCCTCTCCTCCCCTCTACCCTCTGCTCCTCTCCTATCCTCTCCCCTCTGCTCCTCTCCCCTCTCTTCCTCTCCTCTCCCCTCTTCTCCTCCCCTCTCCCCTCTCCCCTCTCCTATCCTCTCCCCTCTTCTCCTCTCCTCCCCTCTCCCCTCTCCCCTCTCCTCCCCTCTCCCCTCTTCTCCTCTCCTCCCCTCTCCCCTCTTCTCCTATCCTCCCCTCTCCCCTCTTCTCCCCTCTCCCCTCCTCTCCTCTCCTCCCCTCTCCCTCTTCTCCTCTCCTCCCCTCTCCCCTCTTCTCCTCTCCTCCCCTCTCCCCCTCTTCTCCTATCCTCCCCTCTCCCCTCTTCTCCCATCTCCCCTCCTCTCCTCTCTCCCTCCTCTCCCCTCTTCTCCTCTCCTCCCCTCTCCCCTCTTCTCCTCTCCTCCCCTCTCCCCTCCTCTCCTCCCCTCTCCCCTCTTCTCCTCTCCTCTCCCCTCTCTCCTCTCCTCCCCTCTCCCCTCTTCTCCTCTCCTCCCCCCTCCCCTCTGCTCCTCCACCTCTCCCCTCTTCTCCTCTCCTCCCCCCTCCCCTCTGCTCCTCCCCTCTCCCCTCTCCCCTCCTCTCCTCCCCTCTCCCCTCTTCTCCTCTCCTCTCTCCTCTCCTCCCCCCTCCCCTCTGCTCCTCCCCTCATCCCCTCTCCCCTCCTCTCCTCCCCTCTCCCCTCTTCTCCTCTCCTCTCTCCTCTCCTCCCCTCTCCCCTCTGCTCCTCTCCTATCCTCTTCTCTCATCAGCACCTCCCAGAGTCAGGCTCACAGCATCCTGAGGTGAAAGGTTAAGTCCCGGGTGTGGGCTGGGCGTGTACGTGTTGGTGGTGGAGTGTGACCCCGGGGCGTGTCCTACTGTCGCCCCTCCAGGTGACCGTCACCACCATCGGGTACGGGGACAAGGTGCCCCAGACGTGGATACGGGAAGACCATCGCCTCGTGTTTCAGCGTATTCGCCATCTCCTTCTTCGCCCTGCCCGCGGTAAACACCCCCCCCCACCCGGCCGGGTCGTCCTGGTCGGTGTTCACTAACCTCCCTCTGTGTCTGACCTGCCTGACCTGCCCTGTGTGGTTGTTGTGGTGGTGGTGGTTGCCGTGGTGGTTGTCCATGGCTGCAGGGTATCCTGGGGTCGGGCTTCGCGCTGAAGGTGCAGCAGAAACAGAGACAGAAGCACTTCAACAGACAGATCCCTGCTGCTGCATCGCTCATCCAGGTAATACGAATAAGAATACTTTAGATTTTCCAAGGCGCCTTTGTCGGTACTCAGGACACCGTACAGAGGTACAAAAAAACATTAAAAGCAGCAGAAAAATAAAGAATCCAACAACATTAAAAACAACAGAAGGAAGCAGTGCGAATGACATTATGTGGAATAAGCAGAAGTAAAGAGATGTGTTTTGAGTTGTGATTTGAAATGGGGGAATGAATCGATGTTTCTGAGTTGGGGTGGTAGTGAGTTCCAGAGACGGAGAGCAGAGCATTCAGACGCTCTGCTCCCCGTCTCACCACCATGCGTCTCACCACCATGCGTCTCACCACCATGCGTCTCACCACCATGCGTCTCACCACCATGCGTCTCACCACCATGAGACGCATGGTGGTGAGACGGGCAGAGGGGACAGACAGGTGAATGGAGGAGGAGGATCTGAGGGAGCGGGAGGTAGTGGGACCCTGGAGGAGATCAGACACATATGGGGGGGTGAGGTTGTGGATGGCCTTAAATGTATGCAGGAGGATCTTGAATTGTATGCGAAACTGGGACCTCACATAGATGGTAGTGCCGGCAGATTGTAAAAGTATTTCACATGAAGACAATTACACTGTCCGATTAGGTCATAAAACCATCAAATGTGTCTGGAAAGTCAGGAAAGTTACCGGCAAGCAGCGGCAGCAAGTTGCAAGTTGTGTTCACTTCTGGGTGTGCACAGATAGATGGACAGCAGGTACTCACACACCCTACCCCTGGATGGCTGGATGGCTGGCTGGCTGGTTGACTGGCTGGTTGACTGGCTGGCTGACTGATTGGGGAACACTTTAGATTCAGGTGTTTGTTTTGATTGTTAGTTAATACTTAAAATGCCCTTACAAGATGCTTATTCACATTGATATGTGATTACTAAGGGTTAGAATTAGTGCTATCGTAACATGAGATAAGAATGAGTTCATACGTAGTAAGGACCTTAGAACATGCTTATCGATATTAATATCAATAAGATAATAAACAAACTTACTAAGGCTTTAATAATGCCTATTAACTTACACTTATTACAAGCACCTGGAAAGTGTTGGACCACTGATGGATTGATTCAGGATTCATTCATTCATTCACTCACCTATTCAGAGGTTGACACCAGAGTGATGACATACAGGCCTTTCCAGTAGGTTCACACTCAGGCACAGTTCTGACGCAGTTTGTCTGATTTAGTACAGGACCAGTGTCACATCCTCCCTGGACTTCACAGAGTCAGACTGAGAACACGTCCAGGGACACGAAATCTCCTCTGTTGGATTGTCTTTTTTCCTTTTCAAAGAGCACACTTGTTCCCTCCCTGGTCGTGCCAGTGTAAGCCTCAGACAGCAGGCCCTAACACAGAGCAAGGAGAGGCAGGGTCTGTAGTCTGCACATTCCCTCTGTGTCCTGCTCTCTCTCTCTCTCTCTCTCTCTCTCTCTCTCTCTCTCTCTCTCTCTCTCTCTCTCTCTCTCTCTGTCTCTCTCTCTCTCTGTCGCTCTCTCTCTCTCTCTCTCTCTCTGTCTCTCTCGCTCTGTCTCTCTCTTTGTCTCTCTGTCTCTCTGTCTCTCTCTCTGTCTCTCTCGCTCTCTCTCTCTCTGTCTCTCTCTCTCTCTCTCTCTCTCTCTCTCTCTCTCTCCGTCTCTCTTTCTCCCGCTCTCTCTCGCTCTCTCTCTCGCTCTCTCTCTCTCTGTCTCTCTCTCTATCTGTCTCTCTCTCTCTCTGTCTCTCTCTCTCTCCCTGTCTCTCTCCTCTCTCTCTCCTTCCTCACAGAGACGACAGGCAAACACCGGCCATCACAAGTAGAGCATTTACCCAGAACACACAGAGCTGCAGTCAGTCGTAGAGGCTTCTTATTGTGGAACAGATATACACACACACAGAGATTTTTCAGAGATGTTGTACTGTTAGCTGGAATGTTAACAGGTGTAAACAAATCCAACCTGGATTTGTTTCCTCCTCACTCCCCCCCTCCCCCCCTTCTCCTCCCCCCCAGACCTTGTGGAGGTGTTATGCAGCGGAGAAGTCCGGAGAGTGTCCAGCCACCTGGAAGATGTACGTCCTGACCGGAGACTACGTGCCCACGAGCAACTCTGAGAGCTCCACCCCCAACGCCCGCAAGATGGTAAACCCACCAATCACGGATAATTGTCCTATCCTACCCACCAATCACATCACATCGCCAAACCCTTTCCTCCCCTATCCACTTCTAACAAGTGCCTTTTACGATGACCAGAAAACCGATCCGTAGACCAGAAGGGGCCGTTTCCTGACTGTAAGTGGCAGGTTGAACTCGGCTCTTCCAGACCTGCAGTTGCTACTGTGGTGCTCTGTGATTGGCTCTGTGATTGGCTCTGTGATTGGCTCTGTGATTGCTTCATCAGTCGACAGAGACAGGCCGTCCGTCTGGCTCTCAGGGTGTCTAGTTGAACTTGTTTGGATTAGAGGAGGACCCAGCTAGACCGACCCCCTGGCTGTCACTCTGTGCTCGGCCCCTGTGGGTTTTGACCTTTGAGGGCCACATTAACCGGTGCAGGCCTCGGCACTGTGGAGGGACCTGTGAAAGAGCAAGTTAAGTTACCCTCTCCCCCCCTCCGGCCTCAAACACACACACACACAGACATACACGTACACACACACATACACACACAGATGCGCACACCACACACAAGCACACCACACATATACACATATGCACACAGCACACACACTCACCCACACACACTCACTCAATCACACCACACATACATACACACTCACGTACACACACACACACACACACTCCCCTGGAGCCTGTCTCCTGCTTCAGGATGACTCCAGACCTTTGTCTCGTTCAGACAAAGACTGAGTGAGTTGAGATGATGTCACTTCTGCCTTTCTCAGGGGAGTAAACCTTTGTGTAGTTGAACAACAACAAAAAAAATCTTTGTTTAGCATTGAACCCACACATACTGGAGAGAATGAAGACTGCTTCCGTTCTTTTCTCTTATCCGGCATGCGATTTTCTCCTCTTTCTCTCTCTCTCTCTCTCTCTCTCTCTCTCTCTCTCTCTCTCTCTCTCTCTCTCTCTCTCTCTCTTCTCTCTCTCGTCTCTCTCTCTCTCTCTCTCTCTCTCTCTCTCTCTTCTCTCTCTCTCTCTCTCTCTCTCTCTCTCTCTCTCTCTCCCTGTCCCTCTCTCCCTCTCTCTGTGTCTCTGTCTCTCTCTGTCTCTCTCTCTCTCTGTCCCTCTCTCTCTCTCTCTCTCTCTCTCCCCTCTCTCTGTCTCTCTCTCTCTCTCTCTGTCCCTCTCTCTCTCTCTCTCTCTCCCTCTCTCTGTGTCTCTCTCTCTCTGTCCCTCTCTCTCTGTCCCTCTCTGTGTGTCTCTCTCTCTCTCTGTCCCTCTCTCTCTCTCTCTCTCTCTCTCTCTCTCTCTCTCAGTTACCGCTCAGGCCTCCGGGAGGGGGAGGGGGCGGGGGGGAAATGAAGTGTTCTGAGCTCAGTTAAACTAGATTACAGTCACGGCCCAAATCACAAGCAGGCAGGCAGACCTGCCTGGACAAGTGAAACGTCTTGATCTCCAGTAGATGAAGTTAGGTGTTATACAGAAGCTTATAGTCTTATGTCCCAGTGTTTGACATGCTTAATGCTGAGCAGGGTGTTAATCGATGAGCGTGCTGTCATGAGGGCAACAGATCAGATGTTATGTACAGTATGTTGTGCACTCAGTCAAGAGGACTCAAAACTAAGACTCCAGAGAACAAAACTATCAGAGACAACAGAACAGAACGTGTTGTTTCGTACTGTCCTCAACCCCTCTCCGGGCAGCGTCACAAGTCCTGAGGTAGAGCTCCATGTACTGTCCCCACGTGGGCTCGTTGGTGTGTGGACCTCGCCACAAACATGGCTGCCGCCCGACTTCACTCATCTCCAGCCTCATCTGCTGTCGTCGTCTCCCCCCTCCCCCCCCCCCCCCCGCCTGTGTCCCCCCTTCCCCTGCCCCCCCCTGTGTCCTCCCCCACCCCGCCTGTGTCCCCAGAGCAAGCGCATCAAGAGGCGGAGGAAGCAGTCCCCGCGACTCGGTGGGCCCCCCCCGGGGAGCGAGCCCTGTCCATCCCTCAGATCACCTACGACCACATCGACGACACGGAGGACAAGAAGGACGACCCCTTCTCCCAGGAGCAGCCGGCAGGTACGGCAGCCTCAGGAGGGGCCGGGGAGCTGGCAAACTGCGGGTGTTCACCTTAAGTGTTTTACTGCGTCTTCGGAAAGGATTAGGATGTTAAGAGGCCACGAATCACCTGGAGCCGTTTGAACTTTGAAAGTGCTTACAAGGCAGCCAAGCTGCCAGTCTCTAACTGCTCGCAGGCTTGGTTTGGAGAAGTACTCCTTCTGAACGACAGCCTGTGTTGTCAGGAGAGATTAGCATTTGCATGTCATGTGCTGTTATTTCAATGCAGGTTAAGCCGGCCTGTGTGTGTTTAAATGGAGAGCATTTTGGATGTCAGCCTATATTTCAGGGCCCTCCCAGGTCACTGCCTTTCCCACTGAACTCCTCAAAAATGGATCATTTCTGTAAAAAAATTAAATAAAGTGTTGTCTCTCAGGGGATTAGTGTGGATAAGAGGAAGGTCTGCGTGACACAGCAGAAGGTCTCTCTGACATGAGAGATCAGTGTGTTCAGAGTCTAAAGCACACTCGGGTCATCTCGACTTAATCCGAGAAGTTGGGCATTTGATCAACAACCCCAGAGTCTTGTGTAATCTGGGAACATCATAACGATCGCCCCGTGGAGCCCAGATGAAGCAGACAGTTAAAGAAAGAGAGAAACAGAGAGAGAGAAGAGATAGAAAAAGGAAGAGAGAGAGACAGAGTGGGAGAAAGAGAGAGAGAGAGAGAGAGGGAGAGAGAGAGAGAGAGAGAATGGGAGATACAGAGAGAGAGGAAGAGAGAGAGAGAGAGAGAGGGAGGGAGAGAGGGAAACAGAGAGAGGTAGGTGTTCAGTAGGTGTGGTGTAAGTTGCTTGTTCATCGGGAGATGCGAGTCCCTTAGGAAACTGAGATCCTGTCAGAGCCAAGATGGCTGCCATGTGACTGCAGCAGGCCAGATGGAAGTCATTAGGGCTCACTGGCAATCAGAGGTCAGGGATACACAGCCTCTTAACGGCTCCACTTGTCCAGCCCATCAGACGTGACCTCACACCCTCCCTGAGGTGGTCCTCACCGGGGGGAAAACAGACAGTCCTGACGGCCACACTTCTGCCATGATGCAGTCCCTTCATGCCCGGTGAATCTTCGTGGCTTGGGTGATGGACGCCCTGGAGGAGGACGGTTCACAGAGCTGGTTACATTTCGTGGCGAACCCCCCCCCCCCCCCCCCTCTCCTCCAACGCTATCGGCCGCGTTGGGAGGTGCCTTCCTCCATATTAATAACGGACTCTTTCATATAGCATGTAGGAGGCTGGGGTGGATCGAGGGCACTTCCTGTTTTAATATAGTCCCCCCCCTCCACCAAACCTTTCTAGCTGGCAGCTTATTACGTGCGCTTTATTAGTTTTTTCCTGTCAAAGCACATAATCATTAAAAGAGGGGCCTGCCGTCACAAGCCGTGCCAGCAGTTATAGGGGAAAAACGCCATCTCGTTTGGCGCTTAATTGGAAGGATAGAGGCTCAGATAATGAACAGCAACATGTGTTTCTGCTTCTTTGAACCTCTAAGAGGGTAAAAAAAGTAAAAATATTTGTGGAGTGGCGTGCTTTTGGTGCTCGGGGACTAGTTAGCGGGCTGTTGTCGTGGGGGACATCCTGAAGAGGCTGAAGGAGCCACACTCAGCAGTGCACTGTCACTAATGATGATGATCAAGCCAGCCCAGTGTGGTGTGTCTTCCACTTCAAACGGAGGCTACAAACACATCTGGACGCGGGAGTGTCGGCGAGGCCGGACAGTCCGCTGGACCTCCTGGTGTTCCTCTGGAACACTCAAAGTGTTTTTCACATATTTTATGGATTCGAACTTGCTAGACTGTCTAGGTGTAGCTGTACTATTCATGTCTCAGCCTGTTGTGAAGCCTGATGTTTGCCATGGTCTCTCCCTTCCCCCCCCCCCCCCCCCCCAGGCATGAACCGGATATTCAGCCAAACAGGTGAGGCCTTCTTACTACAGCGTGAACGACCTCATGACTCGTGACTCATTCATGACTCATGGGGTGTTTATCTGATGTCTGGCTGTTTCCCCTCTTCCATCCGCAATGGAGTCTTTATCAAGCTCAGCTAGCGATCCGTTCATCTGAACCAGGTGTGTTGGAGCGGGGAAACACCTAGATCCAGCAGGGCAGGGGGTCCCTGAGGGCAGGGGGTCCCTGAGGGCAGGGGGTCCCTGAGGACCAGGGTTGAGGAAGGCCGGCCGAGGCAGAGCCACGTCCAGCAGTGACCCTGGTGACAGGCTCTCTCCTGTAGTCTCATTAACAGCTCCTCTGGGTTAATCATTAGCCTCCCTGGTTTGTCATGTGGCCCAGACAGTATTTTAATTAGACTGGTGCTTTGTCCCTAGCCGGAGTGAACTGGAGCATACAAGAGAAACTGTCCTGCAGTCCAGGTTGTCCTGGGTTCGTCTCTCCCCACACTGCCAACCCCTAGCTGGGGGGGAGGGGGGGTGAACTAGGGGGGGGGGGGTGAACTATGGGGGTACCAGGGGAGGACCAGGACAGGGGCGGGAGGACTGGGGGGGTATTAGGGGGGTATATGGGGGACCGCTGGATGTGGAGGGAGGTCAAAGGGTGAGAGGCAGTCATTGTGGGGCTCCAGTGGTCAGAAATAAACTGGGCATTGTTAGGTTTAGTCAACGTCCGGCTTATCTCTCCACTTATCTGTCTGGCCGCCTGACTCCTGTCTGTGAGAATCTCTCCCCCCTCACTTTCTCTCCCTCTCTCTCTCTCTCTCTCTCTCTCATCTCTCTCTCTCTCTCTCTCTCTCTCTCTCTCTCTCTCTCTCTCTCTCTCTCTCTCTCTCTGGCCCCAGCTTGTTTTCATACTGCGGGTTCTCCAAGCCCCAGTGTGTGTGCTGTGACGGGCCAGATATTAATAAGCCTTGCTGTGTTTGTGGAGCTGATGAGTCCTTCAGTGAGTGGTGGAGAGGGGCTTCCCAAAAACTGCTGTTCTTAAATCCCTCCTTCCCTCCTTCCCTCCTTCCTTCCCTCCTTCCCCCTCCCTCCCTCCCTCCCTCCCTCCTCCCTCCCTCCCTCCCTCCCTCCCTCCCTCCCTCCCTCCCTCCCTCCCTCCCTCCCTCCCTCCTTCCTTCCTTCCTTCCTTCCTTCCTTCCTTCCTTCCTTCCTCCCTCCCTCCCTCCCTCCCTCCCTCCCTCCTTCCTTCCTTCCTTCCCTGCCTGCCTGCCTGCCTGCCTCCCTCCCTCCCTCCCTCCCTCCCTCCTTCCCTCCCTCCCTCCCTCCCTCTCTCTCTCTCTCTCTCTCTCTCTCCCCTATCCCTCTCTTTCTCTTTCTAAAGCAACTGTGCAGCAGAAGCTTCCGGCCGGACTAAGTTAAACAAACTCATGATAAAGGTCTAGAGAGGTTGACAGGATTGGATTGGTCCGTGGCTTCTTGGAAGCGAACCATGCCTTTATCACAATAGGGGCTGAGAGCTTTAAGGGAACTGATGTCAAGCCCTGTTGAGTCTGCATACAGGTCAAGACCTTCACACATGTTGTTCTCACCAGCTGTTTCAAGGCGCTCTCACCATCTGGGCTGGAGTGTCGGCAGGGCAGTAAAGTTCTCCTGCCCTGGTACAAAACCAGCAGAGTCTTCATCTGACCACCAGACGGTTTCGTTTGTCGAAGTTGTGGAAATGTTCATTTTCTACTTGTGTGTTTTCAAATCTATCCATGGCTCTTACCTTTGTCTCCTTCCTATCTTCCTGTTCCTGAAACTCCCAGGCCCTCCCTCCTGGTCTTCCTACACAGTGAGCTGCCCTGCTTCTCCAGGTACTATCTCCTTCCTAGCTACGCCTCCAGGTACTATCTCCTTCCTAGCTACGCCTCCAGGTACTATCTCCTTCCTAGCTACGCCTCCAGGTACTATCTCCTTCCTAGCTACGCCTCCAGGTGCGATCTGTTTCTGTAGCTAACTCTCTTTCTTGCTAACACCCCCCCCCCCCACCCGGCCTTCTGCTACGTCACTCACCAGATGCTCTTGGGGTTATTTTCAGTGTTG
This sequence comes from Thaleichthys pacificus, assembly GCA_023658055.1. Classification (NCBI taxonomy): domain Eukaryota; kingdom Metazoa; phylum Chordata; class Actinopteri; order Osmeriformes; family Osmeridae; genus Thaleichthys; species Thaleichthys pacificus. Next base: position 19,534,176 of record CM042870.1, read on the forward strand.
GATGCATAAACAGTGTGCTGCTTGTCTCCCGAAGCTTGACATCCAGGGTTCTGATTGGTCGTCCTTGTCTTGTGTGCCACAGTGAAGAGACGGCTGGAGGGCACCTCCCTAGACCTTTCCCGGGCCAACAGCTTCACCGACGACATGGACGACGTCAGCGAGGACGTCGCCCTGCCAGTGATGACCGAAGTAGCGCAGTGAGTCCACCTCTCGTCCCCTCAGCCACTTGTCACGTCCCCCGCGAGGACAGCCTTGCAGGACCGCGTGTGTTCGCCCTGAGACTGCTCCGTCCATCTCCCAACACAAACCTCAATTAAGGACAAAGTATTTGACGCTGTTCTCGAATGGGGTTTGTCTTCCACTCCCCCCCATCCATTCTCCTCGTGCCCCATGTCCTGATTAACCCGTGGCCTCGCTGTCTTAACCCTCTCCCACCCCCGGCCCCCCGGCCCCCCTCCCCCCGGCCCCCCTCCCCCCCGGCCTCCCAGCCCACCCGAAGGACCTCCAGGCCTTTGTTAGAGCCCAGAGTGCCCTTCTCCCCCCTCTCCAAGAGGGGCTGTTGTGGTGCGCCCGGCGGCGGGGTGAAGGGCCTGTGGAGTGGAGTCCACACTGCAGGTCCCGGGGGCCCGCGGGGGGGATTAGTCCCAGTCTGAGGTGAAGGGACCATGTGATCTCTGCTTCAGCGTGTTGGGCAGGTGCTAGGTGACGGGGCCTGTTCAGGCGGGCCTGCAGGCGCTGCTAGAACAGGCTGCTGAGGACTCTTGGAAATGATTGAGACATTGAGCGTTGGCATTATTAGGATTTCCTGAAGGAAAAATGTGGCTTTAAATGCAAATATGAGAATAAATTAAAAAAACGATACAAATTTCAGATGTCAGTTGAACACTGAGGTATTTGACAACTATAAATAGACATTTACATTTAGTCTTTTTACATTTACATTAAATAGGCATCGTATTAAAAGTATGTTTGTACAGTAGATAGTAGGCTGCAGCAAAAACAATATTATTCAGTGTATTTTTTCCCTCCAATTTCAGTCATTTTCAACACAGGTCCACAGGACTGTTAGTTTCAGAACTTTTCTCTGTGAACTATAGCTTGACTTGTGTACATCCAGCTCCAGAGACATAGAAAGAGATGTGTTGTGTGTTGCAACCCTGGCGTTAGGCCAGGGACCACTGGAGAGAGATTCATGTCTAGTGGCTATGGGAAATACATTGTAGCAACACTCATCCACTCTTTCAGGATGTCCTAAGACGTTTCTTGAGGGTCATGTGATCCTGAGGATGTCTTCATCAGCCTGGGAGGAAAGTGTGGAGTAAATCCCAGAGTGGATTTCGTATGAAGTATCTTTACTGTCGATGTATAGAAGGGTGGCTGGTCACGTCTTACTTGGTTTGTGTGTGCATGTGGTGAACACATGAACCACATGGTGTGGTTCATGTATTCAGGTTTTATAAATCAGACTTCCTGGGTGTCTTGTTAATACCTCATTGTATCAGGTATCGCCTAATCGTAAACCCTTCATTCTGGAATGAAAGCAAAACCCCTACGAGCTCTTTGTATTCAGCGTGTCTGACTGGTCCTTGGTGCTCCACGCTTTGGGATCCTTCACATGGGATGTGTTGGATGAACGGGACAGCAGGACTTCAGGTTGTCGTTTTCAGGTTGAAACCAGGCCCACAGACCTCAGGGCCAGCAGAGGGGTTCTGCTCTTCCAGTCACTTCTGCTCTTCAGCTTTAACCCTTTCACATCATAACCCTTTTACTGTTAGTAAAGGACGTGTTTCTCCTCAGTTGACCTTATTAGATTTGCCGTGGTTACGTGAGATGCTGTTTCGGCGGGACAGACAGTGCTGCTGTGGATAACCGTGAAGGGGAAATTGTGTTAGCGTGTGTGTAAGAGAGCTGTTTGTTTGTTTGTGTGTGTGTGCGTGCGTGTGCGTGTGTGTGCGTGTGTGTGTTTGTGTGCGTGTGAAAGAGACGGGCGTGTGTGCGTGTGTGTGTGTGTGTGCGTGTGAAAGAGACGGGCGTGTGTGTGTGTGTGCGTGTGAAACAGACGGGCGTGTGTGTGTGTGTGTGTGTGTGCGTGTGAAACAGACGGGCGTGTGTGTGTGTGTGTCGCCTTCCTCCTTCCGTGGGCTTGCTCTCCTCTGCCGCCCTCTGACCTAGTCACCACTCAGTCTCCAAACTAATCCAATATCACCTCCAACACCCCTCGTTCCACATTCCTCCTCTGATTCAATCACTCCTCTTCTCCTCCGCGCCCCTGAGAACCCTCCCAGCACGCCCTTTGTAAAAGGAACACAAATGCTTCTCTCTTGCAGCCTGTTGACCAGCCCATTCGTGGCAAAGGTCCAGGATTCCGTCTCCACACAGCACTTGAATTCCACCAGGTACTGTACTTCAAGTTTTCTTACACTTTTCCCCTCCCTCCCTCCTCCCTCCTTCCCCCCATCCCTCCCTCCCTCCCTCCCTCCCACTCTCCTCCCCCCTCCTCGACCCACCTCTCTTCTGTTGTAGCCTGGTAACAGGAGAGCCGACCACACCATCCAGCTCAGTGGTTACATGCTTTAAAACCACCATTACCCCCAGCTACCCCTGTTTACCCCCAGCTACCCCTGTTTACCCCCAGCTACCCCTGTTTACCCCCAGCTACCCCTGTTTACCCCCAGCTACCCCTGTTTACCCTCTGCTACCCCTGTTTACCCCCAGCTACCCCTGTTTACCCCCAGCTACCCCTGTTTACCCCCAGCTACCCCTGTTTACCCCCAGCTACCCCTGTTTACCCTATCCTCACCAGCACTGTGTACCCTCAGAGCAGACACACTACACACGTATATACACACACACACACACACACCCATACACACACAACACACACCCACACCCACAGAAAACACACGCATCCCTAAACAAGCTCATTCCCACTCTCAGCTATTCAAATGATGGTCTCACTGCAAGCCTTTGAAGGTCCGTAATCATCATAACACGGTAAATGATGTTTTTCCTGGTTTGGTGAAAAGGTCAGAAGACTTTGTAGTGTTACACCCACATGTGTTAGTCATTGAGCGAGCGGGCTAATGTGTCATCAGATAAGGCCTGGAGCTGGAGGTAGCACTCCTCTCTGTGTGCTCCCAGCTCTGCTCTCCTGCTCCTTATCTAAGAGATACTGCTCCTGCTGGCTTCCACTCTGATCGTCTTCCTGACTGCCCTGTGTGTGTGTGCGTGAGTGAGTGTGTGTGTGTGTGTGTGCGTGCGTGGGTGTGTATGTTAGTGTGTGTGCGTGCGTGGGTGTGTGTTCGAGTGTGTATGTTAGTGTATGTGTGTGTGTGTGTGTGTAAGGACTGTTCAAAGGAGGAAGTGGCACAGAGCAGTGACCGCACGCGATCTTCTCTGCTACAGTAGCCCTTCACACGCACACCCCCAGCAGAGCACCACAGCCCGGAGATGTGTCTGTCTGTCTGTCTGTGTGTCTGTCTGTGAGTCTGTCTGTCTGTGTGTCTGTCTGTGAGTCTGTCTGTCTGTGTGTCTGTCTGTGTGTCTGTCTGTGAGTCTGTCTGTCTGTCTGTGTGTCTGTCTGTGAGTCTGTCTGTCTGTCTGTGTGTTTGTCTGTCTGTGTGTTTGTGTGACTGTGTGTGTCTGTGTGTGTGTACACAACACATCCTCATTCCTGAAAGAACTCCTGCAACACCTATACACACCTTCACGTGCACACCTTCACATGCACACCTTCACATGCACACCTTCACGTGCACACCTTCACGTGCACACCTTCACGTGCACACCTTCACATGTACTGCTTCACGTGCACACCTTCACGTGCACACCTTCACGTGCACACCTTCACGTGCACACCTTCACATGTACTGCTTCACGTGCACACCTTCACGTGCACACCTTCACGTGCACACCTTCACATGCACACCTTCACGTGCACACCTTCACATGTACTGCTTCACGTGCACACCTTCACATGCACACCTTCACATGCACACCTTCACGTGCACACCTTCACATGTACTGCTTCACGTGCACACCTTCACATGCACACCTTGACATGCACACATTCACGTGCACACCTTCACATGTACTGCTTCACGTGCACACCTTCACATGCACACCTTCACATGCACACCTTCACATGTACTGCTTCACGTGCACACCTTCACATGCACACCTTCACGTGCACACCTTCACGTGCACACCTTCACGTGCACACCTTCACGTGCACACCTTCACATGCACACCTTCACGTGCACACCATCACGTGCACACCTTCACGTGCACACCTTCACGTGCACACCTCCTCTGCTGTGTGACTCAGGGTGATTGAGCGTCATCATCAGGAGCGTGTTAGGAGCAGAGCTCCTCTGAGAACACTGGTCCCAGCTGTTCACTCCCGGTCTCTCTCCTCCTCCTCAGGGTAAACATCCCCCTCGCTGGGTGTGACAAGGACCGGGTCTCCAATCCTTCCCTTGTTCTATTTCACCTTCCCCCAAAAAGATCTGTTTCCGTTGATTGTACACTCACATGAACAGTGTGTGTGTGAGTTTGTGTGTGCGTGTGTGTGAGAGAAATCGGTTGTTGGCTGGGTTGATATTCGCCCGTGGGCTCCTTACACCGAGTGTGTGTGTGTGTGTGTGAGAGTATGTGTGTGTGAGTGTGTGTGTGTCTAGCTGAGTTATTGGTTGACTTTTCCCTCTCATAAAGATTAAAACAGAACAAACTTGAGTCTGGCTCTGGGTTGTACCCCCTGCAGATGGATTTATATTCTACCAGCAGCTTCACTCGATCAGAGCCTAAATGTTTCCAAACACTGGGACATGGGTTGAGCAGGAGGGGAGGGGGAGAGGGGGTGCGAGGGCTTATTTAGCTGATTGTAGCTTTCTTATGTGTCTCCTCTGCTTGCCTTGTCTCTCTCTCTCTCTCTCTCTCTCTCTTTCTTTTTTCTTGCTCTCTCGTTCTCTTCTCCCCCACTGTGCTTACTCTTTATAGTCTATGTCTACCTCGTTATTTTCTCTCTCTCTCTATCTCCTCTTTCGCTCGCTCGCTCTCTCCTCTCTCTCTCTCTCTCTCTCTCTCTCTCTCTCTCTCTCTCTCTCTCGGTTCTTTTCTTCTGCCTTCCTCTCTCTCTCGTTCCTTAGTTTCTCTTTCCTCCTCTTGTGTCCTGAACCAGCAGAGCGATGAGTCTGTAATCTCGTGACCGGGGTCCAAGTCTCTCCCCTCTCCTCCTCCTCCTCATCCCCGCTCCTGTGAGGCGGTGTGCCCTGGCCTGCTCCTCCTCTCCTCTCCTGCCCTCCCCTCCTCCTCTCCTCCTCTCCTGCCTCCCCTCCTCCTCTCCTCCTCTCCGCCCTCCCCTCTCCTCTCTGCCCTCCCCTCCTCCTCTCCTACCCTCCTCCTCTCCTCCTCTCCTCTCCTGCCCTCCCTCCTCTCCTCCTCTCCTCCTCTCCTGCCCTCGCCTCTCCTCCCCTCCATCCTTCTCCTGCCCTCCCCTCCTCCTCTCCTCCTCTCCTCCTCTCCTCCCCTCCTCCTCTCCTCCCCATCTCCTCTCCTCCTCTCCTCCTCTCCTGCCCTCCCCCCTCCTCTGAGTCTGGGACCTGTAACAGAGAGGAGGGGTCACCTGCAGGCCCCCTTAATCAGTTCCCCTGCTTACAGGCTGGCCACAGAGAAGTTCCCCTGCTTACAGGGTGGCCACAGAGAAGTTCCCCTGCTTACAGGCTGGCCACAGAGAAGTTCCCCTGCTTACAGCCTGCTTACAGGCTGGCCACAGAGACAGACTGAAACAGAGAGAGGGGGCAAGAGAGAGAAAAAGCGTGGGAGAATGAGAGAGAGAGAGAGAGAGAGGAAGAAAGGGGGGCAAGAGAGGGAGGAAGGAGAGAGAGAGACGGGAGGGAGAGAGGGAAGAGATTGAGGTGAAAGGGAAGGCAGAGGAGAGGCATGGTCGTTTCCACGTGTTCTGTTTAGTCATTCCCATTTCAGTGCCTTCATATGGCCTTGTCAGTTAGATGTGTTAGTCACACAGAAAACATACGTATATTTTCCTGAGACCTCAAAGCAAATACTAGAACTTGTCTCCTTTGCATAGAAATCTATAGTTATTTCACCGTTGGGAACAAGGATTCAAATATGCTCCTATTATCTTTGTGAGGCTCCAACACTGAACATCGTGTACATCCTTCTGATCCTTCTGTTGGCTGGTTGCTGCTGAGTGTGAGCCTCTGCACACCGACCAGGTGAGCCCCTGGCGAGGGTGCGTGTGGGCCTCTGCACACCGACCAGGTGAGCCCCTGGCGAGGGTGCGTGTGGGCCTCTGCACACCGACCAGGTGAGCCCCTGGCGAGGGTGCGTGTGGGCCTCTGCACACCGACCAGGTGAGCCCCTGGCGAGGGTGCGTGTGGGCCTCTGCACACCGACCAGGTGAGCCCCTGGCGAGGGTGCGTGTGGGCCTCTGCACACCGACCAGGTGAGCCCCTGGCGAGGGTGCGTGTCGGCCTCTGCACACCGACCAGGTGAGCCCCTGGCGAGGGTGCGTGTGGGCCTCTGCACACCGACCAGGTGAGCCCCTGGCGAGGGTGCGTGTGGGCCTCTGCACACCGACCAGGTGAGCCCCTGGCGAGGGTGCGTGTCGGCCTCTGCACACCGACCAGGTGAGCCCCTGGCGAGGGTGCGTGTCGGCCTCTGCACACCGACCAGGTGAGCCCCTGGCGAGGGTGCGTGTGGGCCTCTGCACACCGACCAGGTGAGCCCCTGGCGAGGGTGCGTGTGGGCCTCTGCACACCGACCAGGTGAGCCCCTGGCGAGGGTGCGTGTGGGCCTCTGCACACCGACCAGGTGAGCCCCTGGCGAGGGTGCGTGTCGGCCTCTGCACACCGACCAGGTGAGCTCCTCTGTCCCCTGCCGCTGAAGAGACATGGCTCTGTTGCTGCCTGGGCGCTTTCGGAAGAAAGAAAAGAACAAATTGTGCCCCTCTTTCTTTGAAATCCTGCCAATTTGAAAAGCAAGAAAGAGGGGCACCATTTGTTCTGTGTCTTCTCTTCCAAAGCGCCCAGGACAGCAAGCAGAGCCATGTGCTCTTCAGCGGCAAGGGGACCAGAGGAGCTCACCTGGTCGGTGTGCAGAGGCCGACACACCCCGCCAGGGCTCACTGGGGGGCGGGCCCACCCTCGCCAGGGCTCACCTGGTCGGTGTGCAGAGGCCCACACGCACCCTCGCCAGGGGCTCACCTGGTCGGTGTGCAGAGGCCCACACGCACCCTCGCCAGGGGCTCACCTGGTCGGTGTGCAGAGGCCGACACGCACCCTCGCCAGGGCTCACCTGGTCGGTGTGCAGAGGCCGACACGCACCCTCGCCAGGGCTCACCTGGTCGGTGTGCAGAGGCCCACACGCACCCTCGCCAGGGGCTCACCTGTCGGTGTGCAGAGGCTCCACACGCACCCTCGCCAGGGGCTCACCTGGTCGGTGTGCAGAGGCCCACACGCACCCTCGCCAGGGGCTCACCTGGTCGGTGTGCAGAGGCCCACACGCACCCTCGCCAGGGGCTCACCTGGTCGGTGTGCAGAGGCCCACACGCACCCTCGCCAGGGGCCTCACCTGGTCGGTGTGCAGAGGCTCCACACGCACCCCTCGCCAGGGGCTCACCTGGTCGGTGTGCAGAGGCCCACACGCACCCTCGCCAGGTGCTCACCTGGTCGGTGTGCAGAGGCCGACACGCACCCTCGCCAGGGGCTCACCTGGTCGGTGTGCAGAGGCTCACACTCAGCAGCAACCAGCCAACAGAAGGATCAGAAGGATGTACACGATGTTCCAGTGTTGAGCCTCACAAAGATAATAGGAGCATATTTGAATCCTTGTTCCCAACGGTGAAATAACTATAGATTTCTATGCAAAGGAGACAAGTTCTAGTATTTGCTTTGAGGTCTCAGGAAAATATACGTATGTTTTCTGTGTGACTAACACATCTAACTGACAAGGCCATATGAAGGCACTGAAATGGAATGACTAAACAGAACACGTGGAAACGACCCATGCACTCTCCTCTGCCTTCCCTTTCACCTCAATCTCTTCCCTCTCTCCCTCCCGTCTCTCTCTCTCCTTCCTCCCTCTCTTGCCCCCCTTTCTTCCTCTCTCTCTCTCTCTCTCTCATTCTCCCACGCTTTTTCTCTCTCTTGCCCCCTCTCTCTGTTTCAGTCTGTCTCTGTGGCCAGCCTGTAAGCAGGCTGTAAGCAGGGGGAACTTCTCTGTGGTCCAGCCTGTAAGCAGGGGAACTTCTCTGTGGCCACCCTGTAAGCAGGGGAAACTTCTCTGTGGCCAGCCTTGTAAGCAGGGGAACTGATTAAGGGGGCCTGCAGGTGACGCCCTCCTCTCTGTTTACAGGTCCCAGACTCAGAGGAGGGGGGAGGGCAGGAGAGGAGGAGAGGAGGAGAGGAGATGGGGAGGAGAGGAGGAGGGGAGGAGAGAGGAGAGGATAGAGTGAGGAGAGGGGAGGGGAGGGCAGGAGAGGAGGAGGGGGAGGAGAGGAGGGCAGGAGAGGAGGAGAGGAGGAGGGGAGATGGGGAGGAGAGGAGGAGAGGAAGAGAGGGAGGAGGAGGAGGAGAGGTAGGAGGAGGAGGGAGGGGAGGGCAGGAGAGGAGGAGGGGAGGAGGGAGGAGAGGAGGAGGGGAGGGCAGGAGAGGAGGGGAGGGCAGGAGAGGAGAGGAGGAGAGGAGGAGGGTAGGAGAGGAGGAGGGAGGGCAGGAGAGGAGGAGAGGAGGAGGGGATGGGGAGGAGAGGAGGAGAGGAAGAGAGTGAGGGGGGAGGGAGGCGGAGAGGAGGAGGG
>CM042870.1:19543093-19560593 GCA_023658055.1 Thaleichthys pacificus
GTTGTGGTGTGTGGGTCTGCGTATGTGCCGTGTGTGTGGTTTTGGGTGTATGGTGGTGCTTTCTGTGATAAAGGATGAAGGTGGGTGGTGTCGTGGGTGAGTTTCGTCGTGTGTGGTGTGTGTATGTGCGTTGGCCTGTGTGTGTGTGGTTGGGTGTTGTTGCTCGTTTCTGTGATAAAGAATGAAAGGTGGTGTGTGTGGACGTCGTTTAGCTTGGCATTTTTTTTGGAGCTGGAAGACGGGCTAGACTCTGACATCCTGTCACCAGGGGGGCTGACGGGGGGTCTCAAGACAGAGGTAGGTGTTCCTGAGAAGCACTTCTCAGCGTGTGAAGACATTCGCGCTAACCGTGCGCTTCTTGAGATTTTACGTGAGCAAGCTTGAAGATGTGTTAATGAAAGGAAGCTGGCGGACACGGTTTTAGGGGAGGAAGTAGCAGCAAAAGTTGTAGTGTAGGCCCAAAAGGAGACAAGTAAGTGAGTTAAGTAGCAGGTTAGGAGTGAGGAGCAGAAGTTTTTAAAAGTGAGCGTGGAATAAGGTGGTAAAGTGAGTAGTACGTATAAGTGAGTAAGGCAATGTGCCTAGCCAGAAGTAGTAGTGGAGGAGGAAGATGGGAGTACTAAGTAAGAGTAAAGGGGGGGAAGAGGACGAGTAAGCGCATTAGTTAGCGAGAGTAGCTCACTAGTTTGAGAGTGAGCAGTGGGCGTTGGTAAAGTAAGTAGTTTAGTTGGCAAGTATAGTAGACTAGTCGTAGGTAGAGTGCAGAGTTAGCCAGAAAAGAGTAAAGTAGAGTTTAAGGGAGTGAGGTTATGCGTCTGGAGAGTATCGAGTGAGAAAAAAAAGTTGTGCAAGGAGAATAAGTAGCAAGCTGCAGACACGTAGTTTAGGAGTTCAGGCTAAGCAAGTGTTTGAAAGGTGAAGCAAAGTCCGAGCATTGGAGTGCGAGTTGAGCGACAGGTGTAGGTGGGGAAAAGTTCAAGTGGCTAAGCCCAAAGTAGAGTAGAGGATAGGAAAGTAGAGTAGCCAGTAGGTAGTAGAATGAAGAAAGTTAAGCATACAGCACGTGGACAGGAATGGAGTTAGGACATGCGTGTTTACAAAGTAGTGGCAAGCGTAAATCAGTTGGGAGTAAAGTACGTGAGGTGTGGTGAGAGGAAGTAAATAGAAGGTCTAAGTAGTAGGCTGAAGGGCAAGTGAGCCAAAAGTGGAAGTGTGGAGTGGCTGAGAAGTAGCACATAAGTCTGAAAGTCGTGGCAGGAGGGAAGTCGAGCGAGCATGAGTAAGGGCATAGTAGCCAGTTTGCCCGAAGGGGAAGTAGTAGGAGGTAGGTCCCGAGTAGAGTGGGGGAGCACCATGAGTACAAGATGTGCCGCCACACCGAGTGAAGTAGAGAATGAAGTTGCACAGTAGTGCAATGGGAAGTCGGGGGTGGGGGAGGTAAGAGTAGTAGCTTCAACATGAAGCACGAGGTAGTAGCCTGGAGCATAGTTTAAGTGCAGAGTAGTAGCAGTAGAATAGTAAGTGGAGTTGCAGGCCACAAGTAGAGTGAGCAATGGGAGTCGAGTAAGGTAGCATCCTAGTAGTGATGTGCGAATGAGGGCGAGGTAGGGAGGGAGGTTTTGGAGAGTTCAGCCTCAAAGAAAGTGACAGGAACCAGTAGAAGCGTCCAAGTTATTGTGGTGTGAGTGGAAGCATTGAGCATGTAATTATAGTCCTAGTATGCTATGGAAAAGTGTGGCAGTTAAACAAGTGAGCGAAGAAGTAGCGAGTTGATAGGACACAGTTTAAAGAAAGTGCTTTTAGGGAAAGTGAGTGGAGCACAACAGTGTATGTGGCAGAGTTGGAAGTTAAGTTAGTAGAGCAGTGGGGGAGTGGGTGGATACCGAGCAAGAGTGAGTGGAAAGTAGGTTAGAGTAAGCATTTAAGGAGTAGGAAAGTTATAGTGAGGGACAGTAGCTAGCAACAGTAGTAGGAGCAAGTAGACAGTAGGCATTCATCAATTTGACAGAGTTAAGTAGTTAGCAACACGGAAAGTACATAAGTAGCATGAAGTAGCCCAGTGAGTAGTAGAAGTAGCAGATTGAGTAGTGGAGCCTAGTTAGCATTAGTCAAGTGAGTGGGACTTAGGTGGAAAGTGGGAGCATCGCGTGCGTCGTGGAGAGAGTAGTAGCAAGTTCTAGCATTTTGGTAAGTAAAGTCGTAGTACAGTAGCTTAAGAAGGGGGAAAAGTGGAGCCTCAGGTTGAGGTATAGTAGCGAGAGGGAGTAGCAGCAGAAGTGAGCATCGCTTTAGTAAGTAACACAGTGCGAGTAAAAGGAGGAGGATGAGTTAGGATAGAGTCAGCACAAGCCAAGCATAGTGGGAAGTGCTAAAAGTGGAGTCAGCAGATGAGATGTAGTTTAAGTGCCTAGATTCAGTGGCGGCGGAAGCAAAGGAGTAGGAGGAAAGTAGGAGTAGAAAAAGGTTAGCTAGCGAAGTAACAAAAGTGAGAGTAGCTCCAGTATGTCGAGTGGTCGAGGTAGCATCGCTTTGTGCGTGCCCAGTTATGTAGTGAGAGCGTAGTAAGCAGTAGCATCGCTACTGGGAGGTAGGAAGGAAAAGAGGTGGAGTAGGGCAGTAGTGGGTAGTGAGCTAGCGTCGGAGGGATTCCCGTTTAGTAGCATGGTTGAAAGAGAGGTTTTTATGAAGGAGTGAGGTGAGCAGCATCAGTTAGCAGTGAGTAGTAAGTAGTAAGGTGCAGTGAGCAGTATCGCTTCAGTCCGTGCTATGACTGGTAGGTAGCGACGCATTCTGCCCCTGCGGCGTGTGTGGTGGAGGGCCGCCAAGGCGGGGATGGTAGGGCGCAGGCGCAGCAGGGCTGACGAGTTCACAGGAATCAACACAACAACAGAGCAGACAGGCAGACAGACAGGCAGACAGGCAGACAGACAGACAGACAGACAGACAGACAGACAGGCAGACAGAGCAGACAGACAGACAGACAGACAGACAGGCAGGCAGGCAGGCAGGCAGGCAGGCAGGCAGGCAGGCTGACAGGCAGGCAGGCCGACAGACAGACAGACAGGCAGGCAGGCAGGCAGGCAGGCGACAGGCAGACAGGCAGGCAGGCAGGCAGGCAGGCCGACAGACAGACAGACAGACAGGCAGGCAGGCAGGCCGACAGGCAGACAGGCAGACAGGCAGGCCGACAGGCCGACAGACAGACAGGCAGGCAGGCAGACAGACAGCACGGTAATGACAGAGTGGGAGCAGGAGAGGCAGACAGATATATGCACACACACACATCACACACACATCACACACACATCCCGCACACACACACATCACACACACATCACACACATCAGGCACACACATCACACACATCACGCAAACACACACATCACACATCACACACACACATCACACACACACATCATGCACGCACACACATCACACACACCCTCCCCAACCCTGTCAGATGTGCAAACAGATCCAGAAAAAAGTATGTTCTCATTAAGAGAGGAAGAAATAGAGACAAGTGAAGAGAGTTTGAAAGAGAGGGGGGAGAGAGAGAGAGGGGGGGAGAGAGAGGGGGAGAGAGAGAGAGGGGGGAGAGAGAGGGGAGAGAGAGAGAGGGGGGGAGAGAAAGGGGAGGAGAGAGAGAGGAGGAGAGAGAGAGGAGGAGAGAGAGGGGGGGGGAGAGAGAGGGGGGGGGAGAGAGAGGAAGGAGAGGGAGGAGAGAGAGAGGGGGTGAGAGAGAGGGGGGAGAGAGAGGGAGGAGAGAGAGGAGGAGAGAAAGGGGAGGAGAGAGAGAGGAGAGAGAGAGGGAGGAGAGAAAGGGGAGGAGAGAGAGAGGAGAGAGAGAGGGAGGAGAGAGAGAGAGAGGGGGGGAGAGAGAGGGGGGGAGAGAGAGGGAGAAGAGAAACGGGGGGAGAGAGGGGGGGGGGTGAGAGGGAGGAGAGAAAGGGAGGAGAGAGAGGGGGGAGAGAGAAGGGGGGAAAGAGAGAGCGAGAGAAAGAGAAAGGGAGGGAGAGGAACAAAGAGAGAAAGAGAGACAGTCTCTACTCCTTCCTGAAGGAGAGCAGCTGAATCCTGGGAGATGCTTCTCTCTCCAGTTTTAATTACTTGCTGATTACAAGCCAGGCACGCCAGGGCTTATTACACGCCCAGCCAAGTCAGGGCCCCTCGAGTGTGTTAGTGTGGCTCAGGCGTTTATCATGGTGCTTTACTGTTGTGAAACCCCCTGACCCGGCCTCCCTCTACTCCCCCACACTCCTTTCTGACGCCGTAATGAAAACTGAAAGCATGAAAAGTGCCCAAGCAGGAGAGGCCCTGCTCTCTCTGTTGAAGCCCAGGGGCTAGCGGGCTAGCGGGCTAGCTAGCGCTAGCGGGGAACAACACTCCCACACATGCTAAGTTCGGCACGGGGCCACCGACGACATCATCTGTGTCTGATTGGTGGAGGAGAGCTGAGTGTGATGTCACTGAGAGGTCAAGGCTATTGTCAGACATGATAGGTGGTGATGCCAGCGTGTGGAGATGGGGACTGTCAGCCCCCCAGACCTCCTGTCACCTCAACAGATACCGTGACCAGCCAGCCTGGCATGGAGGGAGCTGGGGGAGCCCTCTCTGACAGGGAGAGAACTGGCACCTCCTGGGTGTGTGGGAGTCAGAGCAGGGGCAGGGCCAGGGCGTGTGTGTGTGTGTGCCAAGGCTGTCCTCATAGAGGCGAGGTGTGATGAGATCAGGTGTTTTAGACAGGCAGTGTCTGCCCACCCTGTGCCAGCGTCGCTGGGAATACCCTGGTACACATGTTGCTGCTCTAGTTATGTCACCGTCAGTCGGGTTTAACCACCCTCGGAGGAGCCCGTGAGGCTCCGCCCCTCTGAGGAGCCTGTGAGGCTCCGCCCCTCTGAGGAGCCTGTGAGGCTCCGCCCCTCTGAGGAGCCCGTGAGGCTCCGCCCCTCTCCGGCTCCACGCCGCCACATTTATAGCGTCTCTGGTGGCATTGTGTCATCTAGAAACACTGAGCTAACCCGCACAGAGCTAGCCTCGCTAGTCCCAGTCTCAACTGGGATTTTAAAGGGACACACCAATGAGTTAGCTAGCTGTTGTTGGGAGTGCTAACTGAACGATTCAGATGTGGGGAGGGAGGGAGGGAGGGAGGGAGGGTGGAGGGAGGGAGGGGAGGGGGGGGGGAGGGGGGGGAGGGGGGGAGGGGAGGGAGGGACCAGGTCAGGGTCCCAACTTGATAGGTATAACACTCTCCTACCTATCTCTCAGTCCAAACGTGCTGTTTTTCAAGTTCCAATCATCTGAAAGATGTGTGTGTGTGACTTCTCTCCCCCTTTCTCTGTCAAACAATGAGACTGAGAAGCCCCCCCTCATTCCTCCACTGTGGAAACCAAGAGAACAGGAAGCTCACAGCACACAGTGATGCTGCTCTGACCTCACAGCCCTGTGCTCAGCCTTCACCCACGCTCTCGAGCAGCCCCAGTCCTGCTGGGACTGCTGCTGCTGCTTTCACCCTGTCCAACCACACACACACACACACACACACCACACACACGCTCTCCTCCTTCACACACACACACGCTCTCCTCTCTCACACACACACGCTCTCCTCTCTCATCACACCACACACAACACGCTCCTCCTCTCACACACACCACACAGCATCTCCCTCTCCCACACACACACCACGCTCTCCTCTCACACCCACACACCACACACACACACTCCTCCTCTCTCTCTCCACACACACACACACACACACACACTCTCCTCTCTCTCACACACACACCACCACACCACCCTTCTCTCCTCTCTCACACACACACACACACTCCTCTCTCTCTCTCTCTCTCTCTCTCTCTCACACACACACACATACACACACTCTCCTCTCTCACACACACAGACTCCAGAGTGAGTGATCTCATGTGATTGGTGTTGTATCAGCGTGAGTGAGCGTGCCATTGTTATGACGACAGTTGTTCTATAACCAGAGACCAGTTACAAAAAATAGCCTCCCCCCCACACACACTACACTCACTTACACACACACTCATTCAAGAATTCCTAAAACATTGGCTTGTCCTAGACTGGAGATTGCTGTTCTGAACTGCCGATAGACTCTTAGGAATGCAAACCAAACACACACACACACACACACAGAGAGTCACCCCCCTCAACACACATCTTCAGTAAACACACCCATTTGACCTTGCAGCCCACTAATTCAAGCCACAGGATTTTTTTCTACTCCAACCCTCATGTATGTGTCATGTCAAACCTATCTTCCAAACCACATGCATATGTTTGGGATCCTGAAGCAGGGAGCAGAGCAGAGCTCAGAGGAGCTGTAGGCTTTACTGCAGGAATCCTGCTGTGTGCTTGGAGACGGACATGCCGAACTGAACCTCTCTCTGGTCTGGTCTGGTCTGGTCCTCTCTCTGGTCTGGTCTGGTCTGGTCTCTCTCTGGTCTGGTCTGGTCTCTCTCTGGTCTGGTCTGGTCTGGTCTCTCTCTGGTCTGGTCTGGTGTCTAGTCTGGTCTCTGGTCTGGTCTGGTGTCTCTCTGGTCTGGTCTGGTCTCTCTCTGGTCTGGTCTGGTCTCTCTCTGTCTGGTCTGGTCTCTCTCTGGTATGGTCTGGTGTCTCTCTGGTCTGGTCTGGTCTCTCTCTGGTCTGGTCTGGTCTCTCTCTGGTATGGTCTGGTCTCTCTCTGGTTCATGAGTGTGTGTGTGTAGGCGTGGGGGGTGTGTCTGTGTGTGTGTGTAGGTGTGTGTGTTTAGGTGTGTGTAGGTGTGTGTGTGTTCATCCTGACCCAGAAACCTCACTCCTCCCTGGGTCAGGATCAGCTGCCGTGTGCCCCAGCTGCCTGGAGGCCTGGTTGTTGTTTTTGGGCCAGTGGGCCAGTGGGCCAGTGGGCCAGTGGGCCAGTGGGCCAGTGGGCTGCGCTAAGGGATGGATCCAGTCTGAGCCCTGAGACACATCCAGGGTCACACACTCACACACGGACTGACACACACACACTCAGCAGAGATTTGCACAGCTGGGAGAGATGAACCCACCCATGCAGAAGTTGTCGGCAGGGCCCTGTGACACTCTCTCCAACGCACCCCAGGCCGTCAGAGACCCGCAGCGTTTCCGGCCGCCCCAGAACAAACACACCACTGCTCCAGGAGCTTTTATTGGATTTATTTAATTTCCTCGCATAATATTATTTATACGAGGGAAGGAGTCTGAGATATGTGTGAATTTCCAGTCATATTCTCTTTTTTCTCTCTCTTACTTCTCCTTTGATCTCTCCCTCTCTTCCCTGGTCGGGGAGGGGGGAGGGGTGGGGGGAGGGAGGAGAGGAGGGGGAGGGGGGAGGAGGGGGGGAGTGTGTTGAGGCTGAAGGCTGAAGTTGGAGTTCCTGCAGGATCAATCATTGTGTTTAATTAGGCCCTGCCGTGGCCTGCTACAGACAGGTAATCTGCTCCACTGCTGAGCTAGTGAAACCTTTCTGGGTTCCCTTTTTCAGGGGAAGGATCTGGGAATGATTTGTCATCGAGACCACAGCTGCACGCGCTCTTTTCCTGCTACCAGGCACGGCGTCAGGCATAGTGCTGGATACATCTCTCTCTCTCTCTCTCTTGATCTCTTTCGGTCTTTATTCCCTCTCTACCCACCTCTCTCTTCTCTCTCTCTTTCTCTCTCTCTCTTTCTCTCTCTCTCTTTCTCTCCCCCCTTCCCTCCCTCCAGCCAGATGTGCAGAGACAGAGGCCCTAGTCAGGCGAGTGTCTGGTAACTGCAGCCCTGCAAAGTGAAAAATCTCCTGTCTGTCTGTCTATCTGTCTGTCTGTGTGCCTGTCTGTCTGTGTGCCTGTCTGTCTGTGTGCCTGTCTGTCTGTGTGTCTGTCTGTGTGTCTGTCTGTGTGCCTGTCTGTCTGTGTGCCTGTCTGTGTGTCTGTCTGTGTGCCTGTCTGTGTGTCTGTCTGTGTGCCTGTCTTCATGCCTGTCTGCCTGTCTGTCTGTCTGTCTGTCTGTCTGAGGGAGAGAGAGAAGCTGTCCCAGCCCTGCTCTGCTTTTGCAGTAGAGATTGAGCAGCAGGCTTTTATTGGCTAGGATGATGAGAACTGAGCACACACACACAGATACACACACACATACAGAGAAACACACACAGATACACACACACAGACAGTGTTTGTGTGTGTGTAGGTGTGGATGTGTGTTTGTGTGTCTCTGTGTGTGTATCTGTGTGTGTGTGTGTGTGTGTGTGTAGTAATGCCAGTCTGGTAATTCATCACAGTCTAATTTCCAGACAGCTTGTGAAACAGTAGCATAATGACTCCTTAAGCCGTTATCACCCCACCTCTGCCCTCCCCCCCTCTGCCCTCCCCCCCCCCTGCCTTCCCCCCCTCTGCCCTCCCCCCTTCTGCCCTCTGCCCTCCCCCCTCCACCTCACAGACATCCTGGCGTTCTCACAGCTTAGTTGATAACTGATAACCTGACAACCACTTGAGGATGAGTCTCAACTAAAGAGCCCAGGGGTCAAAAGGTCGCGGAGGGAAACAGACCAGTCCGGGTGTGTGTGTGTGTTTGTCTTGTTTGTGTGTGTCTGTCTATGGTGTGTTTGTGTTTGTGTGTGCCTGTGTGTGTTTGTCTTCAGATTTTGTCAGGAAAAAGCAGGGCCCACCACACTTCCTGTGGTGTTTGTTTGCTCAACGTCTCCGTGGCAACCTCAGCATGGTGTGATCACGGTTATTTATTTTTCCAAGATCCTTTTTTCTTTTATAGTTTTTTTTCTTCAGTTTTCAGTGCCGAAAATAATTTTTTTGGGCCCACTTCTTGTTTACGTGTGTTTTCCAGGTCTATAAATATTCGGCCCGGAGGACGGAGGGAGGGAGGGAGGGCGGGACACTCAGACAGACATCTTCCCCTCCTCGGGTCCTCCAGCGAGCTGAGGAAAGTGTGTAGAGGTCATGTAGGTGTGTAGAGGTCATGCAGGTGTGTAGAGGTCATGTAGGTGTGTAGAGGTCATGTAGGTGTAGAGGTCATGTAGTGTGTAGAGTCATGCAGGTGTGTAGAGGTCATGTAGGTGTGTAGAGGTCATGTAGGTGTGTAGAGGTCATGCAGGTGTGTAGAGGTCATGTAGGTGTGTAGAGGTCATGTAGGTGTGTAGAGGTCATGCAGGTGTGTAGAGGTCATGTAGGTGTGTAGAGGTCATGTAGGTGTGTAGAGGTCATGCAGGTGTTGTAGAGGTCATGTAGGTGTGTAGAGGTCATGTAGGTGTGTAGAGGTCATGTAGGTGCGTATGTGTGCGTATGTGTGCATATGTGTCTGTGCTTATTGTGTGGGCGAGGTGTGTCAGGACAGGAACAGAGAGGTTAGTCTTGGTGTGTGTGGTCACAGCAGGAAGTCTGTCTGACTTCAGAAACCTTGCTGACTCATACCAGGAAGTGACAGAAACATCCCGACTGAATCTAAATCAGGACACCTCCCCCCATCCCCTCGTCCTCCGCTCGGCCCCCCGGGCCCCGGCCCCCGGCCTCGTCAGACGCCCTGGTAGAGGGGATGGGCTGTGAAGGCAGGTATTCCCTCTCTTCTGTGCTTCCTGCCTGTGCTATGTGAGGTACTCAAAGTAAACACAGCATGGACAGTTAGAAGATTTTCCGTTTAATGAGATTGTTCTTTGTCTGCTTTTGTGTCTGCGTGTGTGTGGTTAAGTGTGTGTGTGTGAATGGGGTCTTGTTTAACCACCCTTGTGGGGACCAACTAGCCTCACAAGTTTTCTTTTTTCAGGGGGTTTAGGAGTTTTAGAGTTAGGGTTATAAGAAGTGTTAGGGTCAGAACTGCATTGAGGGTTAAGATTAGAGTTAGGGGTTAGTGGTTAGAGAGCACAATTGTCAATGGAAGTGAATGTTGGGCCCCACTAGGATAGAATAACAAACGTGAGTGTGTGTGAGTTTCTGTGTGATTGATGTGAGCGTGTGTGTGTAGCTGCCCTAGTTACTAATCAGTGAGGCTGAGCTGAAGCTGCCAAACACAGGTGGCTTCTCCGTCTTGGCAGGTTCGCCGGGCTACAGGTTTACGCAACGTTTCCACGGCAGCAGGCGTGCTCCCCCCTCACATCTCCCAGCCGAGCTGAGGGGGATGATTTAGGACGACGCACGCTTTGCGGATGTTTGAGTTTCCTCTCATTTCATTTTTCGTAATTAGCCTCGCCCTGATTTGAGTTTTTCTCCTGGAGCACGCAGGGCCTGGGTATGAGTGTGTGTGTGTGTGGGGTGTAGCGCATGAGGACCTCTGTTGTAGGTGTCTCTCTCTCTTCCTCCCTCCCTCTCTCTCTCTCTCTCTCTCTCTCTCTCTGGGGGGCGGTCTACGGCGAGAGAGAGGGTCATACACGGGTCGTGAATCTAGAGAGTGCCCGTTTTTCTCAGTAGTGGTAAGGGCATATAAACGAGTTACAGGAAACAGGGATGAGAGAAAAGTGTATTATAGAGACTAAGAGGGGGAGAGATAGGGACTTAGTGGGAAAGATCTGACGTTTCCAAAAATGTGATCCGGCCGGAAGGTTGAGGGATATGATTGGGGGGTACAAATACAGTCGAGAGAGCGTGGATGGCCAGAGAGGTGATGGGAAGAAGGGAGAGAGGACATAAAGGGGAAAGTGAACGAAAGCTAGGAAAGGAGAAGGCTTCTGACTGGATCGGCGCGTACGAAACGACACTTCCCGTGCAGATCTGCGAGCACACGTGGATGTCAGCTTGTGTACAGCCTCGAGTCCTCTCATCCCTTGCATCCTTTCTCACATCTCAAGTCTCTCTCTCTCCTCTCCCTATCTGCGATCTCTGCGTCTCCTCTCTCAAACTGTAACTGCAAGACTTGATCTTTTACCATGTGTGATGTTTATATTACCTGAATACATGCCTTATTCGTGCTCTTGAATTAGATGCATAACTGTCGGCTTAGTGTTGATTCCTTCGTATGTCGCGCTATAGTAATATTCTAACAGAATACTAGCATACCAAACGTACCATGACTACGGTACACAGCGTGTAATGATCAGAAGGGCCATGTTCATGCTAACTAGAGTTTTGGTGGGGTGGGGTTTCAGAGGAGTGTATACTCTAGGTTCAAGAGCGACTAATTTGCGACGAGGTAATCAAGCGAGCTCACCATTACATGGGTGCATTGGAGGTAGCAGGTACTCGTATTGGTTATAGGTGGTGTTGGTACTTCAGTCTAGTGTAGTCATGCTGAACGGAGTGGTCCCCGCCATACCTCACCTGCCATATCAGTCGTAGTGTTTAGTATGGGTGTGTCCCATGCTGGTGATCTGGCCTAGCTATCTTATGCCCCTCCAGTGAGTGCTGCGTAACCTTGCTATCAGAGCATTCAGCTCCTGATTATTGATGTGCTAGTATATCAAATCTACACCACATAGCCAGGCTGCATAATATGTGCAGATGTATCACTGTCTTTTAGTTTAAACTGGTAGGTATACGAAGGGAAATACCTGGATTGGTCTGTCTTGTGTGGGAGTAGTTTGTGATGGCGTACGTTTAATGAGGTTGTGTGTGGAATATGGTGTGGATTTTGTGGAACAGGTTATAGTTGGCACAATGTAGTAGTGAAACAAGCGATGTGTAATGGATATGAGAGTAAGCGAAGATGACGATATACGTTAACACTGTGACTCTGATGTGTACCGCTGATAACGAACGAGAACGCCAGATGGGACATTAATCGCCCCATCATAAGGAGCACAGTACGGTCGTCGATGATCCAATCAGAACGGGTTCCCTGAAGTGCACAACGGAGCTTCCCCCCTAGAGGCTTCTCTCTCTCTAGCTCTTCGGCGCCTCTCAGCTGCTCCCCCCAGTCTAGCCAGCAGAGCAGGCCAGAGAAGCAGCCCAGCAGAGCAGACCAGGCAGGAGCAGGAGATAAGGCTGGCTGGCCTGCAGGCATGCCTCAGTACATGTGTCATGCTTCTTAGAGAAGGCAAGATACCCAACAGCCATGCACTCTATTGATCTCTACGGTCACGTCCATCTGTCTCAAACTGTGGAGTGCAAAAAACACACACATCGCTCTCACCCACCCGACCCACACACCCCACACACCCACACACACACACACACAACACAACCCCACCCGCCACACACACACACACACAGGCAGTGTTGTAACAGACGAGAGGAAGCTCATCTCTGCTCTCTATCTCGATTTACCTGACGGCCTCTCTGCTCTGCTCATCTCTCAGTTCACTCACAGACTCCAAAGGATTCTCGGGTGGATCAAATAATAATCACCAAACATTTCACCTTTTGCCTCTTTCCTCATCATCTGTCGCCTCCCCTCTCTCTTCCCTCCTTCTCCTCTCCTCCTCTAGAATTAGCTACCTGTCTTCCATCGAGCTTTTGATATTACATCTTCCATTCATACCATCATTATGATCTAACCACTGTAATGAGATATCTTTGTACCATCACCGGACTCCATTCATCCTATTACTGATTCAAAACCTGAAACTCCTTCTACCCTTTTCCACTAACACAGTATTTTCAGCGTTGTGTACATCTACTTCAAAGATACACAAATTATTCATACAGCCCTCGACACTGTTATGATCTCCTTTAAATGTGTATGTGTGCTGGTTGAGCAGTTCACTGTGTCGCTGCTGTGTGTGTTCGCTATGCATATGGTGTGGGCCGCGCTATAACGGAGTGTGTATGTGGGACCTCAGAACCATAGCATCAGCACTACCGTCATCTCTCATCTCTGGCCCTCTCTTCACTATTTCAGGGAAAGAACTGCGAGCGTGTCATAGACTCAAGTCATACATCCGTTAGCACACAGCATCAGCCTCACTGTCTCAGGTCTCTCATCTCTCTCTTAACACTCTCATCTGCCTCTCGCTCCTCTCTCTCTCTCTCTCTCCTCCCCATCTCTCTCCTCGCTCTCCCCGCTCGTTCCCCCCCCCCCCTCTCTCTCTCTCTCCCTCCTCTTCTCTCTCGTCTCTCTCTCTCTCTCTCTCTCTTCCTCTCCCACCCCCCCCCCCCCCCCCCCCCCTCCCCCCCCCCCCCCCCCCCCCCCCTCTCTCTCTCTCTCTCTCTCTCCTCTCTCTCCCTCTCTCTCTCCCCCCTGTGGTCCACCATGGCTATGGAGAGCAAGGTCTGTCCTGAGACAGGGCCACAGTGTCCAACGCACGGTCTAAAATAGAAGCCGGCTAATTCAGCATGGAGATTTGGGGGGGTTTGGGGAGTGGTGGGGGGTAAACACCTTAAAGAGTTACCTGACTGCCCCAGAGAGAGGGGGTGAAGAGAGGGAGGAGAGAGAGAGAGGGAGAGAGAGAGAGGGAGAGGGAGAAATGGAGAGAGGAGCAGAGGGGGGGGAGGGAGAAGTAGAGGGGGTGGAGAGAGAGGAGCAGAGAGAGAGAGCTGGAGGGAGGGGAGAGAGGGGCAGAGGTAGAGATGGAGGGAGGGAGAGCGAGAGAGACAGGTAGAGATGGAGGGAGGGGGAGAGCGAGGAGAGACAGGGAGAGAGAGATGGAGGGAGGTGAGAGAGGGAGAGACAGGGAGAGAGAGATGGAGGGAGGGGAGAGAGGGAGAGACAGGGAGAGATGGAGGGAGGGGAGAGAGAGAGAGACAGGGAGAGTCCGGGGTTTTCATGCTCTCTCTCCACACCACAGACCTCACTTCTGTTTACTACAGGCTAAAAATACGAGCTCACCCCCGTCTCGCTCTCCCTCTCCCTCTCTCTCCCTGTCTGACAGCTGAGACCTAAGGAGAGAGGGGACCTTCACCCAGGGGGGAGAAACAGGTGGAAGTGTGTGTATGTGCGTGCGTGTGCGTGGTGTGTGCGTGTGTGTGTGTGAGGAGTAGAGGCCTGTGTCTTGTAAAACTCTAGTATCACACAAGGCTTGTGTCTGGCTCCAGGCACAACACTCAATTCTCTCATTCGTGTTTTGAAACCAGTAAAAAGCTCATTGACCTTAATACATGTGTTGGTATGCATTCCCAGCCCAGTGAGTATTAATGAGAGGGTTGTTGGTGTGTGAGTACAGTATCAGCCATTCACAACAGCAGGCTCTCTGACTAAGGGTCTATTTTTGCACGTGTTTGTGTGTCTGGGGCTCTCTCCTCTCTCTCTCTCTCTCCGACCATGCTGACAAGAGGCAATTGGCCTTCTCAAATGACAGGCCGAGGAGTGAGTAGGTACTGTGAGGCCGATTGTTCTAGAGCAGCTGTGCATCTCTCTTTCTCTCCCTCTCTCTCTTTCTCTCTCCCTTTCTTTCTCTCTCTCTCTCTCCCTTTCTTTCTCTCTCCATCTACTTCTCTCTTTTTCTCTCTCTTTCTCCCCTCTCTCCTCTCCCTCTCTGTCCTCTCTCTCCTCTGTCCTCTCCCTCCCTCCTCTCTCTCTCTTGCTCTCTCTCTCTCTCTCTCTCTCTCTCTCTCTCTCTCTCTCCTCTCTCTCTCCTCTCTCTCTCTCTCTCTCTCTCTATACCCTCCTGTAGATATGTCAGACTGTGTGGCCTCAGAGGGAAGGCTAGCGCTAGATGCTGTGATTGCATACCTCTGGCTTTGTGCCAGAGAGATGGAGATTCATACATACGGAAGCCTAAGAGGGACAAATAAGCAAGAACACAACCTCAGGATGATTAGACACATACCTGAGATACCAAACAGTGCAGGTGTGTGTGTGTGGTTTGTTGTGATGTTTCTGTGTGTACTGTGTGTGTGTGTGTGTGCGTATGTGCCCATGCGTGTCTCGATAGAGATAACAAGCACCGGTGGGCATTGAAGCATAGCTGATACAGTATGTTTCAGCCAGGCCAAGTGACTGGCATAGTTTCATTCTTTCTTATCAGCTACCAGTCTTGTTGTGTCTTCATAGCTTGGCAGCCTGTTTGTTGTCTTACGGGAAGAATGCTGGTTCCTGATAGAATGACAGGGTTACAGGAAAGTTAGCTCTGGGAACATACGAGCCTGCCGGTAAAAATAGACTACTCGCTGATACACCTCAATGCCTTGTTCCATTACAGCAGTTTTATGTTTAGTTGTTGAAAACATGTTTTTTAGGGGGACGGCGGGTGGGTTGAGTGTGTGAATGAAAGTTGAGGGTTGTGTTTTGGTCTGACAGATCTAGAGGACTCTGATTGGTCCAGACCTCCTGCCTTTTATGCCCCGTCACACCGACCAATGATGCGTCTCCAAACGATCAAACAGTGTTGCGCGGACCAATCGAAGGTCTTCAAGCTGCTGCCAGACGTCTGGGATCTGACGTGCATTCGCTATCTGCCTCATCGCAATCGGAGACGGCCCCCTAACATCAGACCCATCAGGACAGGACCAGCGTCTGGCCACAATGTAAACACCGTCTGAAGAACTGGACGTGTCACAGACAGCAACGCCAGCGGAACACAAACAGCAGGGAACAGAGGCTATATTTGGAAACAAACAATGCAGGCTAGGAGACAGGACATCTCGTCTCTCTCCTCCCCCCCCCCCCACCCCCCCCCCTCTCTCTCTCTCTCTTCTCTCTCCTCTCTCTCTCTCTCTCTCTCCCTCTCTCCCCTCTCTCTCTCTCTCTCTCCCTCTCTCTCTCTCTCTCTCTCCCCCCTCTCCCTCTCTCTCCCAGCTGTGTCTTGTAGGTCGTACAGCACCAGATCGGGGCTCTGTCTGATTTAATGGCTCTTACGGCCGTGCAGGCGGTCTCCGGCGGCGACAGATCAGCTGGCTGTGGGCTTGTGCAGCGGACCCAGGCCCTGTCTGGGCACGCTGGAGTCCCCCTTCCCCCTGTCTGGCGTGGGGGGGAGAGGGGGGGCAGCTGAGGGGCACAGCCCAGCTCCCAGACCGCTGACACCCCAGCCCCCAGGACCCCCTCAGAGCTGTGTCTCTCTCCCCTCCAGTCACCTCATCCCCCAGCAGGGCCCGTGGATGCGGGGCTTGACTGGCCGTGTGCCCTGAGCAGCGGCCCTTGCAGGGAGGCAGGAGAACAGACAGCATGCCACGCCCCGGTGACCAGCCACGCGGCTGCCATGACGGCCTGGCACATCATGTGTGAGAGCAGCTGGCGACCCCGCCCCCCACCCCCCCCCCCCCCCCCCCCCCCTTAATAAAGACTCTCCTGTTTGTTCCCCTGGGGGGAGGGGGAGGGGGTCACTACTGAAGGCCAGGCCCAGGGCCCACGCCCTGGACACACACACACACCCACACACCACACACATGTAAACAGCCCTCCCTATCAAACAGGCCCCATCCCCCAGCCCCAGTCCCCTGCACCACCGACCCCCCGCGCCCCCAGACCCCCAACCCCTTGTCCCCCCAGCCTCCAGCCCCATGTGGCTCTGTCTTGTCACACTGACAGCGGCACACTTGTGCCAGTCAGCTGACAGCTTTCTCCCTGGGTGTGGCTCTCCAGCTGCCAGCTCAGCCCTGTCTAGCCCTAACCCTGCCTAACCTAAGCCCTAGCCCTAGCCCAGCCCTGGTTCTAACCCTAACCCTAACCCCAGCCCAGCCCTGTCTAACAGGGCTGGGCTGGGGTGACAGGGTACTGCCCTGTCTAGGGCAGTACCCACTCACACAGGGAGGGCAGTACCCACTCACACAGGGAGGGCAGTACCCACTCACACAGGGAGGGCAGTACCCACTCACACAGGGAGGGCAGTACCCACTCACACAGGGAGGGCAGTAACCCACTCACACAGGGAGGGCAGTACCCACTCACACAGGGAGGGCAGTACCCACTCACACAGGGAGGGCAATGGAAGCTCCACGCAGCCTCCATTCTTCTGGCCTTTTTGTCTGTGTGTGTGTGTGTGTGTGTGCGTGTATGTCTTTGTGTGTGTGTGTGTGTGTGGTGTGTCTGCGGCTGTTTGTATCTGTGTCTGTGTTTGCTGGCCTCTTTTGGTGTTTTGGTCTGTGTGCTTGTGTGTGTGTGTGTGTGTGTGACTGTGTGTGTGTGCGTGACTGTGTGTGTGTGTGTGTTTATGCTGCCACTGGTGCTCCCAGACCACCACACTGGGGGCCAGTAAAGAGGGCAGGAGGCTCAGCTGTCAAGGACAAATGTTCTAGAAGGCAACTGGTGTCCCAGGAGCCCCCCCAGCCTCCCAGCCCCCCCAGCCTCCCAGCCCCCCCAGCCTCCCAGCCCCCCCAGCCTCCCAGCCCTTCGGCCTCTCAGGCCTCCCAGCCCCCCCAGCCTGTCAGCCCCCCCCAGCCCCCTCAGCCTCCCAGCCCCCTCAGCCTCCCAGCCCCCCCAGCCTCCCAGCCCCCTCAGCCTCCCAGCCCCCCCCAGCCTGTCAGCCCCCCCAGCCTCCCAGCCCCCTCTGCCTCCCAGCCCCCCCAGCCTCCCAGCCCCCTCAGCCTCCCAGCCCCCCCAGCCTGTCAGCCCCCCCAGCCCTTCGGCCTCCCAGGCCCCCCCCCCCCCTGTTTTGCTCACATCATATTTACTTTACTTACGTCATTTTTTATGGCAACTTATTAACACCATATGAAAAGAAGGCCTGATTTCTCCTATTTATTTA
>CM042870.1:19565593-19578093 GCA_023658055.1 Thaleichthys pacificus
CCTTCCTCCTCCTCTCCTCCTCTCCTACGCAAGCAGCAGCCTCACTCCCCTTACCCCCTCACCCCCCCTCACCAACAGATCCTTGTCATTCACTCCATCCAACACAGCTGACCAGTGGGAGGTGTATACATTCTGATTGAACCCAAAACACTTGTTGACTGAAAGAGTTAGATCTCTCCAAATCCCTCTCCATCCAGCAGAGCTCCACTGGTCAGACAGGAACCTGTTGTCGTGACAAACAGGCTCTAAGGGATCTAACATTCCTGTTGTCTGCAGTCTCCCCAGTGACACATCAACACGGAGACACAAACAGGGGCGTGCTAGCACGCTGGCGGCACGCTGGCGGCATGGGCGCTGTCTGAGAACAGCCCTGGGAGACTCAGGGAGGGGGAGGCAGGAAGGGAGGACCTCTTCTGAAGTCCACCTCTGTGTGTGTGTGTCGCTCCACAGAAGAACGGCCTGGTGCTCCTGGAGGGAAGGGCTGGGGTGGGGTGGGCTCTGGTGGGTGGGGTGGGGTGGGTTGGGGTGTGGTGGGGTGGGTTGGGGTGTGGTGGGGTGGGTTGGGGTTTGGTGTGGTGGGGTGGGTTGGGTTGGGGTTTGGTGGGGTGTGGTGGGGTGTGTGGTGGGGTGGGGTGTGGTGGGGTGGGGGTGTGGTGGGGTGTGGTGGGGTGGGGTGTGGTGGGGTGTGGTGGGTTGGGGAGTGGCGTTGGGGAGGCTTGGGGACAGACTTGGGGACAGGCTTGGGGACAGGCACCATGTGTTGGTTCTGGGGTTTGGGGACAGCTGAAGCTTCAGCTGTTCCTGTATCACATGTCCTTCATGACACAGTGACAGTGGCCGTGGCCTTGCCACCACTGGGTCTCAGTCACACACACTCACACACTCTCTCCGACCCAGTCCCAACACTCACACACACTCACACACACTCTCTGACCCCAGTCCCAACACTCACACACACTCACACACTCTCTCCGACCCAGTCCCAACACTCACACACTCTCTCCTGACCCAGTCCCAACACTCACACACACTCACACACTCTCTCTGACCCAGTCCCACACTCACACACTCTCTCTGACCAGTCCCAACACTCACACACACTCACACACTCTCTCTGACCCAGTCCCAACACTCACACACACTCACACACTCTCTCTGACCCAGTCCCAACACACACACACTCACACACACTCTCCGACCCAGTCCCAACACTCACACACTCTCACACACTCTCTCTGCCCAAGTCCCAACACTCACACACTCTCTCTGACCCAGTCCCAACACTCACACACACTCACCCACTCTCTCCTGACCCAGTTCCCAACACTCACCACACTCACACACTCTCTGACCCCAGTCC
Organism: Thaleichthys pacificus; assembly: GCA_023658055.1. NCBI lineage: Eukaryota > Metazoa > Chordata > Actinopteri > Osmeriformes > Osmeridae > Thaleichthys > Thaleichthys pacificus. The sequence continues at coordinate 19,566,954 of CM042870.1, forward strand.
CAACACTCACACACTCTCACACACTCTCTCTGACCCCAGTCCCAACACTCACACACACTCACACACTCTCTCTGACCCAGTCCCAACACTCACACACTCTCTGACCCAGTCCCAACACTCACACACACTCACACACACTCTGTCACCAGTCGACCCTCCATGTTTACCAACCCAGTCCAGTGTGTCCCACCATGCCCCACTGTCCACAGAGCAGCACTATACTGAACACTGACCATGCCCCACTGTCCACAGAGCAGCACTATACTGAACACTGACCATGCCCCACTGTCCACAGAGCAGCACTATACTGAACACTGACCATGCCCCACTGTCCACAGAGCAGCACTATACTGAACACTGACCATGCCCCACTGTCCACAGAGCACACTGTCCACAGAGACACACAGTCACACTCCCCATGATGAATGAACCCTGTCAAGTCTTCACACACGTCTGCTTGGTGTTGTTGTTCGTCACCGTCGGGTCACCGTCGGGTCACCTCTCACTCCCAGAGTTACGACAGGAATTCCTGATCCACGCTAGAATACCGCAGGAATGCAGGAGTCTGTAGATGACGGCCGGACATGTTTCTGATCCGGGCTGGGTGCTGCGGGGCGAGCGAGCGTGCGCGGGGCGAGCGTGCGCGGGGCGAGCGTGCGCGGGGCGAGCGTGCGCGGGGGCGAGCGAGCGTGCGCGGGGCGAGCGAGTGCGCCGGCCGGCTCCCGGCTCAGCCCTGACGCCTGCTCTTCTCCTGATTTAGAGGGCGCGTCTTGTTCCCTCTTTGATCCTGCCGAGCCCGGCCCGAGGCTCGTCTGGCGTGATCACGTCTGACATGTTTCATATCTGCGCTCCGCTCCTCTCCTCTCCCGCTGCCAGGGCAGCAGCGGCTGCCTGGCGTCCTGCTCTGCTGTAAAAGTGTCAGGGGCTTCAGGAACACGCTAAAGAGGTCTGGAGAGGAGGAGGGGGGAGCCGGGGGAAGATATCAGGGGAGGCTGACTGCGTTAGCCAAGCGGTCTAGGCTGAACTTCCTGTCTAGTGTTGTGGAATGGGGAGGGAGCTTGTCTGCCTGTCTGCCTGTCTGCCTGTTTGTCTGCCTACCTGTCTGCCTGTCTGCCTGTCTGTCTGCCTGTTTGTCTGCCTGTTTGTCTGCCTGTTTGTCTGCCTGTCTGCCTGTTTGTCTGCCTACCTGTCTGCCTGCCTGTCTGTCTGTCTGCCTGTCTGCCTGTCTGCCTGTCTGCCTGCCTGTCTGCCTGTTTGTCTGCCTGTTTGTCTGCCTGTCTGTCTGTCTGCCTGTCTGTTTGCCTGTCTGTTTGCATGTCTGTTAGCCTGTCTGTCTGCCTGTCTATTTGCCTGCCTGCCTGTCTGTCTGTCTGTCTGTCTGCCCGTCTGCCTGTTTGTCTGCCTACCTGTCTGCCTGTCTGCCTGTCTGCCTGTCTGCAGTCAGGCAGGGACGTGATGTGTGCTCTCAGTCATGCGGGTGTGTTTGGGGTGTGTGTGTGCGTGCTCAATGATGAGTGTGTGTGTGCTCAATGATGAGTGTGTGTGTGCTAAATTGTGTGTGTGTGTGTGTCAGGATAACTACATAAATACAGTAGCACCAAGGCCAGGGTAGTAGAGATCTGTAAAGTCTTTGAAGATGTGTGTATGTGTGTGTGTGTGTGTTTGTGCGTGCTGGCCAGGCGAGCCAGCCTGTCTCACAGTACTGTATTGATGTGGGTTCTCCTCTCTACTCATGTAGTTAGGCGGGCGCCTCTCTCTCAGAGACAATTCTGCTGGGTGACACACCTGTGTTTACAGTCAAGCCAGCGTGTCAACAGTGTGTGTGTGTGTTTGGGTGTGTGTGTGTGTTTGTGTGTGTGTGTGTGTGCGTGACAGTGTGTATCTGCTGTACAGAAACACAGTTGCCCTGGCAGGTGGACTGTGACAGAGCAAACATGTTATTGAGCCGTGCGCCCCTGTCATCGGGACTGTACAGTCACCATAAACCCTGGAGGACAAAGGGAATCTCATCTGTGCTATAAGTACATTCCTCCTTCGTGTCGTCATGTTGGAGTCAACATGCTTGTTTTTCTTGTTTCTTGTGTTTTTGTTTCTTTATATATATATATATATATATATATATATATATAGATGTTCCAGATGGACCAGAAAATGGAGTCTGTTCTCCAGATCCTGGTGGATCAGTTCAAGCCGAGGGTGGATCTGCTGCGGAAGCCTCCGCCCACCTCCAGCTCCAGGGTCACCGTCATGAAGCGCATGGGAGTCAGCATGGACGAGGGGCAGTGATGTCATCACCGTGGGACGCCGGCGATGGTGATGTCATTGCCACGGGACCACCGTGGCCTCCAGGTGTGGAGATATCAACCGCCTGGCTGGCTGGGGGGAGGGTGGGGGGCGACGGGGGGGAAACCATACAGGAGAAACTAGGTTTCCCAGCAGCCCCCTCTCTCCCCATTCACAAACCTTCCTCAGCTGTTTTCTCTGTCGCTGACCTTTGACCCGAGAAGAGAGGAACTTGACCTGGACTGGGATCCTCCCTCTGAGGGTGTCTGAGGGCGTTGGGGTCAGGTGGACACCCAGGGGTGTGGCCTGAGAAGGCTGGTTTTCCTCCCCACTGTGTTCTGGGTGTGTGGGACTACAAGGGCCTCTTCTTTCCTGTCCACAGCCCCCCCTCCTGTCCACAGCCCCCCCTCCTGTCCACAGCCCCCCCCTCCTGTCCACAGCCCCCCCTGCCTATCCCAGCCCCCCCTGGCCTGTTCACAGCCCCCCCCTCCTGTCCACAGCCCCCCCTCCTGATCCACAGCCCCCCTGGCCTGTTCCAGCCCCCCCCTCCTGTCCACAGCCCCTCCCCCCCTCCCTGTCCACAGCCCCCCCTCCTGTTCCACAGCCCCCTGGCCTGTTCCAGCCCCCCAGGCCTGTCCACAGCCCCCCCTCCTGTTCACAGCCCCCCAGGCCTGTTCCACAGCCCCCCTGGCCTGTTCCAGCCCCCAGGCCTGTCCACAGCCCCCCCTCCTGTTCACAGCCCCCCAGGCCTGTCCACAGCCCCCCTCCTGTTCACAGCCCCCCAGGCCTGTCCACAGCCCCCCAGGCCTGTTCCAGCCCCCCAGTCCCAGGCTATGTCACCAGGCTCCACACAGCTCCTGCTTGTTACACGCCTATGAGGCAGGGCGCAGGAGCCTTCGCCCACTCCAAATATTATCCCAGAGCTAAACAGCTCGTTTTAATGAGGTCATTAACAGGCAGTGAAGTGTGAGAGCCAGAGGTGGACGCCTCGCACAGAACCACCGCCGCCACGGTTACCGAGGAACCACCGCCGCCACGGTTACCGAGGAACTCTCCCCGATTCCTGCTGATGATCTTGGCACCGTCCGCTCCGGAGCAGGGAAACACGGCGCGGCCGCACCTCCCTCCAGGCCGGGCCCGTTCAGGCCTGTTTGTTTCTGGTGATCGGGTGACATGGAGGGAGGATGGCCTGTGATGTGTTGACTTAGCACTGCGCTAGCCACCGAGGCTAGCGGGCTGGGGAGAGAGGGGAGAGCCAGGATGTGATCTGGCGTTGATTTACTGTCATGGCTAAGATAATAAAACTAGGCAGAGAAGCAAGGCAGGGTCCAGGGCTGAGCTACACACAGGACAGAGGAGGGGTACGATCTCAGCAGTTTACTCAACGGGCCGTGCCAAGGTTTTCATTAGGATATTTCATAGAACTCCCCCCCCCCCCCTTCACCCGCTCACCTTTTCTCAGCCCCCCCCCTTCCCATCTCACACCACGCTCAAACCCTCTCTCCCCTCCTTCAAGGTCTCCAGAAGAAAAAAGTGTGCAATTTGAAATAAATGTGTCCCATTAAAGATCTGCTTATTTTTCTCTCTCCAGCTAATTACGTGCTGAATTCCTGGTAAGGCGAGATTACTGTGTGCGAGTGACTAATGAAAAGAATCGGTTGGGGGGGAAAAACCTGCGTAGAATTCAAACAGAAGGTTGTGAGAAGTGCCCTGACTAATTGTGTGTGAAAGGGTGCGAGCAGGAAGGAGGCGTAGCGCTGGAGGAGCAGGAAGGAGGCGTAGCGCTGGAGGAGCAGGAAGGAGGCGTAGCGCTGTAGGAGCAGGAACGAGGCGTGGAGCTGTAGGAGCAGGAACGAGGCGTGGAGCTGTAGGAGCAGGAAGGAGGCGTAGCGCTGTAGGAGCAGGAAGGAGGCGTAGCGCTGGAGGAGCAGGAACGAGGCGTAGCGCTGGAGGAGCAGGAACGAGGCATAGCGCTGTAGGAGCAGGAAGGAGACGTAGCGCTGTAGGAGCAGGAAGGAGGCAAAGCGCTGTAGGAGCAGGAAGGCGGCGTAGCGCTGTAGGAGCAGGAAGGAGGCGTAGCGCTGTAGGAGCAGGAAGGAGGCGTAGCGCTGTAGGAGCAGGAAGGAGGCGTAGCGCTGAGGAGCAGGAAGAGGCGTAGCGCTGGAGGAGCAGGAAGGAGGCGTAGCGCTGAGGAGCAGGAAGGAGGCGTAGCGCTGGAGGAGCAGGAAGAGGCGTAGCGCTGTAGGAGCAGGAAGGAGACGTAGCGCTGAGGAGCAGGAGGAGAAAGCGCTGTAGGACAGGAAGAGGCGTAGCGCTGTAGGAGCAGGAAGGAGGCGTAGCGCTGTAGGAGCAGGAAGGAGGCGTAGCGCTGGAGGAGCAGGAAGAGGCGTAGCGCTGTAGGAGCAGGAAGGAGGCGTAGCGCTGTAGGAGCAGGAAGGAGGCGTAGCGCTGTAGGAGCAGGAAGGAGGCGTGGCGCTGGAGGAGCAGGAAGGAGGCGTAGCGCTGTAGGAGCAGGAAGGAGGCGTGGCGCTGGAGGAGCAGGAAGGAGGCGTAGCGCTGTAGGAGCAGGAAGGAGGCGTAGCGCTGTAGGAGCAGGAAGGAGGCGTAGCGCTGTAGGAGCAGGAAGGAGGCGTGGCGCTGTAGGAGCAGGAAGGAGGCGTAGCGCTGTAGGAGCAGGAAGGAGGCGTAGCGCTGTAGGAGCAGGAAGGAGGCGTAGCGCTGTAGGAGCAGGAAGGAGGCGTAGCGCTGTAGGAGCAGGAAGGAGGCGTAGCGCTGTAGGAGCAGGAAGGAGGCGTAGCGCTGTAGGAGCAGGAAGGAGGTGTAGCGCTGTAGGAGCTGGAACCCAGAGCTGCTGGTCTCGGTGTCATCCTACAATATGTTCAGGGAAGTGGAGAACAACAACCAAACTATGCAGCTATGCAAGCCATCCCATAATTACAGCAGGCACATTCCTGAAAAGACGCAGAGAGGAGGGGGGATCCGGGCGGATGGGGGGCGGATGGGGGGTCGAGGGGGAATCTCTCCTTTTCTTTCTGCGGCAGTGTAAATATTCTCTTTTGCAGTGGTCGAAGATTAGGTTGTATGTATTGTCGAAAAAAGAAAAAAAAATGTAATGGGAAAATGATTGGTTGCTACAAGTTTTTACACATCCCATAGGTTAACCACACTCCTGGACAGTTTTTTAAGAGTTGTATAGTTCTAATACTAACATTGCCTTACTCTGTATTTATTATCACGTGGAATGAGCTTCTAGAAAGCCATCCAGCCGGTGATGAGGGAGACTGGAAGCGGACTGAAGCTGATGTCAATGAGAGCCTCAACCCTGAGGGAGACTGGCTGTACATAATAAAAAGCTGTTTCATTATGCATGTGTTCTGTGGCCAGAGCCTTGATTACCAGTTTGTCTCGCTTCCCTCTTTGCTTTCACTGGAATCGAACGCTCTCCTTCCAGAGGCCACGGCAGGTGAAGGTCACCCTCTGCTTGCCCAGCCAGCAGAGAGGAAAGGGCTTCGGATTCTTTCCTTTCTTTTTTTCTCTAAGACTGCAATCAGGGGAGCGAGAGAGGGGGGGGGGGGGCGAGAAAGGAAGAGGGAGAGAGAGAGACCGGGCTGACTTTGAACTTCCATATTCCATAACCCGTTGAGCAAGACGTGGAGGAAAAGACAATATGTCTCAAATTACCACTCCATTATATTTCCCTTCAAAGGCCAAAACACACTGGGGGTGTACCAAGAACAGTATGGCACAAGCAGGGGAGAGAGGGGGGGGGGCTCTCCAGGGAGGGCTGGGAGAGAGGAGGGGCAGGGAGGAGAGAGGAAGATGAAGGGATTTGGGGAGCGGAGAAGGAGGAGTGGAGGGGGGGGGGAAGTGACAGGGCAGTGAAGAGAGGGATGACGTTAAAGGAGAGGAGGTCAGGGGAGGAGGGGGAGGAGGAGGAGGGGGACGAGGAGGAGGGGGAGGAGGAGGAGGGGTAGAACACACCAGAGCCATGTTCAATTAGCCAGAGATCCTATAGGCTCCAGAGTCTTCTGCTGCTCTAGTCCTCCCCTGGTTTATGTCAGTGGCGGGAGGGAGACAGGGTGGGGGAGGGAGAGGGAGACAGGGTGGGGGGGGGGAGACAGGGTGGGAGGGGGAGACAGGGTGGCAGGGGGAGAAGGGGAGGGGGGGGGGAGACAGGGGGGAGTGGGGGAGACAGGGTGGGGGGGGGGGGGAAGAGACAGGGTGGGAGGAGGGGAGAACCCATGTCTTCTGCTGCTGTCTACAGAGGCTGCTCTATGAGCCAGCGAGACCTCCTACTGCCCCACTTTCATCTGAGGATGGGAGAGAGAGAGACAGAGAGAGAGAGAGAGAGAGAGAGAGAGAGAGAGAGAGAGAGAGAGAGAGAGAGAGAGAATGAAAGAGAAAGAGAGAATGAAAGAGAAAGAGAGAATGAAAGAGAAAGAGAGAATGAAAGAGAAAGAGAGAATGAAAGAGAGAGAGATTCCCCACTTCAAACGAGGGTTTGATCTCCAACCCAGGGGATGCCAAGAGGACAACCTAAGCGAGGATCTGAAGGAGCAGTAAAATTAAAAAGAATCAAACAGAACTTAGGGCCGTTGAACTGCTCTGCTCCGCTCCCCCAGAACCTGGCCTGAGCCTGGACTTCAGTCCAGGGCATGTTTCAGTGCCTGAGAGATGGTATCGTCTAGGTAACACGTACTGTAAAGTGTTCAAGCCTCAGATAAGCTGCAGTCTAGGAGAGGAGCTGGTATTTCTGAATGTTTGATCATCCAGCTTTTGAACTTGGGCTTGTGCTTGTTTGTGTGCGGGTGTGTGTGTGAGTGTGTGTGTTTGTGAGTGTGCGAGTGTGTGTGTGCGTGTGGTGTGTGTGTGTGTGTGTGTTTGTGTGCGTGTGTGAGTGTGCGTGTGTGTGAGTGTGTGTGAGTGTGTGTGTGTGTGTGAGCAGTCTTAGTGACAGCTCCTGAGGATCTGCAGGACCACCTGTCTGCAGGGCCTTGTGGAGGGCCATCAACACCATGAAAGCAGATATGTGTGAACAGGTGTGTGCGTGTATGTGCATGTGTGTGCACGCGTGTATGTGTGTGTACATGAGCTTGTCTGTGTGTGTGCACCTGTGCACGTGTGTGTGTGTGTGTGTGTGTGAGGGAGGGAACCAACACTGTCAGCAGCAGCTGATGCAAGCCTCCCATCCCTAAATAGCCGCCTCTCCTCCCTCTCTGCTGTCGTTCCAGCTCCCCTCCCTGTCCCTGAATGTTCCAGACTCCCTCCTGAGGCCCGCTGACGTAGATCTCTCTCTGGGAGACCCAGGGGGGGGGGGGGGCACGGATCTCTCCTTCAGCGATGGGCAGCGCTACAAGGACCCCCCCCCCCTCCAGGGACCCTGACCTCTGACCCCGACACGCCCTGTATCGACAGCAACCTCATCAGCCTCCCTTCTGTTCTTAAACTGTTTTTCCACGTAACTCTTCACAAGATGTCCAGATACCGTGATGACCTTTGAACTCCTCTATGGTACATCTCCCCCTGGGAGACACAACACGGAGAGGTCAGGGGGTCAGCTTGACCTTTTGTGACCTTGTGCCCTTTTGAGATTTCCCTCAGCCAGATGTCGTCGACTGTTGTTGTTCCATCTCGGCCAGCGACCAGAGAGGGTTCAGAACCCCAGAAACACAGCTGTTAGACGGCTACACCGCTCAGTCTGACGTCCTGGACCAGGCCCCAGAGTCCCCTCCCAAGGCTGGGTGGAGCCTGGGGGACAGTGGAGGATGTGGGGGAGGGGAGTACACTGCAAAAACTGTACATCTGAGAGTGACATCTTATTTTTAGATTCTAAATCTAGGTGGATTCACTTCTAGTATAAATGCTTTATCTAGTTACTTAATTTAAATGAATGGCCCATTTTAAGAAATGGGCCGTTTCTTAAAATATATCATACTGTACTGGCAGCCAAATGTACTTGTTTTAAGCGGAAGCAAACTCATGACTGATATTTTTAACACTTACATTTGATAGAGCGTTTTTGCAGTGTGATGAGCGTGGCTGTGCTCCTTGTTTGCAGCTAGGAGGTCAGGTGACCAGGAAGTCAAGTGACCGGGGTCGCTCCGGACTGGAGGGTCCTGTGTGGGGCTGCAGGGAGTCCTGGCCGGACTGGAGGGTCCTCTATTGGGCTGCAGGGAGTCCTGGCCGGACTGGAGGGTCCTGTGTGGGGCTGCAGGGAGTCCTGGCCGGACTGGAGGGTCCTCTGTGGGGCTGCAGGGAGTCCTGGCCGGACTGGAGGGTCCTCTGTGGGGCTGCAGGGAGTCCTGGCCGGACTGGAGGGTCCTCTGTGGGGCTGCAGGGAGTCCTGGCCGGACTGGAGGGTCCTCTGTGGGGCTGCAGGGAGTCCTGGCCGGACTGGAGGGTCCTCTGTGGGGCTGCAGGGAGCCCTGGCCGGACTGGAGGGTCCTCTGTTTGGCTGCAGGGATCGGCCAGGTGGATCATTATACCAGGACAGCTGCTGTGCTGGGCTGCCTGGAGGCTGGGGGATGGAGCGAGAAAGGGAGACAGGAGAGGAGAAAGGGAGGAGGGAGAGGAAGGAGGGAGAGGAAGGAGGGAGGAGAGAGTAGATGAGAGAGGGAGGAGAGCAGAGAGAGGAGACAAGAGAAGAGAGAGGGAGGAGGGAGGGAGAGGAGAGAGAGGAGGCAGACAGGATAGGTGGGCTATGAGAACTGTCAGCCACACTGGTTGTGACGAGAGAGTTGAACTGCTTTGTGTTAAGCAAGGCTTTAGTTGTGGTCTCTGGTTTGACTCATGGCTTGACGTAAGAGTTGTAAGACGAGCTGGAGAACGTAAATGAGGAAGGATTTCTGAAGGTGACATGAGCATTGCTTGGTTTCAAGATGACTACATTTCTGAGAAGGTTTATGTACACATAAATCCTGTCACTCAAACAACATGTTGCATCATGTTGTACTATCAGGAAATGAAAACTATTACACGACTACAAAAATTGCTATATCCACTTTCCTCGAAATGTATTATTTTGAAATGACACCCGACATCGTCACACCCAGTCTGAACACAGCCCCAGTCTGAACACAGCCCCAGGCTGAACACAGCCCCCGTCTGAACAGAGCCCCAGGCTGAACACAGCCACAGTCTGAACACAGCCCCAGTCTGAACACAGCCCCACAGCTGAACACAGCCCCAGTCTGAACACAGCCCCAGTCTGAACACAGCCCCAGTCTGAACACAGCCCCACGGCTGAACACAGCCCCAGTCTGAACACAGCCCCAGTCTGAACACAGCACCACTGCTGGCAGGACAACAGCAGACACGTTCCAAACGCTCGACTGAGTTTCACACCCTTCAGAGTCCTTCTTCTTCTTGCCTGCTGCTAACATCACAGTAGATGGTGTCCTTAGCTCCTGGTGCTGTCAGACTGCCGTCTTACACGGAGAACACACACACAGAACACACACAGACAGACAGAACACACACACACAGAACACAGACAGACAGAACACACACACACAGAACACACACACACAGAACACACACACACAGAACACACACACAGAACACAAACACAGAACACACACAGAACACACACACAGAACACACACACACACAGAACACACACACACACCTCCATCAGCAGTATCTGCGGCTCCCAGATGTGCAGCTGCTGTGTTTAGCAGGCAGGAGCCTCGGGAGGCAGGGGCCTCGGGGGGCAGGGGCCTCGGGGGGCAGGGGCCTCGGGGGGCTCAGGAGCCTCACAGAGCATCCTGAGGCATTCCTGACTAGATTAGACCCACGACCACCGACTGGTCACGAGATTGGACAAAGGGAGAGGGAGTGTGTGCGTGAGCCAGAGATAAAAAGAGAGACAGAGTGTGTGTGTGTGTGTGTGGGAGGGGAGGAGGAAGGGGAGCCTGCTTGTTTTTGCCTCTCTACCATGCGTGCTTGAGCAGATTTACGGTGATAGCAGATAAAGGCTCTTTGATAGACTGCAGGTGCGCTCGTTTAATGAGCACTGCCGTCCCTCCCCTCCTCCCTGCTCACCGGGACTAACGTGCCACAGACTCTCTCCTGCTCGTCTGTCGCTCCACGCTCCGTGACATCACCGCCCCTCACCTTTGGCTTCCCACCAATCATGGCCTTTGTCTGTCAGACAGTCAGATAGACAGTCTTACAACCAGCAAAGTCATACAGCCAGTCAGACAACCAGGCAGTCAATCAGACAGTCATCCAGCCAGTCATACAGTCAGTCATGCCACCAGACAGCCAGTCAGTGTTGAGGGCTGAACAGGAACACTGGTGTTTGTTTGCAGTCTCTCTCCCCTCCACGCTGGGCTGAGCTCAGGGAGTTGCCAGTGACGTGGCTTGTGGCCAGTGCAGGAAACATAGGGAGGAACTTGTGGCTTTATATTAAGTACTGGGGCTGTTAACAGGAAAAGATAACCTGTTTCTGTTGATTTAGCGAGATGTGTGAATTCAGACCATCTTGGCGAGTTAGTCTCTTACACGTTCCCAGTTTATGGGTTGCTGGTATTTCCGTGACTTATTTGTGGTTCTGTTTGGTGAATTAAAGTGCTTCTGAGTGAGGGTAAGGCAATAAGCGCACTTCTGATAAAGCAGACATCTTTCAACTACAGAACAGAAGCAGGAGGATTTGAGCTGCAGGTTCCTAGGGTTTCATTGTCTTTGTCTGTGGCTTTGAATAAACACCCTGTCAAATTTGAATGTGCCTTTTCTGATGTGTGTGGTAAAAACAGAGAAGGACACACATCCTTCTCTCAAGTAGAAGTACAGATACTCATGTTTAAAAAGTAAAGAAGTGTGGAATCTGACATATATCAAGGTAAAAAGTAGCCAT